>NC_069485.1:4842010-4847010 GCF_026875155.1 Cherax quadricarinatus | reverse complement strand
ACCAGCAGACCATCTCAAGACCACTCAGGACCAGCAGATCATCTCAAGACCACTCAGGACCAGCAGACCATCTCAAGACCACTCAGGACCAGCAGACCATCTCAAAACCACTCAGGACCAGCAGACCATCTCAAGACCACTCAGGACCAGCAGACCATCTCAAGACCACTCAGGACCAGCAGACCATCTCAATAGATGCTTGCAAATAATTTAATTATAACAGACCTTTCAGCTATACTGCTACGTGGACTGCACTTGATACTGTACAGGTACGCTACGTTGTACTGCTACTGTTGGTACTGCATACGTTGGTACTGCACTGTGACTGCTACTTGCACGCTACATCTTCTTGTTGCTACTCTGCGCTGCTATGGTTTCTGCTCACGCTAGCACTCTCTCTGCTACTCAATTCTGTCTGCTCTGGCTGCTGCTGCTTGCTCTCTCGCTGCTATCAAGCGCTGCTCTGTCAGCTCTCTGCTGCTTCTGTGTGTCTGCTCTACTGTTGCTGTACTCTGCTGCTGCTTGCTGCTGCTGCTCTGCACTGCTTTACTGCTGTGCGTCTCTGCTACTGGCTTGCTGCTGCTGCTACTCAACTGTCTGCGCTCTGCTCTCTCTGCGCTGCTACTCTCTGTCTGCTGTTGCTGCTTGCTGTTGCAACTTGCTGCTCTCGCTGCTGCTGCTGGTCTGCTTGCTGCTGCTGCTGCTGCTGTTGCTCTGCTGCTGCTGCTACTGCAACTGCTGCTGCTCTGCTGCACTGCGCTGCTGCTGCTGCTCCTGCTCGCTGCTGCTGCTGCTTGCTCTGCGCTGCTCGTGCTGCTGCTGCTGCTGCTGCTTGCTGCTCTAGTTTTCCACGAACTGAAATTTTTTCCGCTGTTATAAAGTATGGACAAGCATCTCTCTCTCTCTCTCTCTCTCTCTCTCTCTCTCTCTCTCTCTCTCTCTCTCTCTCTCTCTCTCTCTCTCTCTCTCTCTCTCTCTCTCTCTTTGGTGTGTACCCTCGTTCATGTCTGCCAATAATTCATGTCCTTGTTTGTCGACAGTCTATAACATGTTCACTATTTCAGATACTGAACAACAACACCATCACCACCAACAACAACAACACCACCAACAACAACACAACCATCATCATCATCACCACCACCAACAACAACACCACCAACAACAACACCACCATCATCAGCACCACCACCAACAACACCACCACCAATAACACCACCATCATCAGCACCACCACCATCAACAACACCACCATCACCACCACCAACAACACCACACCACACACCACCACCATCACCAACAACAACAACACCACCATCATCACCACCACCACCAACAACACCACCACCATCACCACCACCAACAACACTACCATCATCAGCACCACCACCATCAACAACACCACCATCACCACCACCAACAACACCACCACCATCACCAACAACAACAACACCACCATCATCAGCACCACCACCAACAACACCACCACCATCACCACCACCAACAACACTACCATCATCAGCACCACCACCATCAACAACACCACCATCACCACCAACAACACCATCCACCATCACCACCACCACACACCACCACACACACCACCATCATCACACCACCACCACACCACCACCACCATCACCACCACCACCACCACCACCACCACCACCACCACCACCACCATCGCCACTGTTGCATACAGGGCCACTACTTAAGCCTGTTTAGCCCTTTCTTGCAACAAATAAACAGGATTGAATATCCTGTTCTAGATGAAATCATTCAAGGTTTCAGTAGTAAACAATCACAATGTTTCTTTCCGGTTTTTTATTAAGTTTCTTAATAAACCATAGAAGGGTTTTATATTAACTTTAAAAAGGTCGCACCATAAAACAGTACTCATGAAATTTACACTTAAGTTCACTTAAAAGATAATACACAGTATTATCTTGATTATAGTACTGAACGGCTCTAGTATCATAACACCTTCTCTTCACATAATAACACTTTATTTAACTCAATCCAAATGAGACAGAAGACGTAACACTTCGATAATAATTCACTCTTATTCAACTTTCATAATATACTAAGTGAGATTAGGAATATTTTACACTTAAAGGAATTTTGAGGCGAGTCTGTCTCCCATGACTTTTTCACCGTCCTCTTCGAACCAATACTGCTTAAATTCACTCCTAGCAGAGCTAGGGACAATCACCAGCGTCTCCAAAACAGCAACACACACTTCGTCCGAGACGTTTCTGTCAGATACCGTCCGAGGTACTGGAGGGTCACTAGGGAACCTCATGTGGGACCAAAAGTTTAAATCCAGGAATCAGGGCGCTTCCCTCACGAGAGGTGAGGAAGGTAAGAACTGAACTCTGTGAGGCTTTACCAGCCCACTTTGTCTCGGTCGGAGCAGGGGTAGAGCAGCTCACAACACCTACTGGTGCTTGGCCAGGTCACCAGCAGGGGTCGAGCAGCTCAAAACCTACTTCGACTAACTGGGTGCTTGGCCAGGTCACCAGCAGGGGTCGAGCAGCTCAAAACACCTACTGGTGCTTGGCCAGGTCACCAGCAGTTGACACTAATTAAATGACCTACCTAAATACAAAGCTAAGTAATACGACCAGATAATATTATAAAGTCGAGTAAATCCATTTTAGCTACTAATGGAATTACTCCTGAATATAATATTAAGTGAAATAGCAAAAATAACATGTAATAGTATACCATTGTGATAATAAGAAGAAAATGAACAAAATGAACAAAAGGGTGTAACAACCACCATCATCAGCACCACCACCAACAACAACACCATCATCACACACCACCACAAACAACACCACCATCATCAGCACCACCAACAACAACAACACCATCACCAGCACCACCACCAACAACACCACCATCATCAGCACCACCAACAACAACACCACCATCATCAGCACCACCAACAACAACAACACCATCACCAGCACCACCACCAACAACAACACCACCATCACAGCACCACCAACAACAACAACACCATCACCAGCACCACCAACAACAACAACCACCATCACCAGCACCACCACAACAACAACCACCATCACATCACACCAACCACACCAATCCACCATCATCAGCACCACCACCACACCACCACCACCACCACACACCACCACCACCACCACCACCACCACACCACCACCACCACCACCACCACCTCATCCAGCACCACCACCAACAACAACCCACCAACCAACACACCACCACCACCACCACCACCACCACCACCACCACCACCACCACCACCACCACCACCACCACCACCACCACCACCACCACCATCACCATCACCACCATCATCACCACCATCACCATCACACACCACCACACCACCAAACAACTACCACCACCACTATCACCACCACCACCACCATCCACCACCATCCACCACACACCACCACCATCATCACCACCATCACCGCCACACCACCACCAACACTACCACCACCACTATCACCACCACCATCACCACCACCACCATCACCACCACCACCGCCACCATCATCACCACCATCACCACCACACCACCACCACCACTATCACCTCCATCACCACCACCACCACTATCACCACCACTACCAAAACTACCATCCACCATTACTATCACTACTACCACCACCACCACAACCCCCACCAACACCATCACCAACACAACCACTACCAACACAAGCACCACTAACAACCACCACCTACACAAACACCACCAACACCATCACCAACACAACCACCACCAATAAAACCACCACTACAACACCGTCGCCCTCACCAACTCCAACAACATTAACAACAGCCTGGTTGGTGCTATTTGGTAAAGGTCAAAGGTTGTGGATCTGACCTTGACAGTGACGCAAGTACCATCCAGGAGGATGAGAAGTGGATTAGAGGTGGATGATAGGTGGATGAGAGGTGGATGAGACGTGGATGACAGGTGGACAACAGGTAGACGATAAGTGGGTGATAGGTGAATGACAGGTGGATGACAGGTGGATGACAGGTGGATGACAAGTGGATGGCATGTGGATGATAGGTGCATGAGAAGTGGGTGACAGGTGGATGAAAAGAGGATGAGAGGTGGTGCTGGGAGGATAAGATGGTGCTGGGGAGTAAAAGATGGTGCTGGGGAGGATAAGATGGTACTGGGGAGGATAAGATGGTACTGGGGAGGATAAGATGGTACTGGGGAGGATAAAGTGGTACTGGAGAGGATAAGATGGTACTGGGGAGGATAAGATGGTACTGGGGAGGATAAGATGGTACTGAGAAGGATAAGATGGTAATGGGGAGGATAAGATGGTACTGGGAAGGATAAGATGATACTGGGGAGGATAAGATGGTACTGGGGAGGAAAAGATGGTAATGGAGAGGATAAGATGGTACTGGGTAAGATAAGATGGTACTGGGGAGGATAAGATGGTACTGGGGAGGATAAGATGGTACTGGGAGGATAAGATGGTACTGGGGAGGATAAGATGGTACTGTGGAGGATAAGATGGTACTGGGGAAGATAAGATGGCACTGGGGAGGATAAGATGGTACTGGGGAGGATAAGATGGTACTGGGGATGATAAGATGGTACTGGGGAGGATAAGATTGTACTGGGGAGGATAAGATGGTACTGGGGAGGATAAGATGGTACTGGGAAGGATAAGATGGTACTGGGGAGGATAAGATGGTACAGGGGAGGATAAGATTGTACTGGGGAGGATAAGATGGTACTGGGGAGGATAAGATGGTACTGGGGAGGATAAGATGGTACTGGGGAGGATAAGATGGTACTGGGGAGGATAAGACGATGCTGAATCGCTTTATTGGACAGAGGTGAATGGCAGTCTGGAGGGTGGCAGGCTGGAGGGTGGCAGGCTGGAGGGTGGTAGGCTGGAGGGTGGCAGTCTGGAGGGTGGCAGGCTGGAGGGTGGCAGGCTGGAGGGTGGCAGGGTGGAGGGTGGCAGGCT
>NC_069485.1:4819510-4837010 GCF_026875155.1 Cherax quadricarinatus | reverse complement strand
CACTATAAGAACACTATAAGAACACTATCAGAACACAATGAGAACACTATAAGAACACTATAAGAATACTATAAGAACACTATAAGAACACAATGAGAACACTATAAGAACACTATAAGAACACTATAAGAACACTATAAGAACACTATAAGAACACTATAAGAACACAATGAGAACACTATAAGAACACTATAAGAACACTATAAGGACACTATAAGAACACTATAAGAACACTATAAGAACACTATAAGGACACAATGAGAACACTATAAGAACACTATAAGAACACTATAAGAACACTATAAGAACACTATAAGAACACTATAAGAACACTATAAGGACACAATGAGAACACTATAAGAACACTATAAGGAACAATGAGAACACTATAAGAACACTATAAGGATACAATGAGAACACTTATAGAAACATATAAGAACACTATAAGAACACTATAAGAACACTATAAGAACACTATAGAACACTATAAGAACACTATAGAAACACTATAAGAACAATGAGAACACTATAAGAACTCTATAAGAACACTATAAGAACACTTAAGAACACTATAAGGACACAAAGAGAACACTATAAGAACATATAAGAACACTATAAGGACACAATGAGAACACTATAAGAACACTATAAGAACACTATAGAACACTATAAGAACACTATAAGAATACAATGAGAACATATAAGAACACTATAGAAACACTATAGAAACACTATCAGAACACTATAAGAACACTATAAGAACACTATAAGAAACAACTATAAGAACACACAATGAGAACACTATAAGAACTCTATAAGAACACTATAAGAACACTTATAAGAACACTATAAGAAACACTATAAGAACACTATAAGAACACAATGAGAACACTATAAGAACTCTATAGAGAACACTATAAGAACACTATAAGAACATTATAAGAACATATCAGAACATCTATAAGAACACTCTAAGAACACAATGAGAACACTATAAGAACACTATAAGAACACTATAAGAACACTATAACGAACCTATAAGAACACTATAAGAACACTATAAGAACACTATAAGAACTCTATAAGAACACTATAAGAACACTATAAGAACACTATAAGAACACTATAAGAACACTATAAGAACACTTATCAGAACACTATAGAAACTATAAGAACACTATATAGAACACTATAGAACACTATAAGAACACTATCAGAACACTATAAGAACACCATAAGAACACTATAAGAACACTATAAGAACACTATAAGAACACTATAAGAACACTATCAGAACACTATAGAACACAATAAGACACTATAAGAACACAATGAGAACACTATAAGAACACTATCAGAACACTATCAGAACACTATTAAGAACACTATAAGAACACTATAAGAACACTATAAGAACACTATCAGAACACTATCAGAACACTATCAGAACACTATGAGAACACTATGAGAACACTATGAGAACACTATCAGAACACTATGAGAACACTATCAGAACACTATGAGAACACTATGAGAACACTATGAGAACACTATCAGAACACTATCAGAACACTATCAGAACACTATCAGAAACACTATCAGAACACTATGAGAACACTATGAGAACACTATCAGAACACTATCAGAACACTATCAGAACACTATAAGAACACTATCAGAACACTATCAGAACACTATCAGAACACTATCAGAACACTATCAGAACACTATAAGAACACTATGAGAACACTATCAGAACACTATCAGACACTATCAAGAACACTATCAGAACACTATCAGAACACTATGAGAACACTATCAGAACACTATCAGAACACTATCAGAACACTATCAGAACACTATCAGAACACTATAAGAACACTATCAGAACACTATCAGAACACTATCAGAACACTATGAGAACACTATCAGAACACTATGAGAACACTATCAGAACACTATCAGAACACTATCAGAACACTATGAGAACACTATCAGAACACTATCAGAACACTATGAGAACACTATCAGAACACTATCAGAACACTATCAGAACACTATGAGAACACTATCAGAACACTATCAGAACACTATCAGAACACTATCAGAACACTATGAGAACACTATCAGAACACTATCAGAACACTATCATAACACTATAAGAACACTATCAGAGCACTATGAGAACACTATCAGAACACTATCAGAACACTATCAGAACACTATCATAACACTATCAGAACACTATACAGAACACTATCAGAACACTATCAGAACACTATCAGAACACTATCAGAACACTATCAGAACACTATAAGAACACTATCAGAACACTATCAGAACACTATCAGAACACTATGAGAACATTTATAGAACACTATGAGAACACTATCAGAACACTATGGAACACTATCAGAACACTATGAGAACACTATGAGAACACTATCAGAACACTATGAGAAACACTATCAGAACACTATGAGAACACTATCAGAACACTATGAGAACACTATCAGAACACTATCAGAACACTATCAGAACACTATCAGAACACTATAGAACACTATCAGAACACTATCAGAACACTATCATAACACTATCAGAACACTATCAGAACACTATGAGAACACTATCAGAACACTATCAGAACACTATCAGAACACTATCATAACACTATCAGAACACTATCAGAAACACTATGAGAACACTATCAGAACACTATCAGAACACTATAAGAACACTATCAGAACACTATCAGAACACTATCAGAACACTATCAGAACACTATCAGAACACTATCAGAACACTATGAGAACACTATCAGAACACTATCAGAACACTATCAGAACACTATCAGAACACTATCAGAACACTATCAGAACACTATCAGAACACTATCAGAACACTATCAGAACACTATCAGAACACTATCAGAACACTATCAGAACACCATGAGTGAAAAAAAAAAAAAAAGATAACGCTATTTTTCATTATTTTTTCATATTTTTTCATACATTTCTATTGAAAAAAAATCTTCAATATTCCCGGATTAAACACTCAGAAAATATTTTTTTAATTAAGATACACAAAAGTCTTAGGCCTTTTTAAGCCTACCCGAGTAGGCCTTCTCTAGTTATTATCTAATAAATTTAGCAGTATGAAAGTTTCATAGCAGAAAGTGACAGGTAAACCATCACTACGAAGTTTGAAGACTGTCGAAAGAGTCATTATCAGTCAATGTTTTATATGTAAGAATTTCAAGTTTTTCTTAATAATATCGATAATATTTCAAATTTGCAAATAAGCATTGAGAACTTCACCTAGACAATGTGAACTTCACCTAGACAATGAGAACTTCACCTAGACAATGTGAACTTCACCTAGACAATGTGAACTTCACCTAGACAATGTGAACTTCACCTGGACAATGTGAACTTTACCTAGACAATGTGAACTTCACCTAAACAGTGTAAACTTCACCTAGACAATGTGAACTTCACCTAGACAATGTGAACTTCACCTAGACAATGTGAACTTCACCTAGACAATGTGAACTTCACCTGTACAGTGTAAACTTCACCTAGACAATGTGAACTTCACCTAGACAATGTGAACTTCACCTAAACAGTGTAAACTTCACCTAGACAATGTGAACTTCACCTAGACAATGTGAACTTCACCTAAACAGTGTAAACTTCACCTAGACAATGTGAACTTCACCTAGACAATGTGAACTTCACCTAAACAGTGTAAACTTCACATAGAGAATGTGAACTTCACCTAAACAGTGTAAACTTCACCTAGACAATGTGAACTTCACCTAAACAGTGACAACTTCACCTATACAGTGAGAAATTCACCTATACAGTGACAACTTCACCTAAACAGTGACAACTTCACCTAAACAGTGATCAACTTCACCTAAAACAGTGACAACTTCACCTAAACAGTGACAACTTCACCTATACAGTGACAACTTCACCTATACAGTGACAACTTCACCTATACAGTGACAACTTCACCTAAACAGTGACAACTTCACCTAAACAGTGACAACTTCACCTATACAGTGACAACTTCACCTTACAGTGGACAACTTCACACTATACAGTGACAACTTCACCTATACAGTGAAAACTTCACCTATACAGTGACAACTTCACCTATACAGTGACAACTTCACCTATACAGTGAAAACTTCACCTATACAGTGACAACTTCACCTATACAGTGACAACTTCACCTATACAGTGACAACTTCACCTATACAGTGACAACTTCACCTATACAGTGACAACTTCACCTATACAGTGACAACTTCACCTATACAGTGACAACTTCACCTATACAGTGACAACTTCACCTATACAGTGACAACTTCACCTAAACAGTGACAACTTCACCTAAACAGTGACAACTTCACCTATACAGTGACAACTTCACCTATACAGTGACAACTTCACCTATACAGTGACAACTTCACCTATACAGTGAAACTTCACCTATACAGTGACAACTTCACCTATACAGTGAAAACTTCACCTATACAGTGAAAACTTCACCTATACAGTGACAACTTCACCTATATAGTGACAACTTCACCTATACAGTGACAACTTCACCTATACAGTGCAACTTCACCTAACAGTGACAACTTCACCTATACAGTGACAACTTCACCTATACAGTGACAACTTCACCTATACAGTGACAACTTCACCTATACAGTGACAACTTCACCTATACAATTGACAACCTTCACCTATACAGTGACAACTTAACCTAAACAGTGACAACTTCACCTAAACAGTGACAACTTCACCTATACAGTGACAACTTCACCTATACAGTGACAACTTCACCTATACAATGACAACTTCACCTATACAGTGACAACTTCACCTATACAGTGACAACTTCACCTATACAGTGACAACTTCACCTATACAATGACAACTTCACCTATACAGTGACAACTTAACCTAAACAGTGACAACTTCACCTAAACAGTGACAACTTCACCTATACAGTGACAACTTCAACTAGTGAAGTTATCCAGAAGGACTAGAAATTAATATATTGAATGTGATCAACAGGGAGGGAAAATTTCGCACAGATTCACACATAAAATTTGTAGACGTAGGCCTACTGTCTTTAATTTTGGTCTCAGCCGTCATCAAATTATGAGGCATCTTTACTGAAGGTCAGAAGCTTGACCACTGAGGCTTCTGGAAGTTATCTGAGCCATTCCTGGATGCTGGGAATGAGTTCAGTAACTCTGATCTTAGGTAACCTGCTCATGACACATGGTCCAAGAATCTTGTCCTAATTACCGTGCACCAGCTATGAAAATTTGAAGCCTATCGAATGAGATATTTTAGTGTTATGAACGATACTGAAACGAAAAGTTAGTTGAAATAACAAAATTTCAGGCATTTACTGAAAGATTCACCCTTGGAGATACCTAAATAATAATAATAATAATAATAATAATAATAATAATAATAATAATAATAATAATAATAATAATAATAATAATAATAATGTTAATAATAATGTTAATAATATATAATATAATAATAATAATAATAATAATAATAATAATAATAATAATAATAATAATAATAATAAATATTACCTACATAGAACAGGAAAAAACATTTTCTCGTTGGGTTCAGGTAAAATAATTAAAATTTTAAAGCTGGTGTGTCAAAGTGTGACGCATTGTGGGGTCACACCCTGACACATTTTGGGGTCACACTCTGACACATTGTGGGGTCACACCCTGACACATTGTGGGGTCACACCCTGACACATTGTGGGGTCACACCCTGACACATTGTGGGGTCACACCCTGACACATTGTGGGGTCACACCCTGACACATTGTGGGGTCACATCATGACACATTGTGGGGTCACACCCTGACACATTTTGGGGTCACACCCTGACACATTGTGGGGTCACACCCTGACACATTGTGGGGTCACATCATGACACATTGTGGGGTCACACCCTGACACATTGTGGGGTCACACCCTGACACATTGTGGGGTCACATCATGACACATTGTGGGGTCACATAATGACACATTGTGGGGTCACATCATGACACATTGTGGGGTCACATCCTGACACGCCTGTCCCTTCTCTCTCCCACACCTGTCTCTTCTCTCTCCCACACCTGTCCCTTCTCTCTTCCACACCTGTCCCTTCTCTCCCACACCTGTCCCTTCTCTCCCACACCTGTCCCTTCTCTCTCCCACACCTGTCCCTTCTCTCTCCCACACCTGTCCCTTCTCTCTCCCACACCTGTCCCTTCTCTCTCCCACACCTGTCCCTTCTCTCCCACAACCTGTCCTTCTCTCTCCCACACCTGTCCCTTCTCTCCACACCTGTCCCTTCTCTCTCCCACACCTGTCTCTTCTCTCTCCCACACCTGTCCCTTCTCTCTTCCACAACCTGTCCCTTCTCTCCCACACCTGTCCCTTCTCTCCCCACCTGTCCTTCTCTCTCCCACACCTGTCCTTCTCTCTCCCACACTGTCCCTTCTCTCTCCCACACCTGTCCCTTCTCTCCACACCTGTCCCTTCTCTCTCCCACACCTGTCCTTCTCTCTCTCCACACCTGTCCTTCTCTCCCACACTGTCCCTTCTCTCTCCCAAAACTGTCCCTTCTCTCTCCCAACATCCTGTCCCTTCTCTCTCCCACACCTGTCCCTTCTCTCCCACACCTGTCCCTTTCTACTCCACACACTGTCCCTTCTCTCTCCCACACCTGTCCCTTCTCTCCCAACCATGTCCCTTCTCTATCCCAACACCTGTCCCTTCTCTCCACACCTGTCCCTTCTCTCTCCACACCTGTCCTTCTCTCTCCCACACCTGTCCCTTCTCTCTCCCAACACCTGTCCCTTCTCTCCCACACCTGTCCCTTCTCTTCTCCACACCTGTCCCTTCTCTCCCACACCTGTCCCTTCTCTCTCCCACACCTGTCCCTTCTCTCCCACACCTGTCCCTTCTCTCCCACACCTGTCCCTCTCCTCCCACACCTGTCCCTTCTCTCCCACACCTGTCCCTTCTCTCTCCCACACCTGTCCCTTCTCTCCCACACCTGTCCTTCTCTCTCCCACACCTGTCCCTTCTCTCTCCCACACTGTCCCTTCTCTCTCCCACACCTGTCCCTTCTCTCTCCCACACCTGTCCCTTCTCTCTCCCACACCTGTCCCTTCTCTCCCACACCTGTCCCTTCTCTCTCCCACACCTGTCCCTTCTCTCTCCACACCTGTCCCTTCTCTCTCCCACACCTGTCCCTTCTCTCCCTCACCTGTCCCTTCTCTCTCCCACACCTGTCCCTTCTCTCTCCCACACCTGTCCCTTCTCTCCCACACCTGTCCCTTCTCTCTCCCACACCTGTCCCTTCTCTCTCCCACACCTGTCCCTTCTCTCTCCCACACCTGTCCCTTCTCTCCCACACCTGTCCCTTCTCTCTCCCACACCTGTCCCTTCTCTCCCACACCTGTCCCTTCTCTCTCCCACACCTGTCCCTACCAAGTCTCCGTTCCTTCATCCTCGTTCTTGTCCTGTTGAATGTTTCAAACACTGACATCACTGCTGTCACTCACTGTTGTCACTGCCTTCACTGTTGTCACTGCCTTCACTGTTGTCACTTCCTTCACTGTTGTCACTGCCTTCACTGTTGTCACTTCCTTCACTGTTGTCACTTCCTTCACTGTTGTCACTGCCTTCACTGTTGTCACTGCCTTCACTGTTGTCACTTCCTCCTGTTGTCACTGCCTTCACTGTTGTCACTGCCTTCACTGTTGTCACTGCCTTCACTGTTGTCACTTCCTTCACTGTTGTCACTGCCTTCACTGTTGTCACTTCCTTCACTGTTGTCACTGCCTTCACTGTTTCACTGCCTTCCCCTGTTGTCACTGCCTTCACTGTTGTCACTGGCGTCACTGTTGTCATTGACGTCACTGTTCTCACTGTTGTCACTGCTATGACTGCCTTCACTGTTGTCAGTGACGTCTCGATAATCCATGCCTCTATATCATGTCTCAAACAGTTCCAAGACCACATTACCTCATTTACCTCATAGTTTTCTGAAGATCATGTTTCTTACTCACTCACTTCTTCTTTTTCTCACTTATTCTCTTCTTTCTCTCTCTTTAATTTGCCCATCTAGTCTTTCATTCTCTTCACTGCTTCACCCATCCTCACCTCACACTCACCCATCTCTCTCTCAGTGTAAATGGAGGGGATATTTACCTTTTCGTCACTGTTGACGTTACGATGCATAATACGGCCCTGGATGAGTAAAAAATATTTTTGGAGATATAAAATATATTTATGAACATATTTCAAATATATTTCCATATAAAAATTATTTCTGGAGAGTTTTTCTTGGTGTGTGTGTGTGGTTTATATAACGTGGGAGTGACGTGGCCAGGGGTGTGGTTTATATAACGTGGGAGTGACGTGGCCAGGGGTGTGGTTTATATAACGTGGGAGTGACGTGGCCAGGGGTGTGGTTTATATAACGTGGGAGTGACGTGGCCAGGGGTGTGGTTTATATAACGTGGGAGTGACGTGGCCAGGGGTGTGGTTTATATAACGTGGGAGTGACGTGGCCAGGGGTGTGGTTTTATAACGTGGGAGTGACGTGGCCAGGGGTTGTGGTTTATATATAACGTGGGAGTGACGTGGCCAGGGGTGTGGTTTATATAACGTGGGAGTGACGTGGCCAGGGGTGTGGTTTATATAACGTGGGAGTGACGTGGCCAGGGGTGTGGTTTATATAACGTGGGAGTGACGTGGCGAGGGGTGTGGTTTATATAACGTGTAAGTGACGTGGCGAGGGGTGTGGTTTATGTAACGTGAGAGTGACGTGGCCAGGGGTGTGGTTTATGTAACGTGAGAGTGACGTGGCCAGGGGTGTGGTTTATATAACGTTGGGAGTGACGTGGCCAGGGTGGGTTTTATATAAACGTGGGAGTGACGTGGCCAGGGTTGTGGTTTATATAACGTGGGAGTGACGTGGCCAGGGTGTGGTTTATATAACGTGGGAGTGACGTGGCCAGGGGTGTGGTTTATATAACGTGGGAGTGACGTGGCGAGGGGTGTGGTTTATATAACGTGTAAGTGACGTGGCGAGGGGTGTGGTTTATGTAACGTGAGAGTGACGTGGCCAGGGGTGTGGTTTATGTAACGTGAGAGTGACGTGGCCAGGGGTGTGGTTTATATAACGTGGGAGTGACGTGGCCAGGGGTGTGGTTTATATAACGTGAGAGTGACGTGGCGAGGGGTGTGGTTTATATAACGTGGGAGTGACGTGGCGAGGGGTGTGGTTTATATAACGTGGGAGTGACGTGGCCAGGGGTGTGGTTTATATAACGTGGGAGTGACGTGGCGAGGGGTGTGGTTTATATAACGTGGGAGTGACGTGGCCAGGGGTGTGGTTTATATAACGTGGGAGTGACGTGGCGAGGGGTGTGGTTTATATAACGTGGGAGTGACGTGGCCAGGGGTGTGGTTTATGTAACGTGGGAGTGACGTGGCCAGGGGTGTGGTTTATATAACGTGGGAGTGACGTGGCCAGGGGTGTGGTTTATGTAACGTGAGAGTGACGTGGCCAGGGGTGTGGTTTATATAACGAGGGAGTGACGTGGCCAGGGGTGTGGTTTATGTAACGTGAGAGTGACGTGGCCAGGGGTGTGGTTTATGTAACGTGAGAGTGACGTGGCCAGGGGTGTGGTTTATGTAACGTGAGAGTGACGTGGCCAGAGGTGTGGTTTATGTAAAGTGAGAGTGACGTGGCCAGGGGTGTAGTTTATGTAAGGTGAGAGTGGCGTGGCCAGGGATGTGGTTTATGTAACGTTAGAATGACATGGCCAGGGGTGTGGTTTATGTAACGTGAGAGTGACGTGGCCAGGGGTGTGGTTTATGTAACGTGAGAGTGACGTGGCCAGAGGTGTGATTTATGTAAAGTGAGAGTGACGTGGCCAGGGGTGTGGTTTATGTAAGGTGAGAGTGGCGTGGCCAGAGGTGTGGTTTATGTAACGTGAGAATGACATGGCCAGGGGTGTGGTTTATGTAACGTGAGAGTGACGTGGCCAGGGGAGTGGTTTATGTAACGTGAGAGTGACGTGGCCAGGGGTGTGGTTTATGTAACGTGAGAATGACGTGGCCAGGGGTGTGGTTTATGTAACGTGAGAGTGACGTGGCCAGGGGTGTGGTTTATGTAACGTGAGAGTGACGTGGCCAGGGGTGTGGTTTATGTAACGTGAGAGTGACGTGGCCAGGGGTGTGGTTTATGTAACGTGAGAGCGACGTGCCCAGGGGTGTGGTTTATGTAACGTGAGAATGACGTGGCCTGGGGTGTGGTTTATGTAACGTGAGAGTGACGTGGCCAGGGGTGTGGTTTATGTAACGTGAGAGTGACGTGGCCAGGGGTTGTGGTTTATGTAACGTGAGAGTGGCGTGGCCAGGGGTGTGGTTTATGTAACGTAAGAGTGACGTGGCCAGGGGTGTGGTTTATGTAACGTGAGAGTGACGTGGCCAGGGGTGTGGTTTATGTAACGTGAGAGTAACGTGCCCAGGGGTGTGGTTTATGTAACGTGAGAGTGACGTGGCCAGGGGTGTGGTTTATGTAACGTGAGAGTGACGTTGCCAGGGGTGTGGTTTATGTAACGTTAGAGTGACGTGGCCAGGGGTGTGGTTTATGTAACGTGAGAGTGACGTGGCCAGGGGTGTGGTTTATGTAACATAAGAGTGACGTGGCCAGGGGTGTGGTTTATGTAACGTGAGAGTGACGTGGCCAGGGGTGTGGTTTATGTAACATAAGAGTGACGTGGCCAGGGGTGTGGTTTATGTAACGTAGAGATGACGTTGCCAGGGGTGTGGTTTATGTAACGTTAGAGAGACGTGGCCAGGGGTGTGGTTTATGTAACGTGAGAGTGACGTGGCCAGGGGGTGTGGTTTATGTAACATAAGAGTGACGTGGCCAGGGGTGTGGTTTATGTAACGTGAGAGTGACGTGGCCAGGGGTGTGGTTTATGTAACGTGAGAGTGACGTGGCCAGGGGTGTGGTTTATATAACGTGAGAGTGACGTGGCCAGGGGTGTGGTTTATGTAACGTGAGAGTGACGTGGCCAGGGGTGTGGTTTATGTAACATGAGAGTGACGTGGCCAAGGATGTGGTTTATGTAACGTGAGAGAGACATGGCCAGGGGTGTGGTTTATGTAACGTGAGAGTGACGTGGCCAGGGGTGTGGTTTATGTAACGTGAGAGTGACGTGGCCAGGGGTGTGGTTTATGTAACGTGAGAATGACGTGGCCAGGGGTGTGATTTATGTAACGTGAGAATGACGTGGCCAGGGGTGTGGTTTATGTAACGTGAGAGTGACGTGGCCAGGGGTGTGGTTTATGTAACGTGAGAGTGACGTGGCCAGGGGTGTGGTTTATGTAACATGAGAGTGACGTGGCCAAGGATGTGGTTTATGTAACGTGAGAGAGACATGGCCAGGGGTGTGGTTTATGTAACGTGAGAGTGACGTGGCCAGGGGTGTGGTTTATGTAACGTGAAAGTGACGTGGCCAGGGGTGTGGTTTATGTAACGTGAGAATGACGTGGCCAGGGGTGTGATTTATGTAACGTGAGAATGACGTGGCCAGGGGTGTGGTTTATGTAACGTGAGAGTGACGTGGCCAGGGGTGTGGTTTATGTAACGTGAGAGTGACGTGGCCAGGGGTGTGGTTTATGTAACGTGAGAGTGACGTGGCCAGGGGTGTGGTTTATGTAACGTGAGAGTGACGTGGCCAGGGGTGTGGTTTATGTAACGTGAGAATGACGTGCCCAGGGGTGTGGTTTATGTAACGTGAGAGTGACGTGGCCAGGGGTGTGGTTTATGTAACGTGAGAGTGACGTGGCCAGGGTGTGGTTTATGTAACGTGAGAATGACGTGCCCAGGGGTGTGGTTTATGTAACGTGAGAGTGACGTGGCCAGGGGTGTGGTTTATGTAACGTGAGAGTGACGTGGCCAGGGGTGTGGTTTATGTAACGTGAGAGTGACGTGGCCAGGGGTGTGGTTTATGTAACGTGAGAGTGACGTGGCCAGGGGTGTGGTTTATGTAACGTGAGAGTGACGTGGCCAGGGTGTGGTTTATGTAACGTGAGAGTGACGTGGCCAGGGTGTGGTTTATGTAACGTGAGAGTGACGTGGCCAGGGGTGTGGTTTATGTAACGTGAGAGTGACGTGGCCAGGGGTGTGGTTTATGTAACGTGAGAGTGACGTGGCCAGGGGTGTGGTTTATGTAACGTGAGAGTGACGTGGCCAGGGGTGTGGTTTATGTAACGTGAGAGTGACGTGGCCAGGGGTGTCGTTTATGTAACGTGAGAGTGACGTGGCCAGGGGTGTGGTTTATGTAACTGAGAGTGACGTGGCCAGGGTGTGGTTTATGTAAACGTGAGAGTGACGTGGCCAGGGGTGTGGTTTATGTACGTGAGAGTGACGTGGCCAGGGGTGTGGTTTATGTAACATGAGAGTGACGTGGCCAGGGGTGTGGTTTATGTAACGTGAGAGTGACGTGGCCAGGGGTGTGGTTTATGTAACATGAGAGTGACGTGGCCAGGGGTGTGGTTTATGTAACGTGAGAGTGACGTGGCCAGGGGTGTGGTTTATGTAACGTGAGAGTGACGTGGCCAGGGGTGTGGTTTATGTAACATGAGAGTGACGTGGCCAGGGGTGTGGTTTATGTAACGTGAGAGTGACGTGGCAGGGGTGTGGTTTATGTAACATGAGAGTGACGTGGCCGGGGTGTGGTTTATGTAACGTGAGAGTGACGTGGCCAGGGGTGTGGTTTATGTAACATGAGAGTGACAGTGGCCAGGGGTGTGGTTTATGTAACGTGAGAGTGACGTGGCCAGGGGTGTGGTTTATGTAACGTGAGAGTGACGTGGCCAGGGGTGTGGTTTATGTAACGTGAGAGTGACGTGGCCAGGGGTGTGGTTTATGTAACGTGAGAGTGACGTGGCCAGGGGTGTGGTTTATGTAACGTGAGAGTGACGTGGCCAGGGGTTGTGGTTTATGTAACGTGAGAGTGACGTGGCCAGGGGTGTGGTTTTATGTAACGTGAGAGTGACGTGGCCAGGGTGTGGTTTATGTAACGTGAGGAGTGACGTGGCCAGGGGTGTGGTTTATGTAACGTGAGAGTGACGTGGCCAGGGGTGTGGTTTATGTAACGTGAGAGTGACGTGGCCTGGGGTGTGGTTTATGTAACGTGAGAGTGACGTGGCCAGGGGTGTGGTTTATGTAACGTGAGAGTGACGTGGCAGGGTGTGGTTTATGTAACGTGAGAGTGACGTGGCCAGGGGTGTGGTTTATGTAACGTGAGAGTGACGTGGCCAGGGTGTTGGTTTATGTAACGTGAGAGTGACGTGGCCAGGGGTTGTGGTTATGTAACGTGAGAGTGACGTGGCCAGGGGTGTGGTTTATGTAACGTGAGAGTGACGTGGCCAGGGGTGTGGTTTATGTAACGTGAAGTGACGTGGCAGGGTGTGGTTTATGTAACGTGAGAGTGACGTGGCCAGGGTGGGTTTATGTAACGTGAGAGTGACGTGGCCAGGGGTGTGGTTTATGTAACGTGAGAGTGACGTGGCCAGGGGTTGTGGTTTATGTAACGTGAGAGTGACGTGGCCAGGGGTGTGGTTTATGTAACGTGAGAGTGACGTGGCCAGGGGTGTGGTTTATGTAACGTGAGAGTGACGTGGCCAGGGGTGTGGTTTATGTAACGTGAGGTGACGTGGCCAGGGGTGTGGTTTATGTAACGTGAGAGTGACGTGGCCAGGGGTGTGGTTTATGTAACGTGAGAGTGACGTGGCCAGGGGTGTGGTTTATGTAACATGAGAGTGACGTGGCCAGGGCAGCAGCAACGTTAAGAATGTTATGTAATGTTTTCGAGTTGTTTAGACATCAGAATATCTATCTTCTGCTTCCCCTTGTTTCTCTCCCTCTCGCTATCCCATCTTCCCTCCCCTGCCCCATCTTCCCTCCCCTGCCCCATCTTCCTCCCTGCCCCATCTTCCCTCCCCTGCCCCATCTTCCCTCTCCTGCCCATCTTCCCTCCCCTGCCCATCTTCCCTCCCCTGCCCCATCTTCCCTCATCCTGCCCCATCTTCCCTCCCCTGCCCCATCTTCCCTCCCCTGCCCCATCTTCCTCTCCTGCGCCATCTCCCTCTCCTGCCCATCTTCCCTCTCCTGCCCCATCTTCCCTCCCCTGCCCCATCTTCCCTCCCCTGCCCCATCTTCCCTCCCCTGCCCATCTTCCCTCCCCTGCCCAATCTTCCCTCCCCTGCCCCATCTCCCTCCCGTGCCCCATCTTCCCTCCCCTGCCCCATCTTCCCTCCCTGCCCCATCTTCCCTCCCCTGCCCCATCTTCCCCTCCCCTGCCCCATCTTCCCTCCCCTGCCCATCTTCCCTCCCCTGCCCCATCTTCCCTCCCCTGCCCCATCTTCCCTCCCCTGCCCCATCTTCCCTACCCTGCCCCATCTTCCCTCCCGTGCCCATCTTCCCTCCCCCTGCCCCCATCTTCCCTTCCCTGCCCCATCTTCCCTCCCGTGCCCCATCTTCCCTCCCCTGCCCCATCTTCCCTCCCCTGCCCATCTTCCCTCCCCTGCCCCATCTTCCCTCCCCTGCCCCATCTTCCCTCTCCTGCCCCATCTTCCCTCCCCTGCCCCATCTTCCTCCCCTGCCCCATCTTCCCTCCCTGCCCCATCTTCCTCCCCTGCCCCATCTTCCCTCCCCTGCCCCATTTCCCTATCCTAGCCCCATCATTCCCTCCCTGCCCCATCTTCCCTCCCCTGCCCCATCTTCCCTCCCCTGCCCATCTTCCTCCCCTGCCCCATCTTCCCTCCCCTGCCCCATCTTCCCTCCCCTGCCCCATCTTCCCTCCCTGCCCCATCTTCCCTTCCCTGCCCATCTTCCCTCACTGCCCCATCTTCACTCCCCTGCCCCATCTTCTCCCACGCCCCATCTTCCCTTCCTGCCCCATCTTCACTCCCCTGCCCCATCTTCTCTCCACTGCCCCATCTTCCCTCCACTGCCCCATCTTCCCTCCCGTGCCCCATCTTCCCTCCGTGCCCCATCTTCCTCCCCTGCCCCATCTTCCCTTCCCTGCCCCATCTTCCCTCCCTGCCCCATCTTCCACTCCCTGCCCCATCTTCTCTCCACTGCCCCATCTTCACTCCCCTGCCCCATCTTCTCTCCACTGCCCCATCTTCACTCCCCTGCCCCATCTTCCCTTCCCTGCCCCATCTTCCCTCCCCTGCCCCATCTTCCCTGTCCTGCCCCATCTTCCCTCCCCTGCCCCATCTTCACTCCCTGCCCCATCTTCTCTCCACTGCCCCATCTCACTCCCCTGCCCCATCTTCCCTCCCTGCCCCATCTTCCTCCCCTGCCCCATCTTCCCTCCCCTGCCCCATCTTCCCTTCCCTGCCCCATCTTCCTCCCCTGCCCCATTTTCCCTCCCCTGCTCATCTCCCACCCCTGCCCCATTTCCCTCCCCTGCCCCATCTCCTTCCCCTTGCCCCATCGTCCCTCCCCTGCCCCATCTTCCCTCCCCTGCCCCATTTTCCCTCCCCTGCCCATCTTCCCCCCCTGCCCATCTTCCCTCCCCTGCCTCATCTTCCCCCCTGTCCCATCTTCCCTCCCCTGCCCCATCTTCCCTCCCCTGCCCCATCTTCCATTCCCTGCCCCATCTTCCCTCCTCTTCCCCATCTTCCCTCCCCTGCCCATCTTCCCACTCCTGCCCCATCTTCCTCCCCTGCCCCATCTTCCCTCCCCTGCCCCATCTTCCCATCCGTTTCCCCATCTTCCCTCTCCTGCCCCATCTTCCTCCCCTGCCCCATCTTCCCTCCACTGCCCCATTTCCCTCACCTGCCCCATATTCCCTCCCCTGCACATCTTCCCTTCCCTGCCCCATCTTCCCTCTCCTGCCCCATCTTCTCGTCCCCTGCCCCATCTTCCTTCCCCTGCCCAATCTTCCCTCCCCTGCCCCATCTTCCATCCCTGCCCCATCGTCCCTCCCTGCCCCATCTTCCTTCCCCTGCCCTCTCTCCCCTCCCTGACCCATCTTCCCTCCCCTGCCCCATCTTCCCTCCCCTGCCCCATCTTCCCTCCCCTGCCCCATCTTCCCTCCCTGCCCCATCGTCCCTCCCCTGCCCCATCTTCCTTCCCCTGCCCATCTTCCCTCCCCTGCCCCATCTTCCTTCCCTGCCCCATCTTCCCTCCCCTGCCCCATCTTCCCTCCCCTGCCCCATCTTCCCTCGCCTGCCCATCTTCCCTCCCCTGCCTCATCTCCCTCCACTGCCCATCTTCCTCCCCTGCCCCGTCTTCCCTCCCTGCCCCATCTTCCCTTCCCTGCCTCATCTTCCCTCCCCTGCCCCATCTTCCCTCCTCTCCCATCTTCCCTCCCCTACACAATCTTCCCACTCCTGCCCCATCTTCTATTCCCTTGCCCCATACTTCTCCTCCCTGCCCCATCTTCCATCCTTTCCCTATCTTTCCCTCTCCTGCCCCATCTTCCCTCCCCTGCCCCATCTTCCCTCCACTACCCCATCTTCCCTCACCTGCCCCATATTCCCTCCCCTGCCCCATCTTCCCTCCCTGCCCATCTTCCCTCTCCTGCCCCGTCTTCCCTCTCCTGCCCCATCTTCCTTCCCCTACCCAATCTTCCCTCCCCTGCCTCATCTTCCATCCCCTGCCCCATCGTCCCTCCCCTGCCCCATCTTCCCTCCCCTGCCCCATCTTCCCTCCCCTGCCCATCTTCCCTCCCCTGCCCCATCTTCCTTCCCCTGCCCCATCTTCCCTCCCCTGCCCCATCTTCCCTCCCTTCCCAATCTTCCCTCCCCTGCCCATCTTCCATCCCCTGCCTCATCGTCCCTCCCCTGCCCCATCTTCCCTCCCCTGCCCCATCTTCCATTCCCCTGCCCCATCTTCCCTCCCATGCCCCATCTTCCCTCCCCTGCCCCATCTTCCCTCCCCTGCCCCATCTTCCCTCCCCTGCCCCATCTTCCTCCCCTTCCCAATTTCCCTCCCTGCCCATCTTCCATCCCCTGCCTCATCGTCCCTCCCCTGCCCCATCTTCCCTCCCTGCCCCATCTTCCATCCCCTGCCCCATCTTCCTCCCCTGCCCCATCTTCCCTCCCCTGCCCCATCTTCCCTCCCCTGCCCCATCTTCCCTCCCCTGCCCTATCTTCCCTCCCCTGCCCCATCGTCCTCCCCTGCCCCATCTTCCCTCCCCTGCCCCATCTTCCCTCCCCTGCCCCATCTTCCCTCCCCTGCCCCATCTTCATCCCTGCCCATCGTCCCTCCCCTGCCCCATCTTCCCTCCCCTGCCCCATCTTCCCTCCCCTGCCCCATCTTCCTTCCCCTGCCGCGGCTTCGTCACCATGCATGTGACGGTTTCAAGTGTCATGGGAGAGAGGAGGTCATTGTGGGGTCAG
>NC_069485.1:4812010-4814510 GCF_026875155.1 Cherax quadricarinatus | reverse complement strand
CCAAGGGAGGTAGGTGCCCCACAAGGGAGCCTAGGTGCCCACAAGTTAAACTAGGTGCCCCACAACGGAGCTACGTGCCCACAGGGGATCTATGTGCCCACAAGGGAGCTAGGTGCCCACAGTGAAGCTAAAGTGCCCCACAAGGGAGCTAGGGGTGCCTCACAGGGAAGCTATGATGCCCACAAAGGGACTAGGTGCCCACAGGGAAGCTATGTTGCCCACAAGGGAGCTAGGTGCCCACAAGGGAGCTAAGTGCCCACAAGAGCTATGTGCCCACAAGGGAGCAAAGGTGCCCACAGGGAAGCCTATGTGCCCAACAAGGGAGCTAGGTGCCCACAAGGAGCTATGTGCCCGACAAGGGAGCTAGTAGCCCACAAGGGAAGCTAGGTGCCCACACGGAAGCCTATGTGCCCACAAGGGAGCCTAGGTGCCCACCAAGGGAGCTAGGTGCCCACAAGGGGAGCTAAAAATGTGCCCACAAGGGAGCTAGGTGCCCACAGGAAGCATGTGCCCACAAGGGAGCTAGGTGCCCACAGGGAAGCTTATGTGCCCACAAGGGAGCTAGGTGCCCACAGGGAAGCTAATTGCCCACAAGGGAGCTAGGTGCCCACAAGGGACTAGGTGCCCACAGGAAGCAATGTGCCCACAAGGAGCTTAGGTGCCCACAAGGGAGCTAGGGTGCCCACAAGGGAGCTAGTGCCCACGGGAAGCTATGTGCCCACAAGTGAGCTAGGTGCCCACAAGGTGGAGCTAGGTGCCCACAAGGGAAGCTAGGTGCCCACAAGGAGCTAGGTGCCACAGGGACGCTATGTGCCCACAAGGAGTCTAGGGGCCCACAAGGAGCTAGTTGCCCACCGGGAAGCTATGTCCCACAAGGGAGCTAGGTGCCACAAGGGAGCTAGGTGCCCACAAGGGATCTAGGTGCCCACAGGGAAGATATGTGCCCACAAGGAGCTAGGTGCCCCACAAGGGAGCTAGGTTGCCACAAGGGGAGCTAAGGTGCCCACAAAGGGAGCTATGTGCCCACAAGGGAGCTAGGTTGCCCACAAGGGAGCTAGGTGCCCCACAATGGACTAGGTGCCACACAAGGGAGCTAAGTGCCCCACAAGGGACTAGGTGCCCCACAAGGGAGCTAGTCCCAGAGGGACTAGGTGCCCACTAGGGAGCTAGGTGCCCACAAGGAGCTAGGTGCCCAAAAGGGAGCTAGGTGAGCCCCCCCCCAAAAAAACAGGGAGCTAGTGCCCACAAGGGAGCTTAGGTGCCCACAAGGGAGCTAGGTGCCCACCAAGGGAGCTAGGTCCCACAAGGGAGCTAGGTGCCCACAAGGGAGCTAGGTGCCGCACAAGGGAGCTAGTCCCACAAGGAGCTTAGGTGGCCCACAAAGGGACTAGGTGCCCACATAGGGAGCTAGTGCCCACAAGGGAGCTAGGGTGCCCCCACAAGGGAAGCTAGGTGCCCACAAGGGAGCTAGGTGCCCACAAGGGAGCTAGGTGCCCACAAGGGAGCTAGGTGCCCACAAGGGAGCTAGGTGCCCACAAGGGAGCTAGGTGCCCACAAGGGAGCTAGGTGCCCACAAGGGAGCTAGGTGCCCACATAGGGTAAGAGCAAGAACACAGTGGGAGAAAAATAAAAAAAAATGAAGGAACAAAAACAGAAGAAAGACAACAGAGAGGAGAAAAAGAAAAGAGGAAATCCTTGTATTGAAATCTTCTAAAATCCTTGTATTGAAATCTTCTAAAATCCTTGTATTGAAATCTCTAAAAGCCTTTTTATTGAATTCTAAAATCCTTGTATTGAAATCTTCTAAAATCCTTGTATTGAAATCTTCTAAAATCCTTGTATTGAAATCTTCTAAAATCCTTGTATTGAAATCTTCTAAAATCCTTGTATTGAAATCTTCTAAAATCCTTGTATTGAAATCTTCTAAAATCCTTGTATTTGAAATCTTCTAAAAATCCTTGTTTAAAAAATTCTAAAATCCTTTTATTAAACCCAAAATCCTTTTTATTTAAAACTAAAACCTTGTATGAAATCTTTAAAAATTTGTATTAAATCTAAAATCCTTTATTAAACTAAAACCTTGTTTAAAAACTAAAATCTTTTTTTTAAAATCTAAAATCCCCTTTTATTAAAAATCAAAATCCCTTGTATTTAAAATCTAAAACCTTTATTAAATAAAACTTAAAAAAATCCCTTTTTTTTAAAAAACCCAAAACCTTTATTAAAATTTCTAAAATTTTTTATTAAATTTTTAAAACTTTATTAAAAACTAAAATCCTTTATTATTTTTTTTTTGATTAAAATCAAAATCCTTTATTAAACTTAAATCCTTGTATTTTAAAACTAAAAATTTCCTTTAAAAAAAATTTGAAAAATTTTCCTTTTTTTAAAAACTTCCCTTTTTTAAAAATTAAAAAACCGTTTTAAAATAAAATCCTTTTTTAAAAATTAAAATTTTTAATTTAAAACAAAAATTTGTATTCCTTTTTTTGTATAAAAA
>NC_069485.1:4781450-4808950 GCF_026875155.1 Cherax quadricarinatus | reverse complement strand
GCATCCGTGGTAGTACACTACATAATATCCGTGGTAGTACATATACATAGTTACCGTGGTAGTACACTACATAGTATCGTGGTAGTAACATACATAGATCGTTGTAGTACACTACATAGTATCCGTGGTAGTACACTAATAGTACCCCGGTGGTAGCTTACACTATGAGTATCGTGGGTAGTACACTACACAGATACCCGTGGTAGTACACTACATAGTATCCATGGTAGTACACTACATAGTATCGTGGTAGTAAGTACACTAAATAGTCCCGTGGTAGACTACCCTACATAGTACCCGTGGTAGTACACTACATAGTATCCGTGGTAGTACACTACACAGTACCCGTGGTAGTACACTACATAGTATCCGTGGTAGTACACTACATACTACCCGTGGTAGTACAACTCCATAGTATCCGTGATAGAGCACTACTGTGTCGTGGTAGTACCCCCCCCCCCCCCCCCCCCCACTACATAGTACCCGTGGTAGTACACTACATAGTACCGTGGTAGTACACTTACATAGTATCCGTGTAGTACTACGCATATTACCTGCGGTATTACATACATAGTATACGTTGTAGTACATACTACATAGTAATCCGTGGTTACTAGTAACACTACATAGTATCCGTGCGGTAGTTACACTACTAATACCGTGGTAGGTACCACTACATAGTACCCGTGGTAGTACTATACATAGTACTCGTGGAAGTACATACATAGTTCCGTGGTCGTACACTACATGAGTTCCGTGGTAGTTCACTACATACTTACCGTGGTAGTACACTACATAGTACCCGTGGTAGTACATAAATTGTTACCGTGGAAGTACAAGTACATAGTACCGTGGTAGTACACTACATAGTATCCGTGGTAGTACACTACATAGTACCCGTGGTAGTACACTACATAGTATCCATGATAGTACACTACATAGTATCCGTGGTAGTACACTACATAGTACCCGTGGTAGTACACTACATAGTATCCGTTGTAGTACACTACATAGTACCCGTGGTAGTACACTTCATTAGTATCGTTGTAAGTACACTAATAGTTTCGTGGTAGTACACTAAAGTAACCGTGGGAGTACACTAATAGTACCCGTGGTAGTACACTACAAAGTACCTGTGGTAGTACACTACATAGTATCCGTAGTAGTACACAACATAGTACCCGTGGTAGTACACTACATAGGCCGTGGTAGTACACTTACATAGTACCGTGGTAGTACACTACATTTAGTATCCGTGGTAGTTACACTACATAGTAACCCTTGGTAGTACACTAAACATAGTTCCGTGGTAGTACACTACATTGTACCGTGGTAGTACAACTACATAGTATCCATGGTAGCTACACTACATATACCCGTGGTAGTACACTACAATAGTAATCCATTGTTAGTACACTACATAGTATCCGTGGTAGTAACACTACATAGTAACCCGTTGTAGTACACTACATAGTTTCCGTGGTAGTACACTACATTGTATCATGGTAGTACACGACATAGTATCGTGGTAGTACACTCATAGTACCCGTGGCTTGATACACTTACATAGTATCCATTGAAGTACACTACATAGTATCCGTGGTAATACACTAAATAGTACCCGTGGTAGTACACTACATAGTATCCGTTGTAGTACACTACATAGTACCCGTGGTAGTACACTACATAGTATCCGTTGTAGTACACTACATAGTATCAGTGGTTAGTACACTTAAATGTATCGTTGTAGTACACAACATGTTTCCGTGGTAGATACACTACATAGTACCCGTGGTAGTACACTACATAGTACCGTGGTAGTACACTACATAGTATCCGTGGTAGTACACTACATAGTACCCGTGGTAAGTAACAACTACATAGTTCCGTGGTAGTACACTACATAGTACCCGTGGTAGTACACTACATAGTATCCATGGTAGTACACTACATAGTACCCGTGGTAGTACACTACATAGTATCCATGGTAGTACACTACATAGTATCCGTGGTAGTACACTACATAGTACCCGTTGTAGTACACTACATAGTATCCGTGGTAGTACACTACATAGTATCCATGGTAGTACACTACATAGTATCCGTGGTAGTACACTACATAGTACCTGTGGTAATACACTACATAGTACCTGTGGTAGTACACTACATAGTACCCGTGGTAATACACTACATAGTACCCGTGGTAGTACACTACATAGTACCCGTGGTAGTACACTACATAGTACCCGTGGTAGTGCACTACATAGTACCCGTGGTAGTACACTACATGGTACCCGTTTAAGTACACTACATAGTATCCGTGGTAGTACAGTACATAGTACCCGTGGTAGTACACTACATAGTACCTGTGGTAGTACACTACATAGTACCCGTGGTAGTACACTACATAGTGTCCGTGGTAGTACACTACATAGTACCCGTGGTAGTACACTACATAGTATCCGTGGAAGTACATTACATAGTACCCGTGGTAGTACACTACATAGTATCCGTGGTAGTACACTACATAGTACCCGTGGTAGTACACTACATAGTATCCATGATAGTACACTACATAGTATCCGTGGTAGTACACTACATAGTACCCGTGGTAGTACACTACATAGTATCCGTGGTAGTACACTACATAGTACCCGTGGTAGTACACTACATAGTATCCATGATAGTACCATACATAGTATCGTGGTAGTACCACTACATAGTACCCGTGTAGTACACTAATAGTATCCATGATATGTACTACATAGTATACGATGTAGTACACTACTAGTACCCGTGTAGTACACTACATAGTATCCGTCGGTAGTTACACTACCATAGTACGTGGTTAGTACACTACATAGTTCCGTGGTAGTACATACATAGTCCGTGGTAGTACAATACATAGTATCCATGGTAGTACATACATAGTACCCGTGGTAGTACACTACATTGTTTCCATGATTGTACCTTCATAGTATCACGTGGTAATACACTACATAGTACCCGTGGTAGTACACTACATAGTATCATGAATAGTACATACATAGTATCCGTGGTAATAACCTAACATAGTACCCGTGGTATACACTACATAGTATCCGTTGTAGTACACTACATAGTACCCGTGGTAGTACACTACATAGTATCCGTTGTAGTACACTACATAGTATCCGTGGTAGTACACTACATAGTACCCGTGGTAGTACACTACATAGTACCCGTGGTAGTACACTACAAAGTACCTGTGGTAGTACACTACATAGTATCCGTTGTAGTACACAACATAGTACCCGTGGTAGTACACTACATAGTACCCGTGGTAGTACACTACATAGTACCCGTGGTAGTACACTACATAGTATCCGTGGTAGTACACTACATAGTACCCGTGGTAGTACACTACATAGTTCCCGTGGTAGTACACTACATAGTACCCGTGGTAGTACACTACATAGTATCCATGGTAGTACACTACATAGTACCCGTGGTAGTACACTACATAGTATCCATGGTAGTACACTACATAGTATCCGTGGTAGTACACTACATAGTACCCGTGGTAGTACACTACATAGTATCCGTGGTAGTACACTACATAGTATCCATGGTAGTCACACTACATAGTTTCCGTAGGTTGTACACTACTAGGTACCTGTGGTAATACATACCTAGTACCTGTGTAGTACACTACATAGTACCGTGTAATACATACATAGTACCCCGTGGTAGTACATACATAGTACCCCGTGTAGAACACAACATAAGTACCGTTGGTAGGCATACATATACCGTGGTAGTACACTACATGGTACCCGTTTAAGTACACTACATAGTATCCGTGGTAGTACAGTACATAGTACCCGTGGTAGTACACTACATAGTTCCTGTGGTAGTACACTAATAGTACACGTGTAAGTACATACCATAGTGTACGTGGTTAGTACACTACATAGTTCCGTTGGGTAGTACAGTACATAGTACCCGTGGTAGTACTAGTACACTACATAGGGACCTCGTGGTAGTACACTACATAGTTACGCGTTGGTAGTACAACTACATAGTACCCGTGGTAGTACACGTACATAGTACCCGTGGTAGTACACTACATAGTACCTGTGGTAGTACACTACATAGTACCCGTGGTAGTACACTACATAGTGTCCGTGGTAGTACACTACATAGTACCGTGGTAGCTACACTTACATAGTACGAGTGGTTAGTACACTACATAGTACCGTGGTTGTAAAGTACATAGTACCCGTCTGTAAGTAACTACATAGTATCCCTTGTAGTACCACTACATAGTTTCCGTGGTAGTTACACTACATATTACCCGTGGTAGTACACTACATCTACCGTGGTAGTACACTACATTAGTAATCCGTGGTGTACACTTTCATAGTACCCGTTGTAGTACACTACATAGTTCCGTGGTCGTACACTACATAATACCGTGGTGTACACTACTTTAGTTATCCGTTGGTAGTACATACATAGTACCCGTGGGCTAGTACACTAACATAGTACCCGTGTAGTACGCTACATAGTGACCCGTGTAGTACAATAAATAGTACCCGTGGTTGTACACTACATAGTGCCGTGGTAGTAAACTACATTAGTCCGTGGTAGTACACTACATAGTTCCCGTGGTAGTACACTACATAGTATCCGTGGTAGTACACTACATAGTATCCGTGGTAGTACACAACATAGTACCCGTGGTAGTACACTACATAGTACCCGTGGTAGTACACTACATAGTACCCGTGGTAGTACACTACATAGTATCCGTGGTAGTACACTTACATAGTATCCGTGGTTTAGTACACTACATAGTACCCGGGTAGTACACTTAATAGTATCCGTGGTAGTAACTACATTGTATCCGTGGTAGTACACATACATAGTACCCGTGGTAGTAATACATAGTACCCGTGGTAGTCAATACATCGTACCGTGGTAGTACACTATTGTATCAGTGGTAGTACACTACTGTATCCGTGGTAGTACACTAATGTATCCGTGGTTGTACACTACATAGTACCCGTGGTAGTTACACTACATAGTCTCCGTGGTGTACACTACATAGTATCCGTGGTAGTACACTACATAGTACCCGTGGTAGTACACTACATAGTACCCGTGGTAGTACACTACATAGTACCCGTGGTAGTGCACTAACATTGAATCCGTGGTAGTCACTACATAGTATCCGTGGTTAGTACTCATACATAGGATCGTGGTAGTAACACTACATAGTACCCGTGTAGTACACTACATAGTACCCGTGGTAGTACACTACATAGTACCCGTGGTAGTACACTACTATTAGTACCGTGGTAGTACACTACATAGTACCCGCCCCCCCCCCCCCCCCCCCTGGTAGTACATCATAGTTTCGTGTTAGGAACTACATAGTACCGTGGTAGTACATACATAGTCCCGTGGTAGTACAATACATGTACCGTGGTGTGCATACCATAGTATCCGTGGTAGTAACTACATAGTATCCGTGGTAGTACACTACAATAGTATACGTGGTAGTACACTACATAGTACCCGTGGTTTGTACATACATAGTACCCGTGGTAGTACACTACATAGTCCCGTGGTAGTACACTACATAGGACCGTGGTTAGTACACTACTTAGTAACCCTTGGTAGTACCTTAAAAAAACATAGTACCCGTGGGTAGTGCACTACATAGTATCCGTGGAGTACACTCATAGTTATCCGTGGTAGGTAGTACACTTACATAGTATCGTGCGTAGTACACTACATTAGATACCCGTGGGTAGTACACTACATAGTACCCGTGGTAGTAGTACCACTACATAGTACCGTGGTTAGTACACTACATAGTACCGTGGTAGTACACTACATAGTACCGAGTGGTAGTACACTAATAGTATCCGTGGTAGTACACTACATAGTACCCGTGGTAGTACACTACATAGTACCCGTTGTAGTACACTACATAGTACCCGTGGTAGTACACTACATAGTACCCGTGGTAGTACACTACATAGTACCCGTGGTAGTACACTACATAGTACCCGTTGTAGTACACTACATAGTACCCGTGGTAATACACTACATAGTACCCGTGGTAGTACACTACATCGTACCCGTGGTAGTGCACTACTAGTACCGTGGTAGTACACTACATAGTACCGTGTAGACAACTACATAGTACCCGTGGTAGTACACTACATAGTACCCGTTGGTAGTACACTACATAGTACCCGTGTTAAGTACATACATAAGTACCCTGTGGTAGTTTACACTACATAGTAACCGTGGTTAGTTACATACATCAGTACCCGTGGTAGAACACAAATAGTACCTGTGGTTAGTACACTACATAGTACCCGTGGTAGTACACTACATAGTACCTGTGGTAGTACACTACATAGTACCCGTGGTAGTACACTACATAGTATCCGTGGTAGTACACTACATAGTACCCGTGGATAGTACACTAAATAGGGGTACCAGTGGTAGTTAAACACTCATAGTACCAGTTGTAGTTACACTACATAGTATCCGTGGGTAGTACACTACATAGACCCGTGGTTTAGTACACTAATAGTATCGTGGTAGTACACTAACATAGTACCTGGTAGTACACTACATAGTATCCGTGGTAGTACATCCATAGTACCAGTGGTAGTACACTACATAGTACCAGTGCGTGTCACACTACTAGTACCAGTGGTAGGTCAAATACATAGTACCCGTGGTAGAATACATACATAGTACAGTGGTAGTACACTACATAGTACCCGTGGTAGTACACTACATAGTACCCGTGGTAGTACACTACATAGTACCCGTGGTAGTACACTACATAGTATCCGTGGTAGTACACTACATAGTACCAGTGGTTTTAGTACACTAATAGTACCAGGTGGTAGTACACTACTAGTACAGTGGTAGTACACTACATAAGTACCCGTGGTAGTACAACTCATAGTAACAGTGGTAGTTACACTACATAGTACCGTGGTAGTACACTACATAGTACAACAAAACCGTGGTAGTACAACTACATAGTACCCGTGGTAGTACACTCATAGTATCCGTGGTAGTACACTACATCCCCGTACAGTGGTGACACTTACATATTACAGTGGTAGTACACTACATAGTACCTGTGGTTTAGTAACTACATAGTACCCGTGGTTAGTACACTACATAGTACCAGTGAGTAGTACATACTTAGTAACAGTCGGTTAGTACACTACATAGTTCCCGTTGTAGATTACACTACATAGTACAGTGGTGTACACTACATAGTACCAGTGGTAGTACACTACATAGTACCAGTGGTAGTACACTACATAGTACCCGTGGTAGTACACTACATAGTACCCGTGGTAGTACACTACATAGTTCAGTGGTAGAACACTACATAGTACCCGTGGTAGTACACTTACATCCCCCACCCCAGTTACAGTGGTTAGATTAGTACACTACATAGTACCAGTGGTAGTACACTACATAGTACCCGTGGTAGTACACTACATAGTACCAGTGGTAGTACACTACATAGTACCAGTGGTAGTACACTACATAGTACCAGTGGTAGTACACTACATAGTACCAGTGGTAGTTTACACTCCATAGTACCAGTGGTAGTCACACTTACATAGTACCCGTGGTAGTACACTACATAGTACCGTGGTAGTACACTACATAGTACCAGTGGTAGTACACTACATAGTACCCGTGGTAGTACACTACATAGTACCAGTGGTAGTACACTACATAGTACCCGTGGTAGTACACTACATAGTACCCGTGGTAGTACACTACATAGTACCAGTGGTAGTACACTACATAGTACCCGTGGTAGTACACTTACATAGTACCAGTGGTTAGATACACTACATAGTACCAGATGGTATGTACACTAATTAGACCCGTGGTAGTACACTACATAGTACAGGGGTTTTGGTTAGTACACTACATAGAACAGTGGTAGTACACATACATTAGTACCCGTGGTAGTAACTACATAGTACCAGTGGTAGTACACTACATAGAGTACACGTTGGAAGTACAACTACATAGTACCAGTGGTAGTACACTACATAGTACCAGTGGTAGTACACTACATAGTACCCGTGGTAGTACACTACATAGTACCAGTGGTAGTACACTACATAGTACCAGTGGTAGTACACTACATAGTACCAGTGGTAGTACACTACATAGTACCAGTGGTAGTACACTACATAGTACCAGTGGTAGTACACTACATAGTTACCAGTGGTTAGTTCACTACATGTACCCGTGGTATGGTAGTACACTAATAGTTCCAGTGGTAGTACACTACTTAAGTACCGGGTATGTACACTACATAAGTACCAGTGGTAGTTTTTTTTTTAGTTTTACCCCCCCCAAAAACTAACAAAAAAAATAGTACCAGTGGTAGTACACTACTCAGTTAACCCGTGGTTGTTACACTACTTAGAAAAATACCCGTGGTTGGTTGTACACTACATAGTACACGCAGTGGTTAGTACACTACATAGTACCAGTGGTAGTAAACTACATAGTACAGTGGTAGTACACTACATAGTACCCGTTGGTAGTACACTAAACATAGTACCCGTGTAGTTACACTACATAGTACCCGTGGTAGTACACTAATATTTACGTGTAGTACACTACATAGTACCGTGGTAGTAACACTACATAGTACCCGTGGTAGTACACTACATAGCACCAGTGGTAGTACACTACATAGTACCAGTGGTAGTACACTACATAGTACCCGTGGTAGTACACTACATAGTACCCGTGGTAGTACACTACATAGTACCCGTGGTAGTACACTACATAGTACCCGTGGTAGTACACTACATAGTACCCGTGGTAGTACACTACATTGTACCAGTGGTAGACATACATAGTACCAGTAGGTAGTACACTACATAGTACCCGTGGTAGTCATACATTTGTAACCCGTGGTAGTACACTACATAGTACCCGTTGTAGTACCACTACATAGTACCCGTGGTAGTACATACATAGTACAGTGGTTAGTTACTAAATAGTACGGGTAGTACACTACATAGTACCAGTGGTAGTACACTACATACTACCCGTGGTAGTACACTACATAGTATCGTGGTAGTACACTACATAGTACCCGTGGTAGTAACTACAAGTACCCGTTGTAGTCAATACTAGTCCCGTGGTCGTTACACTACATAATACCCGTGGTAGTTACACTACTTAGTATCCGTGGTAGTACATACAGAGTACCCGTTGGTGTACACTAGACTAGTACCAGTGGTAGTACGCTACATAGTACAGTGGTAGTACCACTACATAGTACCCGTGGTAGTACACTACATAGTGCCCGTGGTGTACAAATACATAGTACCCTTGGTAGTACACTTACATAGTTATTCCGTTGGTAGTTCACTAATAGTACCCGTGGTAGTACACTACATAGTACCCGTGGTATAGTACACTAAATAGTATCCCGTGGTAGTACACTTACATAGTATCCGTGGTAGTTACACTACATAGTATCCGTGGTAGTACACACTAGTACCGTGGTAGTTACACTACATAGTATCCGTGATTTGGTAGAAGTACACTACATAGTATCCGTGGTAGCTGTACATACATAGTACCCGTGGTAGTACACTACATAGTACCGTGGTAGTACCACTACATAGTACCCGTGGTAGTACATACATAGTATCCGTGGGTAGTACACTACCCATAGGTTAATCCGTGGTAGTAACACACATAGTATCCGTGGTAGTACACTACATAGTACGTGGTTGGGGTTACACTACATAGTATCCGTGGTAGTACCACTACATAGTTTCCGTGCCCCCCCCCCCCCCCCCCCCCCCCCCCCCCCCCCCCCCCCCCCCCCCCCCCCTGGTAGTACACTACATAGTACCGTGTTAGTAACTACATAGTACAGTGGTAGTACACTACCTAGTACCGTGGTAGTGCACTACATAGTATCCGTGGTTGTACACCTACATAGTATTCCGTGGTAGTACATACATAGTATCGTGGTGTACACTACATGAGTACCCGTGGTAGTACACTCATAGTACCCGTGGTAAGTTACACTACATAGTCCTGGTAGTACACTACATAGTACCCGTGGTAGTACACTACATAGTACCCGTGGTAGTACACTACATAGTATCCGTGGTAGTACACTACATAGTACCCGTGGTAGTACACTACATAGTACCCGTGGTAGTACACTACATAGTACCCGTGGTAGTGCACTACATAGTATCCGTGGTAGTACACTACATAGTATCCGTGGTAGTACACTACATAGTATAGTGGTAGTATCACTACATAGTACCCGTGGTAGTACACTACATAGTACCCGTGGTAGTACACTACATAGTACCCGTGGTAGTACACTACATAGTACCCGTGGTAGTACACTACATAGTACCCGTGGTAGTACACTACATAGTACCCGTGGTAGTGCACTACATAGTATCCGTGGTAGTACACTACATAGTATCCGTGGTAGTACACTACATAGTATCCGTGGTAGTACACTACATAGTACCCGTGGTAGTACACTACATAGTACCCGTGGTAGTACACTTCATAGTACCGTGGTAGTACACTACATTTTATTTATTACCCGTGGTAGTACACTACTAGTACCGTGGTGTCACTAAATAGTATCCGCCCCCCCCCCCCCCCCCCCCCCCCCCCTGGTTAGTAACTACATAGTACCCGTGGTAGTACACTACATTGTAACCGTGCCCCCCCCCCCCCCCCCCCCCCCCCCCCCCCCCCCCCCTGGTAGTACACTACATTAGTACCGTGGTAGTACACTACATAGTACGTGGTAGTACACTACATAGTACCCGTTGGTAGTACACTACATAGTACCCGTTTGTAGTAAACTACATAGTACCCGTGGTAATACAACTAATAGTACCGTGGTAGTTACACTACATTGTACCCGTGGGATAGTGCATAAATAGTACCCTGGTAGTACACTACATAAGTACCGTGGTTAGTACACTGCATAGTACCGTGGAGGTCAACTACTAGTACCCGTGTAGACATACATAGTACCCGTGGTAGTACACTACCATAGTACCCGTGGTAGTTACACTACATAGTAACCCGTGGTAGTAAACTACATAGTTTCCAGTGGTAGTACCACTACATAGTACCGTGATAGTACACTACATAGTACCGTGGTAGTACACTAACATAGTACAGTGGTAGTACATAATAGTACCCGTGGTAGTACATATATAGTACAGTGGTAGTACACTACATAGTTACCAGTGGTAGTACCAACTAAATAGTATCCGTGGTAGTACACTACATAGTATCGTGGTAGTACACTAATAGTACAGTGGTAGTACACTAATAGTACCCGTCGGTAGTACATAAATAGTATCCGTGGTAGAACACTACATAGTACCCGTGGTAGTACACTACATAGTTCCCGTGGTAGTACACTACATAGTACACGTGGTAGTACACTACTAGTATCCGGGTTAGTACACTACATAGTACCAGTGGTAGTATACTAACATTAGTCCAGTGGTAGTACACTACATTAGTACGTGGTAGTTACACTAATAGTACCGTGGTTAGCTACACTAAATAGGTACCAGTGGTAGTACACTACATAGTACCCGTGGTAGTACACTACATAGTACCCGTGGTAGTACACTACATAGTACCCGTGGTAGTACACTACATAGTATCCGTGGTAGTACACTACATAGTACCAGTGGTAGTACACTACATAGTACCAGTGGTAGTACACTACATAGTACCAGTGGTAGTACACTACATAGTACCCGTGGTAGTACACTACATAGTACCAGTGGTAGTACACTACATGTCTACCGTGGTTTTTTTTAGTACACTATAGTACCCGTGGTGTACACTACATGTACCCGTTGGTAGTACACTACATAGTATCGTGGTAGTACACTACATAGTACCGTGGTAGTTACACTACATAGTACAGGGTAGTACACTAACATAGTACAGTGGTAGTTACCTACATTGTACCGTGGTAGTACACTACATAGTACGTGGTAGAACCTACATAGTACCAGTGGTAGTACACTACAATCAGTACCGTGGTAGTACACTAACATAGTACAGTAGGTAGTACACTACATAGTACGTGGTAGAACACTTCATAGTACCCGTGGTAGTACACTACATAGTACCCGTGGTAGTACACTACATAGTACCCGTGGTAGTACACTACATAGTACCAGTGGTAGTACACTACATAGTACCCGTGGTAGTACACTACATAGTACCAGTGGTAGTACACTAAATCGTTACCAGTGGTAGTACACTACATAGTACGTGGTAGTACACTACATAGTACAGTGGTAGTACACTACATAGTACCAGGTTGGTAGTACACTACATAGTACCCGTGGTAGTACACTACATGTACAGTGTAGTTACACTACATAGTACCAGTGGTAGTACACTACATGTACCAGTGGTATTACACTTACATAGTTACCCGTGGTAGTACACTACATAGTACCCGTGCTGTTAGTACACTACATTAGTACCAGTGGTTGTACACTAATAGTACCCGTGGTAGTACACTCACTAGTACCAGTGGTAGTAGTACACTAAAATAGTACCAGTGGAGTACATTACATAGTTACCCGTGGTAGTACACTACATAGTACGTGGTAGTACACTACATAGTACCCGCGGTAAAAACATTCCCCGTGGTGTCCTAATAGTACCCGGGTAGTTATACATTTAACCGTGGAGTTCATCTAGTACCCGGGAGTTAATTTAAAAGTACCCTGGGAGTAAATACTTGTCCGTGGTAGTTTTATACTAGTACCGTGTGGGGTTTTTTTAAATTTAAAAAATACCCGTGGTGTTAAATACATTTTACCCGGGGGTCACTACATGTACCCGGGGTGTAACTCATGTACCGTGGTAGTCCTAATAGTCCGTGGGAGTACACTAATAGTACCCTGGTGTTACATACAAGTACCGGGGTGTCACTACATGTACCGTGGTAGTAAACCCACATAGCCCTGGTAGTCATACATAGTACCAGTGGTGTCACTTCAAGTACCGTGGTAGTAACTACATGTACCGTGGGAGACACTACATTGTACCAGTGGTGTCAAATTGTACCCGTGGTAGTACCACATAGTACCCGTGGTTGTAACTAAATAGTCCGTGGGAGTACCTACATAGTACCCGTGGTGACCTAATAGTCCCGTGGTGACATACATAGTACCGGGTTTAAAATACATGTCCCGTGGTAGTACACCATAGTACCGTGGTAGTACTACATAGGGGGACCGGGTGTAACTTCTAGTACCCGTGGTAGTACATACTATCGTGGTAGTCACTACTTTGTACCCGGGGTATACCACAATAGTACCGTGGTAGTACACTTCTTTAACCGTGGTGTACACATAGTCCCGTGGGTACCAAAAAAGACCGTGGTAGTACATACATAGTCCCCCGGGGTACACTACATAGTACGTGGTGTCACTACATAGTACCCGGGGGGTAAACTAGTACCAGTGGTGTACAAACTTACCCCCTTTCCTTTACCATGGTTACACATAAAAACCCGTTTTCCAAAAAATTTTACCCTAAACATAAAAAAACCTTTAAAAAAATACCCCTTTACATCTGTACCGTGGTGTACACCATTTGTTACCCGTGGGGTACACTACTAGCCGTGGGTAGTACACTCTAGTACCCCTGGGAGTTCTTAAAAGTACAGGGGTGTACATACATGTACCGTGGTGACAATTCTTGTACCGTGGTTTTTACATACTTGACCCGTGGTGTACACACATGTTCCGGGGGAGTAAATCATAGTCCGGGAGCACTAAAATAGTCCGTGGGGTACACTTTCTTTGTCCCCTGGTTGACATACATGTACCCCTGGTAGTACACTACTGTCCGTGGGGGTTAAAAATTACATTTGTACCAATTGGTAGTACACTACATGTACCGTTTTTAGTAACTAATGTACCGGGGTAGTACATAAAGTACCGTGGTGGACAAAAGTACGGGTTGTAACTACATGTACCGTGGTAGTACAACATAGTACCCGTGGTATACACTCATAGTCCTTTTGGGAGTACACTACATAGTCCAGTGGTAGTACACTACATAGTACCCCTGGTATTTCACTACATGTCCGTGGGGAGTCATACATAGACCGGGTAGTACACTAATAGCCCAAAACAAAAAAAAACAAACCAAAAAAATTAGTGGTAGTCACTACATTACCGTGGTAGTAAACACAGTACCCGTGGTAGTACACTAATTAAGTGGTAACCCTTTAATTTTAATAGTGGGGGGTTTTTAAAAATAGTATGGTTAAATAAAGCCGGGTTTATAACTTAACAAAAAAGTTTTTAAATATTTTTAATTTTTTGTTTATACTATACCTTATTCCCTCAAAAAAATTTTCAAGTTTCCCCTTTTAAAATAAAAATATTTTTTAATCATTTAAAAATGTTTTTTTGGGGAGGGGAAAAATTAAATTTTTAAACCCGGGTTGTACCCCTGACCTGAAATAACTTTATGTTCATTTTTTTGTTCACTTTTGTGTTCACTTGTATGTTCACTTGTATGTTCACTTCTGTGTTCACTTGTACGTTCACTTGTATGTTCACTTGTGTGTTCACTTGTATGTTCACTTGTATGTTCACTTGTGTGTTCACTTGTATGTTCACTTGTATGTTCACTTGTGTGTTCACTTGTATGTTCACTTGTGTGTTCACTTGTATGTTCACTTGTGTGTTCACTTGTATGTTCACTTGTATGTTCACTTGTATGTTCACTTGTATGTTCACTTGCATGTTTCAGTGTAAACACTGGGTCTACACATCCTCTAACCTTCCTAAATCTCTTAATTTCTCTGCAGTCATAACAGTTTAATTCTCTAACTCGGTCAGAAATAATCATACCGTACACTAACAGCACCAACATCCTCAACAGCGATAGCAGCAGCAGCAGCAGCAGCAGCAGCAGCAGCAGCAGCAGCCAGCAGCAGCAGCAGCAGCAGCAGCAGCAGCAGCAGCAGCAGCAGCAGCAGCAGCAGCAGCAGCAGCAGCAGCAGCAGCAGCAGCAGCAGCAGCAGCAGCAGCAGCAGCAGCAGCAGCAACAGCAGCAGCAGCAGCAGCAGCAGCAGCAGCAGCAGCAGCAGCCAGCAGCAGCAGCAGCAGCAGCAGCAGCAGCAGCAGCAGCAGCAGCAGCAGCCAGCAGCAACAGCAGCAGCAGCAGCAGCAGCAGCAGCAGCAGCAGCAGCAGCAGCAGCAGCAGCAGCCAGCAGCAGCAGCAGCAGCAGCAGCAGCAGCAGCAGCAGCAGCAGCAGCCAGCAGCAACAGCAGCAGCAGCAGCAGCAGCAGCAGCAGCAGCAGCAGCAGCAGACTCGTAAAGTGGTAAGATAATAAGAATAAATTAAGAATTATCTTATCTATCAGGTGGTTCCCTGCGTTATCTATCAGGTGGTGCCCTGTGTTATCTATCAGGTGGAACCCTGTGTTATCTATCAAGTGGTGCAATGTGTTATCTATCAGGTGGAACCCTGTGTTATCTATCAGGTGATGTCCTGTGTTATCTATCAGGTGGAACCCTGTGTTATCTATCAGGTGGTGCCCTGTGTTATCTATCAGGTGGAACCCTGTGTTATCTATCAGGTGGTGCCCTGTGTTATCTATCAGGTGGAGCCCTGTGTTATCTATCAGGTGGTGCTCTGTGTTATCTATCAGGTGGTGCCCTGCGTTATCTATCAGGTGGTGCCCTGTGTTATCTATCAGGAGGTGCCCTGTGTTATCTATCAGGTGGTGCCCTGTGTTATCTATCAGGTGGTGCCCTGTGTTATCTATCAGGTGGTGCCCTGTGTTATCTGTCAGCTGGTGCCCTGTGTTATCTATCAGGTGGTGCCCTGTGTTATCTATCAGGTGGTGCCCTGTGTTATCTGTCCGCTGGTGCCCTGTGTTATCTATCAGGTGGTGCCCTGTGTTATCTATCAGGTGGTGCCCTGTATTATCTATCAGCTGGTGCCCTGTGTTATCTATCAGCTGGTGCCCTGTGTTATGTATCATGTGGTGCCCTGAGTTATCTATCAGCTGGTGCCCTGTGTTATCTATCAGCTGGTGTCCTGTGTTATCTATCAGCTGGTGCCCTGTATTATCTATCAGCTGGTGCCCTGTGTTATCTATCAGGTGGTACCTTGTGTTATGTATCAGGTGGTGCCCTGTGTTATCTATCAGGTGGCTCCCTGTGTTATCTATCAGGTGGCGCCCTGTGTTATCTATCAGATGGTGCACAGTATTATCTATCAGCTGGTGCCCTGTGTTATCTATCAGCTGGTGCCCTGTGTTATATATCAGATGGTGCCCTGTGTTATCTATCAGCTGGTGCCCTGTGTTACCTATCAGGTGGTGCCCTGTGTTATCTATCAGGTGGTACCCTGTGTTATCTATCAGCTGGTGCCCTGTGTTATTTATCAGATGGTGCCCTGTGTTATCTATCATCTAGTGTACTGTGCTATCTATCAGCTGGTGCCCTGTGTTATCTATCAGCTGGTGCCCTGTGTTATCTATCACTGGTGCCCTGTTTATTATCAGTGGGGCCCTGTATTATATCAGCTGGTGCCCTGTGTTTCTATCAGCTGGTGCCCCGGTTATCTATCAGCTGGTGCCCCTGTATTATCTATCTGCTGGGGCCCTGTGTTATCATCAGCTGGTGCCCTGTGTTACATCATGGAGCCCTGTCTTTTCTATCACTGGTGCCCTGTATTACTATTTCTGGGCCCTGTATTATTATCAGCTAGTGTACTGTTTATCTATCACTAGTGTATGTGCATCTATCAGCTGTGCCCTTGTTATTATCGCTGGGGCCCGTGTTATCTATCAGCTGGTGCCCTGTGTTATCTACAGCTGGGGCCCGTGTTACTGGTGCAGAACAATGGGGGCCCCGCACAGCTTCAAATTTTGGATCCACAGTGTTGGTCAAGATTTTTGACGAGCACGTCTACAAGAAGGTTCAGTTCAATTTTATGCTTCGAGAAGGGACGAAAAATTATACTAGCTTTGAATCACGAAGTTTAGCCAGTGCTACTCACAGGGGTTTTGACAATTCCGTGCAGCACGAATATTAAGACCAGCTTGTTTTTGCAAGAATGTTTTTGCCAAGCTCTGTACAGAAAAAATATTTAGACTAATTCGTCTACACGAAAGTTAGACACCACCGTGCAATAAACGTGTCCGCTTCAAGTTTAGACCAACTCTGCCCCAAATTTAAAATTTTTTCAAACTTTAGACAAATTAATGGGGAAAAAAAAATGTTTTTTTTTTAAAACTTGTTTTAGGGGTTTCATTTAAAGTCTTGGCAGGTTCAACTTTTAAAAGACATAGATAATAATTGTTGTTATGGGGAGACGCTTTTTAAAAGGGGGGTAAAATGCTTTGATCCAAGAAGGGGAAAGGGGGGCTCCAATTGCTTAAAACCCCCGCAGTATAAGGAGAAGAGACCAACAGCCAACCAATAGTCTCAAAAATGCACTTATATCAAGATTATCCCGTGTGTGTGTGTGTGTGTGTTTGTGTGTGGGGTTTTGTGGGGTGTGTGTTGGTGTGTGTGGGGTTGTGGTGTGGTTTTGTGAGTGGGGTGTGTGTGTGGGGTGTGGTGTGGTTGGTGTGTGTGGTGTTGTGTGTGTGGTGTGGTGTGTGTGTTGTGTGTGTGTTGTGATGTGTGTTTGGTGGTGGTGTGTGTGGTGTGTGTTGTGTTGTGTGTGTTGTGTGTGTGCGTTTGTGGGGTGTGTGTTGTGTGTGTGTGTGGTGGTGTGTGTTGTGTGGTGGGGTTTGTTTTGTGTGTGAGGTGTGTGTGTGTTGTGTGTGTTTGTGTGAGTTGGTGTGTGTGTGTTTTTTGTGTTTGTGTGTTTTGTGTGTGTGTGTGTGTTGTGAGGGTGTGTGTGTGTGTGTGTGTGTGTGTTGTGTGTGTAGTGGTGTGTATGTGTGTGGTGGTTTGAAGCTGGAATCTTGCTGCCGTTGCGTTGATTCCATCTTTAAAATCAAGTTTTTGAAGAGATGAAAGATTCAGTGAAGAGCTGTGAGGGTGGAGGCTGTGAGTGTTTTGGGGAGGGGGGGAGGCTGTGATGTCTGTATTGTGGAGGCTTGAGTGTCTGTGGGGGGAGGCTATGAGTTCTGTGAGGGGGGAGGCGGAGTGTCTGTGATTGTGGAGGGTGTGTGTCGTTATTGTGGGGCTGTAGTGTCTGTGAGCGTGGAGGCTGTGGGGTTTTGTGAGGGGGGGTGTGAGTGTCTTGATTTGGAGGTGTGAGTGTTGTGAGCGTGGAGGCTGGAGTGTCTGTGAGGTGGAGGCTGTGAGTTCTGTGATTGTGGAGGGTGTGATGTCTGTGATTGTGGGGGTGTGAGGTTTGTGAGCGGGGCTGTGAGTGTCTGTATTTTGGAGGCTGTAGTGTCTGTGATTGTGGAGGCTGTGAGTGTCTGTGAGGGTGGAGGGTGTGAGTGTCTGTAGGGTGGAGGGTGGAGTGTCCCGTGATTTGGAGGCTGTGAGTGTCTTGGGGTGGGGCTTGAGTGTCTTGAGGGTGGAGGGTCTGAGTGTTGTGATTGTGGGGGCTGTGAGTGTCTGTGACGTGGAGGCTGTGGTGTCTGTGGGGTGGGGCTTGGGGGTGTCTGTGATTGGGGGCTGTAGTGTCTGGATTGTGGGGGCTGTGGTGTCTGTGAGCGTGGGGGCTGTGAGTGTCTGTGAGGGGGGAGGCTGTGGTGTCTGTGATTGTGGAGGCGTGAGTGCTGTGACGTGGGGCTGGAGTGCTGTGGGTGGGGGCTGTGAGTGTCTGTATTTGGGGGCGTGAGTGTCTTTTATTGTGGGGCTGTTGTCTGTGACGTGGAGGCTGTGAGTGTCTGTAGGGTGGAGGCTGTGAGTGTCTGGGGATTGTGGGGCTTGAGTGTCTGTGATTGGGAGGCTGTGATTCGTGATTGTGGAGGCGTAGTGTCTGTGATTGGGAGGCTGTGGTGTCGTGAGCGTGGGGGCTGTTGAGTGTTGTGAGGGTGGAGGGGTGATTCTGGATTGGGGAGCTGTGGTGCGTGAGCTGGAGGGGTTTAGTGTCTGTGAGGGTGGAGGCGTGAGTGTCGTGATTGGAGGGGGTGAGTGTCTGTGTTGTGGGGGCTGTGAGTGTCTGTGAGGTGGGGGGCGTGAGTGTCTGTGATTGTGGAGGGTTTAGTGTCTGTGTTGTGGGGGGCTGGAGTGTCTTGAGGGTGGAGGGGTGGTGCTGTGAGGGTGGAGGCTGGATGTCTGTGATTGTGGGGGGCGTGAGGTCTGTAGGGTGGAGGCTGTGAGGGCTGTGAGGGGGGGGCTGTGAGTGTCGGGGATTTTGGGGGCTGGAGGTTTTGTGGGGTGGAGGCTGTGAGGTCTTGATTGTGGGGGGCTGTGAGTGTCTTGAGGGTGGAGGCTGTGGTTTTTCTTGATTGTGGAGGCTGGGAGTGTCTGTGAGGGGGAAGGCTATGAGGTCTGTGTTGTGGGGCTGTGATGTTGTTTAGGGTGGAGGCTGTGAGTGTCTGTGAGGGGGGGTGTAGGTCTTGAGGGTGGGGGCGTGATGTCTGTATTGTGGGGCGTAGTGTTGTGAGGGGGGAGGGGTGAGTGTCTGTGATTTTGGGCGTGGGTCTGTGAGGGTGGAGGCTTAGTGTCTGTTATTGTAGGCTGTGAGTGTTGTGAGGGGGAAGGCTATAGTGTTGTGATTTTGGAGGCTGGAGTGTCTGTGAGGGGGGAGGCTGTGGTGTCTGTGATTGAAGGCGTGAGTGTTGTGAGGGGGAGGCTGTAGTGTCTTGATTTGGAGGCTGTGAGTGTCTGTGATTTTTGGGGGCTGTGGTGCTGTGATTGTGGGGGCTGTGAGTGTCTGTGAGGTGGAGGCTGTGGGTCGTGATTTTGGGGGTGTGAGTGTCTGTGAGGGTGGAGGCTGTGGTGTCGTATTGTGGAGGCTGTGGGTCTGGAGGGGAAGGCTATGATGTCCCCTGATTGTGGAGGTGTGATGCTTGATTTTGGGGGGTGTGAGTGTTGGAGGGGGGAGCTTTTGGAGTGTCTGTGAGGGTGGACTATAGTTCTGGGGAGGGGGGAGACTAGAGTGCTGTAGGGGGGAGGTATTTGTCTTGAGAGTGGGGGCTGTGAGTGCCTGTGAGGGGGAGGGGTGTGAGTGTCTGTGAGGGGGAAGGGTATGGTGTCTGTGAGGGTAGAGGGATGAGTGTCGTGAAGTGGGGGCGTTGGGGTGTCGTGAGGGTGGAGGCTGTAGTGTTTGGGGTGGAGGCGTGAGGGTTGTGAGGGGGGGGAGGCTGTGATGTCTGTGAGGGTGGGGGCGTGATGTCGTGAGGGTGAGGTTGTGAGTTCTGTGAGGTTGGGGGGCTGTGATGTCTGTGGGGTGGGGGCTGTGAGTGTCTGTGGGGGTGGGGGCTTTAGTGCCTGGAGGGGGGGAGGGTGTGAATGGTGTGAGGGTGGAGCTGTGAGTGCTGTGAGGGTGGGGGCTAGATTTCTGTGAGGGGGGAGGCTGTGAGTGTCTTGGGGGGTGGGGGCTGTGAGTGTCTGTGAGGGGGGAGGTTTTTGATGTCTGTGAGGGTGGAGGCTATGAGGTCTGTGAGGGGGGAGGCTGTGAGTGTCTGTATTGTGGAGGCGTGAGTGTCCCGTGAGGGTGGGGGCTTTGATGCTGTGAGGGGGGAGGCTATGAGTGTCTGTAGGGTGGGGGCTATATTCTGTGAGAGTGGGGCTGTGAGTGCCTGTAGGGGGGGAGGCTGTAGTGTTGTGGGGTGGAGGTATATGTTGTGAGGGTGGAGGCTATGAGTGTCGTGAGGTGGGGGCTGTGATGTCTGTGAGGTGGGGCTTGAGTTTGTGAGGGTGGGGGCTAGAGTTCTGTGAGGGTGGAGGCTGTGAGTGCTGTGAGAGTAAAAACCGTGAGTGTCTGTAGAGTGGGGACATGAGTGTCGTGGGGGAGGGTATGAGGGCTGGAGGGTGGAGGCTGGAGTGTCTGTGGGGTGGAGGCGTGAGTGTCTGTGAGGGTGGGGCTGTGGGTCGTGGGGTTGAGGTTTTGAGTGTCGTGAGGGTGGAGGCTGTGAGTGTCTGTAGGGTGGAGGTGTGGGGTTTTGTGAGGGTGGAGGCTGTGAGGGCTGTGAGGGTGGACTGCGATGTCCTGAAGGTTTTGGGGTGGTGAGTGTTTGAGGGTGGAGGCTGTGATGCCCTTTAGGGTGGAGGGTGTGAGTTCGTGAGGGGGAGGTGTTACTGTCTGGGAGGGAGGCTGTATGTCTGGAGAGTGGAGGGTGTGAGTGCGTTTGGTGGAGGCGTGAGTGTCTTGAGGGGGAGGCTGTGAGGTTTGTGAGGGGGAGGCTGTGAGTGTCTGTGAGGGGGGAGGCGTTGGGGTCTGTGAGGGTGGAGGCTGTATTTCTGTGAGAGGGGGGTGTGAGTGTCTGTGAGGGTGGGGGGCTGTGAGTGTTTGAGGGGGGGAGGCTGTGAGTGTCTGTGAGGGTGGGGGCTGGATGCTTTTGAGGGTGGAGGCTGTAGGCTGTGAGGGGGGGGCTGTTACTGTCTGTGAGGGGGGAGACTGTGGTGTCGTGAGAGTGGGGGCTGTGGTGTCGTGAGGGGGGGGGCGGGTGCCTTGAGGGTGGAGGCTGTGAAAAGTCTGTGAGGGTGGAGGCTGGATGTCTGTGAGGGGGGAGGGTGTGAGTGTCTGTGGGGGGGGTGGATGTCTGTGAGGGGGAGGCTGTTCTGTCTGTGAGGGGGGAGGCTGTAGTGCTGTGAAGTAACTGTGGTGTCTGTGGGGTGGAGGCTGTAGTGTCTGTGAGGGTGGGGTGGAGTGTCTGTGAGGGGGAGGCGTGAGGTCTGTGAGGGGGAGGCGGGTGTCGGGGAGGGGGGGGCTGGAGTGCTGTGGGGTGGGGGCTGTTATCTCTGTGAGGGGGGAGGGTGTGGTGCTGTGAGATGGAGGCTGTGATGCTGTGAGGGGGGAGGGTGTGAGTGTCGTGGGGGTGGAGGCTGTAGTGTCTGAGAGGGTGGAGGCTGTGAGTGTCTGGAGGGTGGGGGCTGTGAGTGTCTGTGAGGGGGGAGGCTTGAGGTCTGTGGGGTGGAGGCTGTTTACTGTCTTGGGGGGGTGGGGGCTGTGGTGTTGTGAGAGTGGAGGGTGTGAGTGCTTTGAGGGTGGAGGCTGTGAGTGCTGTGAGGGGGGAGCGTGGTGTCTGGGGGTGGGCTGTGAGGGCTGTGAGGGTGGGGCTGGGAGGTCTGTGAGGGTGGAGGCTGTGAGTGTCTGTGAGGGTGGAGGCGTGAGTGTCGTGAAGGGTTGGGGGGTGGAGTGTCTGTGAGGGGGGAGGCTGTGAGTGTCTGTGAGGGGGAGGCGGGTTTGTGAGGGTGGAGGCTGTGAGTGTCTGTGAGGGTGGAGGTTTTAGTGTCTGTGAGGTGGAGGCTGTGAGTGTCTGGGGGGTGGAGCTGTGAGTGTCTGTGAGGGGGAGGTTGTTCTGTCTGTGAGGGTGGAGGGTGTGAGTGTCTTGAGAGTGGAGGCTGTGATTTCGTGAGGGTGGAGGCTGTGAGTGTCTGTGAGGTGGAGGCTCTGAATGTCTGGAGGGGGAGGGTTGATGTCTGTGAGGGGGGAGGCTGTGGTGTCGTGAGGGTGGAGGCGTTACTGTCTTGAGGGGGGAGGCTTTACTGTCTGTGAGGGGGGCTTGAGTGTTTGAGAGTGGGGCTGTGAGTGTCTTTGAGGGTGGAGGCTGTGAGGTCTGTGAGGGTGGGGCTTGAGTGTCTGTGAGGGTGGAGGTGTGAGTGTCTGTGGGGTGGAGGTGTGAGGCTGTGAGGGTGGAGGCTTTTTGAGTTTGTGAGGGTGGGGGCTGTGAGTGTTTGTGAGGGTGGGGGCTTGAGTGTTGTAGGGTGGGGCTGTGAGTGCTGTGAGGGTGGAGGCTGTGAGTGTCTGTGAGGGGGGTGGGGCTGGAGTGTCTGTGAGGGTGGAGGCTGTGAGGTCTGTGAGGGGGAGGCTGTGAGTGTCTTTGAGGGTGGGGGGTGTGAGGCTGTGAGGGTGGGGCTGTGAGTGTCTGTGAGGGTGGAGGCTGTGATGTCTGTGAGGGGGAGGCTGTGGGGGTTTTGTGAGGGGGAGGGTGTGAGTGTCTGTGAAGTGGAGGGTGGAGTGTCTGTGAGGTGGGGGCTGTGATGTCTGTGGGGTGGAGGGTGTGAGTGTCTGTGAGGGGGAGGGTGTGAGTGTCCTGTGAGGGTGGAGGCTGTAGTGCTGTGAGGGTAGGCTTTGAGTGTCTGTGAGGGTGGAGGCGTAGTGTCTGTATTTGGAGGCTGTGAGTTCTGTGAGGGTGGGGGTATGATGTCGTGAGGGTGGAGGTGTGAGTGTCGTGATTTTGGAGGCTGGTGTTTTGGATTGTGGAGGTGTGATTTTTTGAGCGTGGGGGTGGTGTCGTGAGGGGGGAGGTGTGAGTGTCTGTGATTGTGGAGGGGGAGTGTCTGTGAGCGTGGGGGCTGTGGTGTCTTGAGGGGGGGGCGTGAGTTCTGTGATTGGGAGGATTGAGTGTCTGTGATTGGAGGCTGTGGTGTCTGTGAGCGTGGAGGCTGTATTTCTGTGATTGTGGAGGCGTTAGTTCTGTGATTTGGAGGTGTGGTGTCTGTGAGGGGGGAGGCGTGAGTGTCTGTGAGGGTGGAGGCTGTGTGGCTGTGATTGTGGAGGCGTGGGTCTGTGGGGTGGAGGTGGAGTGTCTGTGAGGTGGAGGGGTGAGTGTCTGTGATTGTGAGGTTGAGTGTCTGTGACGTGGAGGCTGATGGTTCTTATATTATTCTTTTTACTTTTAGTGTCTTTTATTTACTTTTTAGCTACTGTATTCCCCTTATTACTTTCTTATGTGGAGGCTGTGAGTGTCTGTGACGTGGAGGGGTGAGTGTCTGTGAGGGTGGAGGCTGTGATGTTGTGATTTTGGAGGCTGTGAGTGTCTGGAAAATTGTGGGTGGAGTGTCTGTGAGGGGGGAGGCTGTGATGTCTGTGAGGGGGGGGCTGTGAGTGTCGTATTGTGGGGGGGTGAGTGTCTGTGAGTGGGGGCTGGGTGTCTGTGAGTGGGGCTGTGAGTGTCTGTGATTGTGGAGGGTGTGGTGTCGGAGGTGGGGTGTGGTGTCTGGGAGGGGGGAGGCTGGAGTGTTTTATTGGGAGGGTGTGAGTGCGTGAGCGTGGAGGCTGTGAGTGTCTGTGAGGGTGGACTGGAGGCGGAGTAGGTGTGATGTCCCGTTTAAATTCGTGACGTACGGGGGACTTAGTTCTGTGATTGGGACGGAGGCTGGATTGTGGGGGCTTATTCTTTTAACTGTGATGTTTTTAGGGTGATTGAGGCTGTATTTAGGCTGTAGTGCTTAGGGTGGAGCTGGATTCCTAGGGGGGGACTTGATTTCTTGATTTGGGGGGCTTATGTCTTGAGTTGGGGCTTGGGTGGCTGTTTTTACTTATTCTTATACTGTATTTTTTGTTTGGACTTTTTCTGTGGGTAACTAGGTTCTTATTTACCCTTATCTTAAATACTGTGAGTGTCTGTGAGGGGGGGGGGTGTGGTGCTTGAGGTGGAGGCTGTGAGTGCTGTGAATGGAGGGTGTGGGTGTCTGTGGGGGGAGGGGGTGAGTGTCTTGATTGTGGAGGGGTGAGTGTCTGTGAGGTGGGGGTGTGAGTGTCTGTTTTATTTTGGGGCGGGGGGTCTGTAAGTGAAAGGGTTGAGTGTCGTGAGTGGAGGGGTGTGGTGTCTGTGAGGGTGAGGCTTGAGTGTCTTATTGTGAGGTGTGAGTGCTGTGAGGGTGGGGGGCTGTGGTGTCTTTGTGAGGGGGTTTGGGGGGAGGGGTGGGGTGCTGTGATTTTGGAGGCGTGAGTGCGTGAGGTGGGGCGTGAGTGTCTGTGATTGTGGAGGTGTGAGTGTCTGTGGGGGAGGCTGTGGTGTCGTGATTGTGGGGGCTGTGAGTGTCTGTGAGGGTGAAGGTAGAGTGTTGTGATTGGGAGGGGTGAGTGTCTTTAGTTTGGAGGGTGGAGTGTCTGTGAGGGTGGAGGCTGTGAGTGTCTGTGAGGGTGGAGGCTGTGAGTGTCTGTGAGGGTGGAGGCTGTGAGTGTCTGTGAGGGTGGAGGCTGTGAGTGTCTGAGAGGGTGGAGGCTGTGAGTGTCTGTGAGGGTGGAGGCTGTGAGTGTCTGTGAGGGTGGAGGCTGTGAGTGTCTGTGAGGGTGGAGGCTGTTACTGTCTGTGAGGGTGGAGGCTGTGAGTGTCTGTGAGAGTGGAGGCTGTGAGTGTCTTTGAGGGTGGAGGCTGTGAGTGTCTGTGAGGGTGGAGGCTGTGAGTGTCTGTGAGGGTGGAGGGCTGGAGTGTCTGTGAGGGTGGAGGCTGTGAGTGTCTGTGAGGGTGGAGGCTGTGAGTGTCTGTGAGGGTGGAGGCTGTGAGTGTCTGTGAGGGTGGAGGCTGTGAGTGTCTGTGAGGGTGGAGGCTGTGAGTGTCTGTGAGGGTGGAGGCTGTGAGTGTCTGTGAGGGTGGAGGCTGTGAGTGTCTGTGAGGGTGAAGGCTATGAGTGTCTGTGAGGGTAGAGGCTATGAGTGTCTGTGAGAGTGGAGGCTGTGAGTGTCTGTGAGGGTGGAGGCTGTGAGTGTCTGTGAGGGTGGAGGCTGTGAGTGTCTGTGAGGGTGGAGGCTGTGAGTGTCTGTGAGGGTGGAGGCTGTGAGTGTCTGTGGGGTTGAGTTGTGAGTGTCTGTGAGGGTGGAGGCTGTGAGTGTTTTGTGATGTGGAGGCTTGTGAGTGTCTGTGAGGGTGGAGGCTGTGAGTGTCTGTGAGGGTGGAGGCTGTGAGTGTCTGTGATTGTGGAGGCTGTGAGTGTCTGTGAGGGTGGAGGCTTGGGGGAGTGTCTGTGATTGTGGAGGCTGTGAGTGTCTGTGAGGGTGGGAGGCTGTGAGTGTCTGTGATTGTGGGGGTGTGAGTGTCTGTGAGGGTGAAGGCTATGAGTTTTCTGTGATTGGGGGAGGCTGTGAGTGTCTGTGAGGGTGGGGCTGTGAGTGTCTGTGAGGGTGGAGGCTGTGAGTGTCTGTGAGGGTGGAGGCTGTGAGTGTCTGTGATTGTGGAGGCTGTGAGTGTCTGTGAGGGTGGAGGCTGTGAGTGTCTGTTATTGTGGAGGCTGTGAGTGTCTGTGAGGGTGAAGGCTATGAGTGTCTGTGATTGTGGAGGCTGTGAGTGTCTGTGAGGGTGGAGGCTGTGAGTGTCTGTGATTGTGGAGGCTGTGAGTGTCTGTGAGGGTGGAGGCTGTGAGTGTCTGTGATTGTGGAGGCTGTGAGTGTCTGTGATTGTGGAGGCTGTGAGTGTCTGTGAGCGTGGAGGCTGTGAGTGTCTGTGAGGGTGGAGGCTGTGAGTGTCTGTGATTGTGGAGGGTGTGAGTGTCTGTGAGGGGGGAGGCTGTGGTGCTGTGAGGGTGGAGGCTGTGAGGTCTGTGGGTGGAGGGGGTTTTGGGGTTGTGAGGGGGTGAGGCTTGGTGTCTGTAGGGTTGGGTTTGTATGTCTGTGGGGTGGGGGCTGTGAGTGTTGTGAGGGGGGAGGCTGTGGGTGTTTGGGGTGGAGGCTTGGTTTCCCGTGGGGGTGGAGGCTGTGAATGGGTTTTGAGGGTGGAGGGTTTTTTGGTGTCTGTGAGGTGGAGGCTTGAGGTTGTGAGGGGGGAGGCTGTGATGTCTGTGAGGTGGGGCTGTGGTGTCTGTGAGGGGGGAGGTGTGAGTGTCTGTGAGGGTGGAGGCTATGAGTGTCTGTGAGGGTGGAGGCTGTGAGTGTCTGTGATTGTGGAGGCTGTGAGTGTCTGTGAGGGTGGAGGCTGTGAGTGTCTGTGAGGGGGGAGGCTATGAGTGTCTGTGAGGGTGGAGGCTATGAGTGTCTGTGAGGGTGGAGGCTGTGAGTGCCTTGAGGGTGGAGGCTGTGAGTGTCTGTGGGGGGGAGGCTTGAGTGTCTGTGAGGTGGGGGCTGAGTCTGTGAGGGTGAGGCTGTGAGTGTCTGTGAGGGTGGAGGCTGTGAGTGTCTGTGAGGGTGGAGGCTTTGAGTGTCTGTGAGGGTTGTGAGGCATGGTGAGTGTCTGTGAGAGTGGAGACTTGAGTGTCTGTGAGGGTGGAGGCTATATGTCTGTGAGGGTGGAGGCTGTGAGTGTCTGTGAGGGTGGAGGCTGTGAGTGTCTGTGGGGTGAGGCTTGAGGGCTGTGAGGGTGAGGTTGTGGTTCTGTGAGGGTGGAGGTGTGAGTGTCTGTGAGGGTGGAGGGTTGAGTGTCTGTGAGGGGGGAGGCTGTGAGTGTCTGTGAGGGTGGGAGGCTCTGATGCTGAGGGGTGGGGGGGAGTGTCTGTAGGGGGAGGGTGTGAGGCCTGTGAGGGTGGAGGGTGGAGTGTCTGTGAGGGGGAGGCTTTACTGTCTGTGAGAGTGGAGGGTGTGGTGTCTGTGAAGTGGGGCTGTGAGTGTTTTAGGGGGGGGGGGGGAG
>NC_069485.1:4756681-4780950 GCF_026875155.1 Cherax quadricarinatus | reverse complement strand
CCAAAAAAGGGTGATTAGTTTCGCAATAAAGTACAGAATTTTTGGGCTTCATAGCTAGAAGTATAATAATGGGAAGTCCTCAGGTTATTCTTCAACTCTATACATCATTGGTTAGGCCTCATTTAGACTATGTGCTCGTTCTGGTCACCGTATTACAGAATGGATATAAATGCTCTGGAAAAACGTACAAAGGAGGATGACAGGATGATCCCATGTATCAGAAATCTTCCCTTGAGGATAGACTGGGGTCCTGAATCTGCACTCTCTCGAAAGGCGTAGAATTAGGGGGGATATGATCGAGGTGTATAAATGGAAAACAGGAAAAAATAAAGGGGATGTAAATAGTGTGCTGAAAATTTCCAGCCAAGACAGGACTCGCACCCAATGGTTTCAGTTGGAAAAATTCAGATTCAGGAAGGATATAGGAAAGCACTGGTTTGGTAATAGAGTTGTGGATGAGTGGAACAAACTCCCGAGTACAGTTATTCAGGCTAAAACGTTGTGTAGTTTTAAAAATAGGTTAGATAAATACATGAGTGGGTGTGGATGGGTGTGAGTTGGAGCTGACTAGCTTGTGCTGCTGGGTCTGGTACAGTGCTCCATCCTTGAGTGGGGATGACCAGACTGGGTGGGTCATTGGGATAATCCGGGGGATGGGTCATTGGTCTAATCCGGAGGGTGGGAGACATGGACCTGCTCCGCATGGGTCAGTAGGCCTGTTGCAGTGTTCCTTCTTTCTTATGTTCTTATGTTCTTACCAGAGTTACATGGTAGGAACCCCCGTAGAATGAGAGTACCTAGTACCAGAGTTACATGGTAGGAACCTCCGTAGAATGAGAGTACCTAGTTCCAGAGTTATATGGTAGGAACCCCCGTAGAATGAGAGTACCTAGTTCCAGAGTTATATGGTAGGAACCCCCGTAGAATTAGACTACCTAGTACCAGAGTTATATGGTAGGAACCCCCGTAGAATGAGAGTACCTAGTACCAGAGTTACATGGTAAGAACCCCCGTAGAATGAGAGTACCTAGTACAAGAGTTACATGGTAGGAATCCCCGTAGAATGAGAGTACCTAGTACCAGAGTTACATGGTAGGAACCCCCATAGAATGAGAGTACCTAGTACCAGAGTTATATGGTAGGAACCCCGTAGAATGAGGGTACCTAATACCAGAGTTACATGGTAGGAACCCACGTAGAATGAGAGTACCTAGTACCAGAGTTACATGGTAGGAACCCCCGTAGAATGAGAGTACTAGTACAGAGTTACATGGTGGGAAACCCCCCGTGAATGAGAGTACCTAGTACCAGAGTTACATGGTAGGAACCCCCATAGAATGAGAGTACCTAGTACCAGAGTTACATGGTAGGAACCCCCATAGAATGAGAGTACCTAGTACCAGAGTTACATGGTAGGAAACCCCATAGAATGAGAGTACCTTAGTACCAGAGTTACATGGTAGGAACCCCGTAGAATGAGAGTACCTAGTACCAGAGTTACATGGTAGGAAAACCCCGTAGAAGGGAGAGTACCTAGTACCAGAGTTACATGGTAGGAACCCCCGTAGAATGAAAGTACCTAGTACCAGAGTTACATGGTAGGAACCCCCGTAGAATGAGAGTACCTAGTACCAGAGTTACATGGTAGGAACCCCCGTAGAATGAGAGTACCTAGTACCAGAGTTACATGGTTACCTGGAGGTTACCTGGAGGTTATTCCGGGGATCAACGCCCCCGCGGCCCGGTCCATGACCAGGCCTCCCGATGGATCAGGGCCTGATCAACTAGGCTGTTACTGCTGGCCGCACGCAGTCCAACGTATGAGCCACAGCCCGGCTGATCCGGCACTGACTTTAGGTATCTGTCCAGCTCTCTCTTGAAGGCAGCCAGGGGTTTATTGGCAATTCCCCTAATGCTTGATGGGAGGCTGTTGAACAGTTTTGGGCCCCGAACACTTATGGTGTTTTCTCTTAGTGTACCAATGGTGCCCCTACTTTTTATTGGGGGCATTTTGCATCGCCTGCCCAGTCTTTTACTTTCGTAGGGAGTGATTTCTGTGTGCAGATTTGGGACCATGGTAGGAACCCCCGTAGAATGAGAGTACCTAGTACCAGAGTTATATGGTAGGAACCCCCGTAGAATGAGAGTACCTAGTACCAGGTTACATGGTAGGAACCCCGGTAGAATGAGAGTACCTAGTACCAGAGTTATATGGTAGGAACCCCCGTAGAATGAGAGTACCTAGTACCAGAGTTACATGGTAGGAACCCCCGTAGAATGAGAGTACCTAGTACCAGAGTTATATGGTAGGAACCCCCGTAGAATGAGAGTACCTAGTACCAGAGTTCATGGTAGGAAACCCCCCGTAGAATGAGGGGTCCTAGTACCAGAGTTTTAGGTGGAACCCCCCCAGAATGGAGAAATAGTACCAGGTTAATGGTAGGAAACCCCGTGAATGAGAGTACCCCAGTACCCGAGTTATTGGTGGAACCCCCGAGAAATGAGAGTACCCAGTACCGAGTTACATGGTGGACCCCGTAGAATGAGAGTACCTTTTCCAGAGTTTTTGGGAGGAACCCCCGTAGAATGAGAGTACCCGTCCGAGTTCTGGTAGGAACCCCCGTGAAAAGAGGTACCTGACGCATGGGCGGAGAAGTGGGATGCGTTTAAATTTTTACAATGCAAAGTTTAAATGTTGGCGTTAAATAACCATGCCTTTTTAAACTAAATAATGTAGATCTTAATTCCCGATTGCAAAAAGGATTTAGGGTTCTGGTTAGCGTAACCTAAAACCAAGACAACAGGCATTAGTGTTCGAAATAAATAAAAAAATTCTTGGCTTCATAGCTAGAAGTATAAATAATAGAAGCCCTAGGTTATTCTTCAATTTTACATATTGGTAGGCCTTTTTGGGCTATGTTGCTCAGTTTGGTCCCTTTTAAAGAAAATGGATAAAATGCGGAAAACGTAAAAAGGAGGATGCAGGATGACCCCATGTATCAGAAATCTACCCTATGGAAGGAAAGACTGAGGGTTCCTGAATCGCACATCTCTCGAAGGCGTAGAATTAGGGGGGATATGATCTAGAGGTGTAAAATGGAAAACAGAAAAATAAAGGGGATGTAAATATTGTGCTGAAATTTCCAGCCAAGACAGGACTCGCAGCAATGGTTTCAAAGTGAAAATTCAGATCAGAAGGATATAGGAAAGCACTTGGTTTGGTAATAGAGTGTGGATGAGTGAACAAACTCCCGATACAGTTTATTCAGGCTAAAACGTTGTGTAGTTTTAAAAATAGGTTAGGATAAAACATGAGTGGGTGTGGAGGGGTTGGGAGTTTGGATCTGACTAGCTGGCTGCTGGGTCTGGTACAGTGCTCATCCTTGAGAGGGGATGACCAACTGGTGGGTCATTGGGATAATCCGGGGAAGGGTCAATGGTCGTAATCCTGAGGTGGGAGACATGACCTGCTCCGCAAGGTCAGTAGGCCTGTTGCAGTGTTCCTTCTTTCTTATGTTCTTATGTTCTTACCAAGTTACAATGGTAGGAACCCCCGTAGAATGAGAGTACCTAGTACACAGAGTGACATGGTAGGAACCTCCGTAGAAGAGAGTACCTAGTTCCAGAGTTATATGGTAGGAACCACCCTAGAAATACGAGTACCTAGTTCCAGAGATAAATGGTAGGAACCCCTGTAAATGTAGACTACCTATTCCAAGTGATATGGGTAGAACCCCGTATAATTGAGAAACTGCTAGTACCAGAGTTACAAGGAAAGAACCCCCGTAGAATGATAGTACCTAGTACAAAAGTTACATGGTAGGAATCCCCGTAGAATGAAGTACCTAGTACCCATAGTTACATGTATTAACCCCCATAATAAAAGAGAGTACCTAGTACCAGAGCTTATATGAAGGTAACCCCGTAGAATTGGAGGGTACCTAATACCAAGAGTAAACATGGAGGAACCCCGTAGAAAGAGAGTAACCTAGTACCAAAGAGTTACATGGAGGAATCCCCGCGTATAATGAGAGTACCTAGTACCAAGTTACATGGTAGGACCCCCCCGTAGAAAGAGCATACCAAGTACCAGAGTTATATGGTAGAACCCCCGTAGAATGAGAGAACCTAGTACCATAGTTATATGGTAGGAACCCCCCGTAGAATGAGATACCTAGTACCAGAGTTATAATGGAATGAAACGCCCGTAGAATGAAAGTACCTAGTACCAGAGGATTATATGGAATGAACCCCCGTAGAATAGAGTACCTAGTACCAGATTATATGGTAGGAACCCCCGTAAATGAAGAGTACCCTAGTACCGAGAGTTACATGGTAGGAACCCCCGTAGAATGGATAGTACCTATGACCAGAGTTACATGGTAGGAAACCCCGTAGAATGAGAGTTACCTATACCAGAGTTACATGTGTAGGAACCGCCGTAGAAATAAGTACCTAGTACCAAGTTTACATGGTAGGAACGCCCCTAGAATGAGGAGGGTACCTAGTACCAAAGTATATATGGAAGGATACCGACCCGTAGAATGAGAGTACCTATACCAAGTTACATGTAGGAACCCCGTAGAATGAGAGAACCTAGTACCAGAGTTTACATGGTAGGAACCCCCTAGAAAGAGTACCTAGTACAAGTACATGATAGGAACCCCCTTAGAATGAGAGTACCTAGTACCCAGAGTTGTATGGTATGAAACCTCCGTAGAATGAGAGTACCTAGTACCAGAGTTTTATATGGTAGGAACCCCCGTAGAATGAGATAACCTAGTACCAGAGTTATATGGAAGGAACCTCCTGTAGAATAGAGATTACCTAGTAACCAAGTTATATGGTAGGAACCCACCCTTAGAATGAGATTACCTAGTACCAGAGTAATATGGTAGGAACGCCCGTAGAATGAGAGTTACCTAGTACACAGAGTTTATATGGTAGTAACCCCCGTAGAAATAGAGAGTACAACTCAGTTCCGAATAAGTAATATGGTAGGAACCCCCGTAGAAAGAGAGTAACCTAGTACCGAGAGTTATATGGTAGGAAACCGCGCCGTAGAAGAGAGTACCTAACCAGAGTTATATGGTAGGTGACCCCCGTAGAAATGAGAGTACCTAAGTACCAGAGTACATGGTATGAACCGCCCCGTATAAATGAGATTACCTATTACCAGAGTTACATTAAACCCCCGTAGAATGAGAAGTACCTTAGTACCAGAGTTACATGGTAGGAACCCCCGTAGAATGAGAGTAACCTAGTACCCAAGTTACATGGTATGAACCCCGAGAAAAGAGAGTACCTAGTCCCAAAAGTATATGGTGGAACCCCCGTAGAATGGAAGTAACCTGGAGAATGAGAGTACCAGTACCAGGATTTACATGGTAGGAACCCCCTTAGAATAGAGTACCATAGTACCACTAGATACATGGTATGGAACCCCCGTTAGAATGAGAGTACCTAGTACCGTAGAATTTACATGGTAAGGAACCCCCGTAGAATGAGAGTATCCTAGTAACCCAGAGTTACATGGTAGGACCCCCCCTATAAATGAAAGTACCTAGTACCCCCAGAAGTTACAGGAAGGAACCCCCCGTAGAATGAGAGTACCTAGTACCGCGAGAGTTACATGGTAGTAACCCGTAGAATGAGAGTACCAAGTACCCATAGTTACATGGTCACCTGAGTTACCTGAGTTATTCCGGGGATCAACGCCCCGCCGGCCCGTTCCATGTACAGCCTCCCGATGGATCAGGCTGATCACCTGGCAGTTACTGCTTGCCGCACGCAGTCCAACGTAATGATCCACAGCCCGGCTGATCCGGCACTGAACTTTAGTATCTGTCCCAGCTCTCTTCTTAAGGCAACCAGGGGTTTATTTGCAATTCCCCAATTGCTTTGAAGGAGGCTGTTGAACAGTTTAGGGCCCCGAACACTTATGGTGATTTCTCCTTAGTGTACCAATGGTGCCCCTACTTTTTTTAATTGGGGCATTTTGCATCGCCTGCCCATCCCTTTTTACTTTCGTAGGTAGTGGATTTCTGGTGCAGATATGGGACCATGGTAGGAACCGCCCCGTAGAATGAGAGTACCTAGTACCAGAGTTATTAGGTAGGAACCCCCGTAGAAATGAGAGAACCTATACGCAAGTTTAATTACATGGAAGGAACCCCCGAAGAATGAGAGTACTACTACCAAGTTATATGGAAGGACCCCCGTATAACGAGAGTACCTAGTACCAGAGTAACATGTTAGAGAACCCCCGTAGAATGAAGTACCTAGTACCAGAGTTTATATGGAGGAACCCCCGTAGAAATGAGAGTACCTAGTACCAGAGTTACATGGTAGTAACCCCCGTAGAATGAAGTACCTATACCAGAGTTTATATGGTAGGAACCCCCGCAGAATGATAGTACCTAGTCACCAGAGTTAACATGTAGGAACCCCCGTAGAATGAGAGTTACCTAGTCCCTAGAGTTTATAATGTAGGAACCCCCGAGAATGAGAGTACCTAGGTACCTTAGAGTTTACATGGTAGGATAATCCCCGTAGAATGAGAGTACCTAGTACCTAGAGTATATGGTAGGAACCCCCGTATAATGAGAGTTACCTAGTACCAGAGTTACATGGTAAGAACCCCGTAGAATGAGAGTATACCTGACGCAATGGTCGGAGAAGTGGCAAATGCAGTTTTAATAATTGACAAATGCAAAGTTCAAAATGTTGGACAGTTAAATAACCATGCTCCATAAAACTAAATAAATGTAGACTTAATACACCGATTGCGAAAAGGATTTAGGAGATCTGGGTTAGCAGTAACCTAAAACACAAGACAACAGTGCAGTTAGGTGTTTCCCGCAATAAAGCTAACAGAATTCTTGGCTTCATACTAGAAGTATAATATATTAGAAGTCCTCATGTTATTCATCAACTCTATACATCATTGGTTAGGCCTCATTAGACAAAGGCCTTGATCAGTTTCTGGTCACCGTATTAACAGAATGATATAAATGCTCCTGGAAAAACGTACAAAGGAGGCTGACAAGATGATCCCATGTATCAGAAATCTTCCCTATGAGGATAGACTGAGGTCCCTGAATCTGCACTCTCCGAAAGGCGTATAAAGAATTATGGGGATATGATCGAGGTGTATAAATGGAAAACAGGAATAAATAAAGATGAAAATAGTGGTTCTGAAATTTCCAGCCAAGACAGGACTCGCACAATGGTATCAAGTTGGAAAAAATTTCAGAATCAGGAAGGATATAGGAAAGCACTTGGGGTGTGGGGGTAATAGAGATGTGGATGAGTGGAACAAACTCCCGATACAGTTATTCAGGCAAAAAACGTTTGTGTAGTTTTAAAAATAAGGTTAGATAAATACATGAGTGGGTGTGGATGGGGGTGGTGAGTTGGAGCTGACTAAGGGGCTTGTGCTGCTGGGTCCTGGTACTAGTGCTCCATCCTTGAGTGGGATGACCAGAACAGGGTGGACCTGGAATCTCGGGGATGGGTCATTGGTCTAATCCGGAGGTGGGAGACATGGACCTGCTCCGAATGGTGTCAGTAGGCCTGTTGCAGTTGTTCCTTCTTTCTATGTCTTATTTTCTTACCAGAGTTACATGGTAGAACCCCCTAGAAGAAGTACCTATTAGGGGGGGGGTGGGGGGGGGGGGTATTTAAAGAGTTACATGTAGGAACATCCGTTTTTTTTTTTAAAAAGGAAATAGAGTACCTAGTTCCAAGTTTATATGGTAGAACCCCCGTAGAATGAGAGTACCTAGTTCCAGAGTTATATGGTGAACCCCCGTAGAATTAGACTATACCTAGTACCAGAGTTATATGGTAGGAACCCCCGTAGAATGAGAGTACCTAGTACAAGTTACCATGGTTAAGAACCTCCCCGTAGAATGAGAGTAACCTAGTACAAGAGTTACATGGTATGGAATCCCCCGTAGAATGAGAGTACCTAGTACCAAGATTTACATGGTAGGAACGCCCATTACGAATGAAGAGTACCTATACCAGAAGTTATATGTAGAACCCCGTAGATGAGGTACCTAATACCAAGTTACATGGTAATGAACCTCACTAGAATGAGAGTACCTAGTACCGAAGTTACATGGTTAGGAACCGCCCGTAGAATGGAGAGACCTAGTACCAGATTATACATGGTAGGAACCCACGTAGAATGTGAGTACCTAGTACCAGATTTACATGGTAGGAACCCCCAATAGAATGAGAGTACCTAGTACCATAGTTACATGGTAGGTCCGCCCCATAGAATGAGAGTACCTTAGAACCAGAGTTACTGGTAGGAACCCCCATAGAATTGAGAGTACACTAGTACCAGAGTTACATGGTAGAAACCCCGTAGAATGAGAGTACCTAGTACCAAGAGTTACATGGTAGGAACCCCCGTAGAATGAGAGAAACCTAGTACCATAATTTACATGGTAGTGAACCCCCGAAGAAATGAGAGTACCTAGTACCAGAGTTACATGGGTAGGAACTCCCCGAAGAATGAGAGTACCTAGTACCAGAGTTACATGGTAGGTAGGAACCCCCATAGATATAGTACCATACCAGAGTTACATGGTAGGACCCCCTAGAATGAAGTACCTAGTATCCAGAGTTACATGTAGGAACCCCCCATAGAAGAAGTACCTAGTACCAGAGTTTACAGGGTAGGAACCCCCTTAGAATGATATTAACTAGTACCAGAGTTACATGGGTAGGAACCCCCGTAGAATGAGAGTACCTAGTACCAGAGTTACATGGTAGTGAACCCCCGTAGAATGAGAGTACCTAGTACCAAGTACATGGTAGGAACCCCCGTAAGAATGAGAGTACCTAGTACCAGAGTTACATGGTAGGAACCCCCGTACAAAATGAGAGTACCTAGTACCTAGAGTTACATGGTAGGAACCCCTCGTATAATGAGAGTACCTAGTACCCAGAGTTACATTGTAGGAACCCGCCCGATAGAATGAGAGTACCTAGTACCAGGTTTACATGTAGGAACCCCCATAGAATGAGAGTACCTAGTACCAGAGTTACAATGGTAGGAAAACCTCCATAGAATGAGAGTACCTAGTACCAGAGTTACATGTAGGAACCCCGTAGAATGAGAGTACCTAGTACCAGAGTTACATGGTAGGAACCCCCAAGAAAGAGAGTACCTAGTACCTAGAGTTACATGGTAGGAACAGCCCATAGAATAGAGTACCTAGTACCAAGTTACATGGAAGGAACCAACCCCCGAGAATGAGAGTAACCTAGTACCTAAGTTACATGGTATGAACCCCCCCGTAAATGAGAGTACCTAGTACCATAGTTACATGGTAGGAACCTCCGTAAATGAGAGTACCTAGTACCAGAAGTTTACATGGAGGAACCTCCGTATAATGAGAGTACCTATTACCAGATTTACATGGTAGGAACCGCCCGTAGCAAGAGCGTACCTAGTACCAGAGTTACCAATGTAGTGAACCCCCCTTAGATGAGTGACCTAGTACCAGAGTTACCTGTAGGAACCCCCCGTAGAAGAAGAGTACATGATACCTAGAGTTTACATGTAGGAACCCCAGTAGAATGAGAAGTACCTAGTACCATAGTTACATGGTAGTGAACCCCCGGTAGAATAGAGTACCTAGTACCATATACCTGTAGGAACCCCCGTAGAATGAGAGTACCTAGTTACCAGAGTTACATGTAGGAACCCCCGTAGAATGAGACTACCTATACCAGAGTACATGGTAGGAACCCACGTAGAATGAGAAAACTCTAGTACCAGAGTTACATGGTAGGAACCCCCATAAAATGAGAGTACCTAGTACCAGAGTTTACATGGTAGGAACCCCGTATAAAGAGAGTACCTAGTACCAGAGTTTTACATGGGGTAGGAACCCCCATAGAAGAGAGTACCTAGTACCAGAGTTACATGGTAGGAACCCACATAGAATGAGAGTCCATAGTAACAAGATAACATGTAGGAACCCCCGTAGTATCTGAATACTATATTTTATTTATGCTTACAGATATTATGGAACTAAAGCTGTCTATATTATTCAACCCCCTGCCATATTAACATCACCATATGAATTTCAAACAGTAATAAATCCGTCAGACCTCAACGTGAGACTTCTGTACCGCGATGATGAAATTCATCAAGCATTCCACTACGGATTTATTAACTAACCAGTTTCAGTATTTCACTTCATGAGTTGGAGTTACTGTAGAAATTTATTATCATGGAAGAGGAGGGAAGATGTACCATTTAGTGTAGCTTGGAGGAGAAGCAAACAAAGACGTCAGAGGTAGGCAGGTTGGCAGGGCAAGAGACAGCAGACAGACACTACCCCCACCAGGTCGGTAGTAGAGCAAATAATCAACAGGGCCTTCGCGACTATAAGGATGTTTGGGTGCGTGATGCTGGGTGACTACTCCTAAGTCTACCTCATACATAGCAGTGATGGAGAGACTCTCTTGCCACCGTAGCCGCCACCCACATTCAAACTAGCTGCCATTGTACCCATGGATACTTAATGTGCTAGTTTTAATCGATTGCCCGAGATCTTTATTCTGTGTCCGAACCACTTACCTTCGTACGAATTGCAAACATTTAATCCAACGGCTCCTGGGTCAGCCTCCCGCTCTCCGTGGCTGCCTGTCTGCCCCTTCTCCACTTTTCACCAGCAGTGTGAGTTGTGTGTGTGTGTGTACTCACCTAATTGTACTCACCTAATTGTGGGTTGCAGGGGTCGAGACTTCAGCTCCTGCCCCGCCCCTCTTCACTGATCGCTCTAGTCCTCTCCCTCTCTGCTTCCTGAGCTTTGTCATACCTCTTCTTAAAACTATGTATGGTTCCTGCCTCCACTACTTTCACTTGCTAGCTATTCCACTTCCTGACGACTCTATGACTGAAGAAATACTTCCTAACGTCCCTGTGACTCGCTGAGTCTTCAGCTTCCAGTTGTGACCCCCTTGTCCCTTTGTCCCCTCTCTGAACTTTTTATCTCTGTCCACCTGTCTATTCCCCGCCAGTTTCTTGAATGTCGTTATCATGTCTTCCACTGACCCCTACAGTCCACCAGTGCCGTCATCCGATTCTCAACCTTTTTCTCGTACACATTCCCCTGAGCTCTGGACTAGCCTTGTTGTAAACCTTTGAACTTTCTCTAACTTCTTATTTCTTGATGTGCTAGACCAATGTGTGGGTCCCAGACTGGTGCTGTATACTCCAGTATGGGGCTAACATACACAGTGATCAGTTCCGAACGATCCTTATTAAGGTATCGGAACCGCTTATTCTCAGGTTTGCCAGGGGCCCCGTATGCTCCAGCAGTATTGGTTGATGTGTGCCTCCGGTGACGTGCTCGTTTATGGTCACCCAAAAGGTCATTCTCCCCCTGATGAGGTCTGTAGTCTTTGTCCCACCTACCTATACTCTGTCTGCGCCTTCTTTTGCCCCTCCCCCAATCTTCATGACTTTGCATTTGGAGGTTGAATTCGGAAGCCAGTTTCTGGACCACATGTCCCAAGCTGTCAAGGTCCCCTCTTTGGCAGTCCTGCTCACTCCTCATCCGATTTAATTCTTCTCATCAGCTTCAACATCATCTGCGAAAAAGGGACACTACAAGTCTATTCCTTCCATCATGTCGTTCGTATATATAAAAAATAGCACAGGTCCTAGAACTGACCCCTGTGGGACCCCGCTCGTCACAGGCGCCCACTGTGATACCACTCAACTACCATGACTCGTTGTTGCCATCCCTGTCAGGCAATTCCCTGATCCATTGCAGTGCCCTCCTCTTTATATTCCCTGAACCTCCAGCTTATGCACAATCTCTTTGGGGGAACTGTGTCAAAGGCCTTCCTGTGCAGTCTAGGAAAACGCAATCAACCCACCCCTCGTCTCTCGTGTCTTACTTCTGTTACCTTGTCATAAAACTCCAGGAGTTTGTGACACAGGATTTGCCTTCCATGAACCAATGCTGGTTCTCATTTAATAACTTGTCAGTTCCAAGGTGTTTCCACCACTCTCCTCCTGATAATCTTCCTCCATGACTTGCACACAATACATGTCAGAGACACAGGTCTTAGTTTTAGTACCTCATTTCTGTTTCCTTCTTAAAATGGGACTGACCTTGCTGTCCTTCCATTTCTCTCAGTATTGCCCCAGTTTCAAGGGATGAGATGAAGAAAGTGGTTAGAGGCACGCACAGCATCTCTGCTCCTTCTCAAGGACACATGGTGAGAAGTTTGTCGTTCCGGTTCCATCGCCTTTGAGTATCCAAGGTCACATAGCACTTCTGCACCCCTCCTCAGTTTGTTCGTATGTCATTCCAACACTTGTTGGTATATCCCTCTTGATGTTCCCTTCTGTGCTGTCTACTCAGAAGCCCTCCTGTCTCTACGTAAAAACTTCCTTTAAATCTCCTGTTTAGCATCTCACCTAGCCTCCTGATCATTCTTGTGAATTCTCCACCTTCCGTCTGTCCCAGTCTGATTCCACCTGGTTCTTTGACTGTTTGTCTTCCTCCTGATGTGGCTATACCAACAGTTTCGGGTCAGTCTTGATTCTCGAGCAATGTTATTTTCATACTTGTCGCTGGGCCTCCCTCTTACCTGTGCATATCGTTCCTGGCTCGGCGACAGATCTCCCTATTTCATGTGTTCTCTGCCTTCTGTATTTTTTCCATCTCTATTGCACTTTGTTTTTGCCTCCTTACACCGTCGGTAAAACCAGGCTCGTTTCTGGTCTTCCCATTGTTTCTGTTGCCCCTTGGGAATAAACCTTCCACTGCCTCTTGCATTTTGTTGTACATATTCCGTTATTCGTTTACCTGTTTTCCCTGCCAGTTTTCTCTGTCCTCATGGGACCCTCCTGCAGGAAGTTCCTCAACCCTATTAGTTCCCCTCTTTTATAGTCAGGCTTTTCCCATTCAACTAACTCCATTTACTCTCTCCACTAGCAACTCTACTATGTATTCAAAGCACAGAACACAAGTGGTCACTAGCTTCCTAGGAAACTCTCATATGAGATGTCCTCAATGTCTGAACTGCCAGGGTGAACACAAGGTCCAATCTTGCGATCATCCTCCCCTCTCACTCTGGTAGTGGTCCTTACATTGGTGCATGAAGTTTTCCCACACCACATCCAACATCTTGGCTCTCCATGTTTCGGACCCCCAAGTGGCTCTATTTCTCCCAGTCAATCTCCCTGTGTTGAAATCCCCAGAACCAGCAACATTTGCTTCTATCTGAGAGAGCTCTTCTTGCACCTCAGCAAGTGTGTCCAACCATTGCCTTCTGTTGCTCTCTTCAATATTCCCTCTCTTGGCCTCCTGCAGTTCTGTGTGGATTATACATTACTGCAATACCACCTTGTGCTCCCCAGACTGAAGTGTACCTACTATGTAGTGCCTTTCTTTCTGTCTCGTCTATATGCCTCCCATTTTCTCGAATTTCCCATCAGTTTTTTACGAGCAGAGCAACCCTCCACCCCCTCTGCCCCTCTATCTTCCTCATGATCTTGTATCCTGGTGGGATGATTGCATCTGTTATTGTCCTCCTTGAGTTTTTGTTCTGTAACTGCCTATGATGCCTGTGACCTCTCATTGATTCTTTCTTGCCATTCCTCATATTTATTTTCTTTAACTGTCTTCTAATACTGTAACCTGTGTCCTGGGGGAAAAACTGGGTTTGGGAGAGCAGGAGCCCCAGTGGGGCCTTGGGGGGTTGCAGTGGAGGTGGAGGAAGAGCTCCCCATAGGGGGTTGCTGTAGGGTAGGGTTTCGTGGTGCGGGGGGGTGGGAATCAGAGGGAACGTGTGTGATGTTGGTTTTGATTGTTCAGGTGCCTTGGGGGTGTCGTGGCTGGAGTCCATCTGCAGGTGTTTCTTGGGGGTGTGCTTGCTCATCTACCTGTTCCTGGGTATTTCTGCTCATCCTTTTCAGTTCCTCCCATTCCTCCTTATTCGTTTTTTTGCACTCCCTCTCTTTCAGTGTTCTGTCTCGATCGAGGTACACATACATGAACCCCTGTTTTGCCACACATCCGTGCTTTCTCCTGAGATCATGTTCGGGTTGATTCTGCCTTGAAAATTACTTTGAGAGCTGAATTCGATTCCTTTTTCTTACTGACCTCCCGATTCTCACCGAAAATTTGCCACCGGGGTCATTTCTCTTCCCTCCGTATCACTTCATCAATACCTCCATCGCTTTTTCCCTCCTCCTGCTTTCTTTCCTCATAAGTTGTGTGTGTGTGTGTGAGTGTGTGTGTGTGTGTGTGTTGTGGTGTGTGTGTGTGGTGTGTGTGTTGTGTGGTGGGTGTGTTGTGTGTGTGTGTGTGTGTGTGATGTTATGGTGTGGTGTGGTGTGTGTGTAGGTTGTGTGTGTGTGTGTGTGTGTGTGTGTGTGTGTGTGTGTGTGTGTGTGTGTGTGTGTACAAAAATGGTAATAGAATACCGAAAAGATGAAATATTATAGAGAACCATCTGGGTATCTTTTATGTGTAGAACGTTTCACCAACCAGTGGGAAATCAGTCCTCGCAGCCTTGGAGTTTAGTGAAGAACACCGTAGTCTTTAAAGAACTAACTAAAGAGCAGTCATGCGAGCCGTCCTACAAAAAAAAGATACCCAGATGTTTGCACATGTCTCTAATTCTTTACTTCATGTGTGTGGTAGTGTGTGTTATGTGAAGTTACAGGAGAAGAGGCATTTGCTTGTTATATACTGTCTTTTTAATCAAACACACACACACACACACACACACACACACACACACAAACACACACACACACACACACACACACACACACACACACACACACACACATACACACACGCACACATACACACGCACACAGAAATTAAGAATAAATAGTATTTACTAAGGTTAGGAGTTAAATTTAGGGCATGACGGCAGGCTAGGTGTGGGGCCCCACCAGTGCACACACAAACGAACGTGCACACGCGAGTACCCCCGTACTCGCGTGTTTCTTCAAGGCACTGCAAAAAGCAGAAGACTGAGACCATATCATCCTTAAGTAAGTTAATTCCGGTTAATACAAAATACAGTTACATAAGATTATTCATACATAGCAGCACAGTAAATACCCAGGATAACCAGAAAAGCCAGAGTTGATTTCTATTGGACAGGTAGATTAGCTACGGAGGAAGTGAGCGTGGAAGGGTTATTTTCCGGCACACACTCTCACCTCTCACACACCATACATGCACCTAGAGGAATTCTAGAGATTAGGTATCTAGGAAGAAAGGATGAAACACAGAAGGAACTAACGTATATGGCCAGAGAACCACATTGAACACACGTCTGTGCAAACATTCTGAGCGCCAAACACATACCAAAACGCACACACATGATCAACGCACGCACGTCAACCCGAAACTAGCACTCACACAAGCAACACATGTACACACCCACACTTACATGTACATGCACCCAGGCCAACTGACACCTCACTGTGACTTGATAGTTTCCCTACCATTCCCTTCCTTAACAACTCTCTCTCATCTCTCACTCTCTCATCTCGTCCTCTCTCTCTCTCTCCTCTCTCACACTTCGCTATCTCTCATCTCTCTCTCCTCTCTCTCTCTCTCTCATGTTCTCTCTCTCTCTCACACTCCTCTCTCTCTCTCTCTTTTCTCTCTCTCCCCCCATTCCTCTTCCTCTCCCTTCCCCCATTCACCCTTTCCCTCTCTCATCGTTTTCCTTCCTCTCTTCCTCCTTCCCTTGCCCCTTTCTCTCTCTACACCCCTTTCCCACTCTTTCTCCTCCCTCATTCCTCTTCCTGTCCCCTGTCCCACCCTCATCCCCATCTCTCTCTCCTACCAATTCCGGACCCCCAACCTCTTTATCCCTCTATCCCGGTCTTTTCTTTTTCAACCTCCTGTCTTTTTCTCTCCACTTTCTCTCTCTCTCTACTCCTCTTCACTCTCTCACTCACGTCTCACTCTCTCTCTCTGCTCTGCCGTCATCGCATCTCTCCTCTCCCACCCTCCTCTCTCTCTCTGCTCTCTCCTCACTCTCTCTCTCTCTCTCTCTCGTCTCTCTCGTCACTCTCTCTCTCTCTCTCTTCTCTCTCTCCTCTCTCTCTCTCCCCTCCTCTCTCTCATCTCTCTCTTCCTCTACCCCTCTTTCTATCCATCTCTCCCCCTCTCTCCACCTCCTCTCCCCACCGCCCCACCTCATTTATCCTTCTATCTTTCCACCCGGTCACTCTCTCTCTCATTCTCTCCAGACTCTCCTCCTTCTCTCTCTCACTCTCTCTCTCACTCTCTCTCTTCCTCTACCCCTCTTTCTATCCACTCTCCCCCACTCTCCACCTCCACCCCCCCCCCACCTCCATTTAACCTCTATCCTTTTCCAACCTCTTCTCTCTCTCTCTCTCTCTCATCTCGTCCTCTCCTCTCTCTCTCCTCTCTCTCTCCCTCTCTCTTTCTCTCTCTCTCTTCCTCTACCCTCTCTTTCTATCCATCTCTCCCCCTCTCTCCACCTCCAACTGCCTCCCCACCCCCCACCTCATTTAATCCGTACCTGAATCTGAAACTCTCCGAAAGGCGTAGAATTAGGGGGGTATGATCGAGGTGTATAAATGGAAAAACCAGGAATAAATTAATGGGATGTAAATAGTGTGCTGAAAATTTCCAGCCCAAGACAGGACTCGCAGCAGATGGTTTCAAGTTGGAAAAATTCAGATTCATGAAGGATATAGGAAAGCACTGGTTTGGTAATAGAGGTTGGATTAGTGGAACAAACCCCGAGTACAGTTATTCAGGCTAAAACGTTTGTGTATTTTTAAAATAGGTTAGATAAATACATGAGTGGGGTGTGGATGGGTGTAGTTGGAGCTGACTAGCTTGTGCTGCTGGGTCTGGTACAGTGCTCCTCCTTGAGTGGGGATGACCAGACTGGGTGGTCATGGGATAATCCGGGATGGGTCATGGTCTAATCCCGAGGTGGGAGACATGGACCCTGCACCGCATGGGTCAGTAGGCTGTTGCAGTGTTCCTTCTTTCTTATGTTCTTATGTTCTTACCAGAGTTACATGGTAGGAACCCCGTAGAATGAGAGTACCTAGTACCCAGAGTTACATGTAGAACCTCCGTAGAATGAGAGTACCTAGTTGCCAGAGTTAAAGGTAGGAACCCCCGTAGAAAGAGTACCTAGTTTCCAGAGTTATATGGTAGGAACTGCCCCTTAGAATTAGACTACCTAGTACCTAGAGTTATATGGTAGGAACCCCCGTAGAATGAGAGTATCTAGTACCAAGAGTTACATGGTAAGAACCCCCGTAGATGAAGTACCTAGTACAAAGTTTACATGGTAGAATCCCGTAGAATGAGATACCTAGTACCGAGAGTTACATGTAGGAACCCATAGAATAGAGTACACTAGTACCAGAGTTAATCATGGAGGAACCCCGTTAATGAGGGTACCTAATACCAGAGTACTGGTAGGAACCCACGTAGAATGAGAGTACCTAGTACCAGATTTACATGGTAGGAACCCCCGTAGAATGGAGAGTACCTAGTACCCAGAGGTTTACATGGTAGGAACCCCCGTAGAATGAGATACCTAGTACCAGAGTTACATGGTAGGAACCCCCAATAGGAAGAGATTACCTATACCATAGTAACATGGTAGGAACCCCCATAGAAATGAGAGAACCTAGTACCAATAGTTACATGGTAGAACCCCCATAGAATGAGAGTACCTAGTACCAGAGTTACATTGTAGGAACCCCGTAGAATGAGAGTACCTATGTACCAGAGTTACATGAGTAGAACCCCGTAAGAATGAGAGTACCCTAGTACCAGAGTACATGGTAGGAACCCCCGTATAATGAAAGTACCTAGTACCAGAGTTTACAAGGTAGGAACCCCCGTAGAATGAGAGTACCTAGTAGCCAGAGTTACATGGTAGAGAACCCCCGTAGAATAGAGAGTACCTATACCGAGAGTTACATGGTTACCATGAGGTTACCTGGAGTTTTTCCGGGATCAACGCCCCCCCGCGGTCCCGGTCCATGAGACCAGCCTCGTCCCGATGGATCATGGCCTGATCAACTAGCAGTTACTGCTGCTGGCCGCACGCAGTCCAACGTATGAGCACACAGCCCGCTGATCCGGGCAAACTGACATTTAGGTATCTGTCCAGCTCTCTCTTGAAGGCACCAGGGGTTTATTGGCAATTCCCCAAATGCTTGATGGAGGCTGTTGAACAGTTTTGAGGCCGCCGAAACCTTATGGTGTTTTCTCATAAGTACAAAGTGGTGCCCCTACTTTTTATTGGGGGGGCCCATTTTGCATCGCCCTTCCCTTCCTTATTACTTTCGTAGGGAGTGATTTCTGTGTGCAGATTTGGGACCATGAAGGAACCCCCGTATAAATGAGAGTACCTAGTACCAGAGTTATAATGGTAGGAACCTCCCGTAGAATGAGAGTACCTAGTACCAGATGTAACATGGAAGTAACCCCGTAGAATGAGAGACCTAGTACCAGAAGGGTTATATGGTAGGAACCACCCCCCGTTGAATGAATGTACCTAGTACCAGAGTATACATGGTAGGAACCCCCCGCTCCTCCTCCTCCTCCACCTCCCCCCTCCTCCTCATCATCATCATCCTCCTCCTTCTCCACCTCCTCCTCCTCCTCCACCTCCTCCACCTCCTCCTCCTCCTCCTCCTCCTCCTCCTCCTCCTCCTCCTCCTCCTCCTCTTCCTCCTCCTCATCATCATCATCCTCCTCCTCCTCCACCTCCTCCTCCTCCTCCTCCTCCTCCTCCTCCTCCTCCTCCTCCTCCTTTTCCTCCTCTTCCTCCTCCTCCTCATCCTCCTCCTCCTCCTCCTCCACCTCCTCCTCCTCCTCCTCCTCCTCCTCCTCCTCCTCCTCCTCCTCCTCCTCCTCCTCCTCCTCCTCTTCCTCCTCTTCCTCCTCCTCCTCCTCCTCCTCCTCCTCCTCCTCCACCTCCTCCTCCTCCTCCTCCTCCTCCTCCTCCTCCTCCTCCTCCTCCACCTCCTCCTCCTCCTCCTCCTCCTCCACCTCCTCCTCCTCCCCCCTCCTCCTCCTCCTCCTCCTCCTCCTCCTCCCCTCGTGCATCAATACAGTTTAACATTTAATCGCCAGATATTAATCAAGAAATATTCTCCAACTATTCTCCACTCATCGTTTACTCTTGCCTGTGTCTTATACTTTCGTAATCAACGAATGTTTCACTATTAGCGTATAGTAATCGTTAAGATTCATTAAATCTTCATTATCTAGTACATTATATCACGGTTGTTCCCGCCCCTTGTCGACTCCCCAGACTTATGTTCTCTTGATGGTATTATACTGAGGTAAACACCAGACCTGCTGCTACCATCTAGCACACAGAGCAGCAGGAGGACGTGGGTGTTGGTAGCACCGTCTGGTTCACCACCAGACGAAGGTATTCTGCTACGTACACTGCGTGTGTGTGTGGGGTGTTTGTGTGTGTGTGTGTGTGTGTGTATGTAGTGTGTGTGGTGTGTGTTTGTGTGTGTGTGTGTGTGTGTGTATGTATGTGTGTGTGTGTGTGTGTGTGTGTGTGTGTGTGTGTGTGTGTGTGTGTATGTATGTGTGTGTGTGTGTGTGTGTGTGTGTGTGTTGTGTGTGTGTGTGGTGTGTGTGTGGTGTGTGTGTGTATGTGTGTGTATCCAGCTTTTTGTAGTTGCAAGGGTATATTCAGAGCTCCTGGCCCCGCCTCTTCGCTGGTTGTTACTAAGTCTAAGCTCTCCCTGCTCCATGAGCTTTATCGTACCTCTTGTTGAAGCTGTGTATGGATCCTGCGTCCACTACGTCACTCTCCAGATTGCTCCACTTCCTGACAACTCTGTTACTAAAGAAATACTTCCTAATATTCCTGTGTTTTATTTGAGTTTCAACTTCCAGTTGTGAGCCCATGTTGCTGTGTCGCATCTCTGGAACATCCTGTCTTTGTTCACCATGTCAATTCCTTTCAGTGTTGTATGTCGTTATCATGTCCTTATTATCCCTCCTGTCCTCCAATGTCGTTAGTTTGATTTGCCTTAACCTCTCCTCGCAGGAAATTCTCCTTCTTGTTGCAGACCTTTAGATTTTCTCTCATTTCTTTTCGTGCTTGACCTAGAGTGGTCTGACGTACACGGTGTACAGTGTCTTGAACGATTCCTTAACGAGATGTCGAAACGCTATTCTCAGGTTTGCCAGGTGCCCATATGCTCCAGCAGTTATTTGGTTGATGTGCGCCTCAGGAGATATCCTCGGTATGATGCTCACCCCAAGATCCTCTTCCTAGAGTGAGGTTCGTTACTTTTGGCCTCTAAACTGTACTGCTTCTGTGGTCTTTTTTAACTTTCAGTCTTCATGACTTTGCACTTGGTAGGGTTAAACTCCAGGAGCCAGTTGTTTTACCAGGTTTGCAGCCTGTCCAGATCCCTTTGTAGTCCCACCTGATCCTCATCCGTTTGAATTCTCTTCTCTGAATTAGCTTCACATCGTCTGCAAACAGGGACACTTCTGAGTGTATGCCTTCCGTCAAGTTATTCACATATACCAGAAACAGCACCTGCCCTGGGACTGACCCTTGTGGAACCCCGCTCGTCACAGGCGCCCACTCTGACTCCTCGTCAAGTACCATCACTCGTTGTTTCCTTCCTGTCAGGTATTCTCTGATCCATTGCAATGCCTTTCTTTTATCCCTGCCTGTTCCTCTAGCTTTTGCAGTAATCTCTTGCGTCTGTGTCAACAGCTTTCTTAGAGTCCAAGAAAATGCAGTCTACCCACTTCTCTCTCTTGTCTTGTTCTGTTACCTTATCGTAAAACTCCATTAGGTTTGTGACATAGGATAATCCTTCCCTTAAGCCCTTCTGATTATCGTGTAGAAGCACATTCCTCCCTCCTCCATCCCTTTAGAAATTAAGGTTACGACTAAACATTCTGATTGCATTAATTAGAAAATGGAAAATGTTGATGATCATCAGGTGTAATCTGAGAACTTTTAAGTTTTGCTACCAGAGTAATGTACATAAACTATTAACTGTTAATTTCAGGTATAAGGATAACGTACGTTGTATCCATTATCCATGTTTCTTAAAAGTTAGAAAAGAACCATTAAAATGCATAATAAAAATGTGTCAGTATATACAGTTTAATAATGGAGAGATGTTACTCAAGTTCCGATCTATAATTACAAGATATTACAACACTGGGCGTTTTATTCTAAGTTTAATAAAAAAAAAAAGTCTTAAATAAAGATTATTATGAGTCTTCGATAATTCAATTTTATGTTCAGAATGACTGGAAAATATTCAGGCATTTATTTTCGTAATTTATTTCTGATTGTCTCAGTCAGTAATTCTATAAACTTGAAGATGGATTTTTTTTTTTTTGAGTTTGTAGGCCTGACGGTAGTGACCTTTAATAAGTATTGGGTAATTACAATGTTGTCTCAGAAAAAAATAGTAAATTATATATTGTTTAACATTTTTGGGCTATTTAATACCCATTGTGCAATAAGTATTTTCTTATATACTCAACACAGTCATCATAATTTAAAAAAAATAAAAAAAATTGAGATAAGTTCGATATCGAAACAGAGGAGGAGAGAGAGAGAGAGAGAGAGAGAGAGAGAGAGAGAGAGAGAGAGAGGTGCATAGGAAGGATGTTAATGAAGAAGTATGAGGGAGGACGAACCTGGGAAGGAGATGAGGGTCAGTGAGCAGTCATATAAACTAGTGATTTATCCTGCTTTGCCGCGGAAGGGAAGGGGGGGGGGGGTAGTGGTAGTGGTTATGGTGGTGTGGTGGTGGTGGTGGTGATGGTAGTGGTGTGGTAGTGGTGATGGTAGTGGAGGTGGTGGTGGTGAAGATATCTCCAGAGAATATTAAGTCAACTTACTGATCCCGCTCCAGCATCCAGCATCCAGCATCCAGCATCCAGCATCCAGCATCCAGTATCTCTCTGGTTTCTGAAGCTTCAGATTACATTCTAGTCCAGTTATCATGTAAAATTAGGTGCTTCTCAATCACACTTTGGATCACAACTGGATAAATACAAACCAGATAAATACAGGTTGAGATCTTTAATAACAAAAGTGTCTAGGTGGTAATAATTACAGTTAATGTGGTTAGAATATTTAAGAAGATAATCTCATACAAAATTCTTAGTGTATAACTCTGAATACTTATATATCATAGATAAGAACTGTACTATTTAATATGTACCATCTGGTATACTGATTTATATCTGGTATATTGATATTTATCTTGTACTCAAAAGTACAAGAGTAATAATATGTGTGTGTGTTCAGATTGACTCAACTTCGGCTTAGAAAATGACTGACAACATCAAGTCCCCAAATCAGCTAAGTTTTGGACCATCAAGACAATCAAACAGCTTGCTTGAACAATAATGCTTGAAACAGTAGTGAGTAGCACAGCGTCAGGCAAGGAATAAAGGGGACAAACGACCCTAACTGTGGACCTTCAACAGATCCTACACAGAGGTCATGTGGTCGTGTGTCTTACTACCTTTGAAAACGTCAAATGTCACCGGGCCGCGGGGGCGCTGATCCCCAGAATGCCCTCCAGGTAGACTCCAGGTAAGCCTGACACAGCAACATTTTGGGATCTTAATACAGGGAATTCTTCACTTGCCTAACCTTTGGACATGACCTACTTCCACACTGGACAAATGTTATAAACCCCCTACGACTGCTGCACCTCTCCTGCCTACAGTATATAAGCTACTTCGCACCTATGCTGTGTTCTTTTCAAGATTGATGGACTGACCACATCGACTCAAGGCTGAGGGACTGATTACCTCAAACTCCTCCTGTTCCTCACCATTCTCCTTTGTATGGACTGATGTAGCCACTGTGTGGCGAAACGTTTCCTCATTAAAGATACCCAAGTGTTGCACATGTGTCTAATTTATCAACTTGTCGGTTCTCTGAACCATTTATCTACAAATATAAATAATGTTCAGTGAAATGAATTGCACAGTTACGATATGTATGTTTTGGTTCTCCAGAGGAGACATTACCAGAGAGTCTAAATAACACTAGCTGAGGAGAATAGAAAGAGATGTTGCCTCCACGAAAACGGTTGGGGAGAGAAGATATTGCCACCACGAGGAACAGCTAGAGAGAAAGAGCGAGAAGCAAGGTCCTCACATCCAACATCAGCCAATGTCAGGTGAATCGTAGCAGCTTACTCCTGACACCAACCGGGAAACAAGCGGACAGGTAGGTAGCAGAGTTGGCAGCCAGTCACAACTCTGCAACCACGTGCATAATTACAGGTGTAGTTGTCACATTCTATATTATTTCATGCTACATATTAAAATAATATATAGTATGAAATTTTCATTTTAGCAATGAATACCTTTGCTTTTTTATATCTTTGATGAGTTTTGACAGTTTTTCTACTCCGGAGCCCGGCCTTGGGCCAGGCTCGTCTTGTGATCCCCTCAAGGGAGATTCCTTGACGCGGGTGAGGACTCTTGATCTAAAGAATTGGATCTGTGCTCCGGTTCCCTGAATTGAGCCTGAATACCTTCCACCCCCCACGCGCTGTATAATTCTACGGGTTTAGCGCTCCCCATGATTATAATAATAATCGTCTAGTGCTTGTCTGGTTAACTAGGCTGTTGCTGCGGGCGACATATATATATATATATATATATATATATATATATATATATATATATATATATAATATATATATATATATATATATATATATATAAATATAGGGAGGTACCACCTCTAGAACTGTTATAGGGACCCTTAATCTCAGAGAAAAGAATAAACTTGCTTCAGGAAAACTCAAGATTCTCCCTGAAGCTGTTTGAGAATTTTCTCCTACCACCCCCTATATTATATATATATATATATATATATATAATATATATATATATATATATATATTATATAATATATATATATATATATATATATATATATTTTATTTAAAGACAAAATACATTGACAGAACATTCACAAAACTACGATACAAAGTAAAACAACATAGGTAACTCAGAGCTACATCTCGAATACTTCGTCCAGCTCCCCGGCGGTTGGCCGCATGCCCAGAATGCTGCAGGCATTTACTCTCTGGATCACAACACTGAGTCTCTGAAAGAGGAAGCTGGTCGCCCTGTGGTCCTTGGTTTCTATGATGAGCTTTTTACCTAGCGCTTTGAAACTTTAGAGCAACTTGCCCCTGCTCAAGGGTG
>NC_069485.1:4643003-4756181 GCF_026875155.1 Cherax quadricarinatus | reverse complement strand
TGTATGGCCTTGTAAGTTTTTGTAGGCACTGTGTCTGTTGTGCCTAGCATAGCTGAGCATTGTTTTGTGTGTGTGCTAATTAGAGATCTGACTTTCAAGAACTGTGTGTGTGTGGACTGTGAAATGTATGAAGCTCATGTTAACTGTACATTCCAGACCAAGTCTCATGAGTAAATACTGAGTACTTTAGGTACTGTAGTTGTTCATATCCTTTTTGATATTTGTATTAGCAGTGCAAGATCTCTCTTAAATGATGAATATTCATCAGCTTGTTGGTATTGTATACCATTATTATAGTAGATCTTGAAATCCTAATTACAGTAGACCATCAATTAACACAAGATTTATTAAAAAATTCATGTTAACCTGGTTGAAAAATTGCTGCATTTTTGGGAAAACTGCATAATTATCATTTAATGCAGAGTAAATTTAGGAGAAAGTGTGGTGCATCACAGGCTTATTCCCCTCTGTCTTGTGGTGAACCTACAGGGTTAGCCCATTGTCTTATGGAGGGAGGCCTACTTAATCTACACAACTTCTCTTGCCTCGGTTCTCTTTGCATACAAATCCAATACCATACACAGTCTGCATTAGTGAATTGGTTTTTACTCTTTTCTTCATCCCATCTTGTCTCTGGATAATAACCATGGCACCCAAGAGAAGTATGAATGATCTTTGAAGTGCAAAGAAGCATAAGCATGAAAGTCTTGGCGTTTTGAAGAAAATTGAGATATTAGATAAGCTTAAGAATGGTGCATGTGTGATGGAGGCAGCACGAGTCTGTGGCCTGAATGAGGCATCAATTTGTACAGTTAATAAGAAAAATAGGCAAAGGTATGAACTTGTGCAATAAGTAATTCAGGTTGTGACCTGAAAATATGACAAGCAAGTTACAACAACTAAATAAGACAGAAAAGATACCAAGTGAGTGGATTGAGCAGAAAACCAAGATAGGTGCACCACTTAATTTCATCTTAAGGAAAAAAGCCTTAGGGCACTATAAAATAGTATATGACAAAGAAGGAAGGACGGCCCAAACAAGAGTGTGTGTTTAGTACAGGCTTGTTTCGTAAGTTCATATTGTGCAATCGGTTGCATAACATTAATTTTTTTGGTGCAAGTACTTTTGCTGACCTATAGGTAGTAGGTTGGTAGACAGCAACCACTCAGGGACGTACTACCGTTCTGATAAGTGAGTGTGAAACAGAAACCTGCAAGTGTTTTACATGATGGTAGGATTGATAGTCTCTCTCTTTTTTGTCTCATAAACACGCTGGATAACAGGTATATGTTGCTACTTCTATTTACACTTAGGTCAAACTACACAGGCTTGCACATGCATATACAGTGGACCCCAAATTATCGTAATTAATCCGTTCCTGAGAGAGTGACTAAACCCGAATCTGACGATTTCCAAATTCATTTTCCCCATAAGAAATAATGTAAATAAAATTAATCCGTTCCAGACACCAAAAAATATTAAAAATAAATAATTTTTTACATGAAATATACATTTACCTACACAGAAAACAATGAGACATGCAGAATAAAGCAATAAAATGACACTTAGCTTTATTGAAGACTTGTTGAGGAGTGATGTGACGGGAGGAGGGGAAAGGAGGGAGGTGTACTATTGTTTTGAAGGAGAATCCCCCTCCATAATGACTTCAGGTACCAAATCCTTTTCTGGGGTTACTTCTGTTCTTTGCTTTTTAATACCACTAGGACCAGCTTGAGAGTCACTGGACCCCTGTAAAAAGTGGTGTTTCTTTAAAACTTCTCTAAAATAGGACACAACATTGTCATTGTACAAGTTGCCAACACGGCCTGCAACAGCTTTGTCAGTGTGATGTTCATCCATAAATATTTGCACCTCACTCCACTTTGCACAAATGCCCTTTACTTTAAAGAAGGCACCTTTCCCCTCCTCTCTTCCTCCTCCTCTGAAGCAATTTCCTGAGCTGTGGTCTGTTGCTATTGCAGATGAAGGCCTTGTAGCTCTTAAGTGGTTAGCTCTTCATTGTGGTCCTCTTCCAATTCTTCCACATCCTCGCCACTCGCATCCAACCCCATGGAAGTCCCCTATGCTACATTACTTTCCACAACTGCCATAGGCTCGTCAGGGCCAGCCCCAAACCTTTCAAAGTCCCTCTCTTGGACACATTCTGGCCATAATTTTCTCCAAGCAGAGTTCAGAGTCCTGGAAGTCACTCCCTTCCAAGCCATACCTATAAGGTTTATTTAGTGGAGGATACTGAAGTGATCTTTCCAAAACTCTCATAGGGTCAAGTGAGTGTCTGAGGTCACATCAAAGCACCTTTGAAACATTGCTTTGGTGTACAGCTTTTTGAAGTTTGAAATGTTCTGCTGGTTCATGGGCTGGATGAGAGGAGTGGTATTAGTGGGAAAGAAATTCACTGTGATGAAATGAAACTCCTTCACCATTTGCTCTTCCAAGTCTGGAGGATGAGCAGGTGCATTGTCCATTACCCCAGGAGGCACTTGAGTTCCAATTTATTTTCCAGGAGGTATTTCTTCACACTGGGGCCAAACACTTCACTGAACCAATCAAGGAAAATGTTCTTCATGACCCATCCCTTACTGTTAGCCTTCTACATCACACAGTTTACTCTTAGTGACAGTTTTTCTTGAACCTCTGGGATTTTCAGGGTGATACACCAGTAAAGCCTTCACTTTGAAATCCCCACTAGCATTACTACAGAACATGAGAGTCAGCCTGTCTTTCATAGGCTTGTGTCCTGGGAGTGCCTTTTCCTCCTGCATGATGTAGGTCCTCTCTGGCATTTTTCTTCCAAAAGAGGCCTGTTTCGTCACAATTGAACACTTGTTGGGGTTTGAATTGTTCAGCCCCTTATGTACTCATTGAATTCCTGAACATATTTTTCAGCCACTTTTTTGTCAGAACTTGCAGCCTCACCATGCCTTACCACACTGTGTATGCCACTACGCTTCTTAAATCTCTCAAACCAGCCTTTGCTGGCCTTCAATTCACTAACATCAGCACTAGGTCCAGGCATTTCCTTTTCAAGATCCACATGCAACTGCCTTGCCTTTTCACAAATTATCGACTGCATAACACTATCTCCTGATAATTGTTTCACATTGATCCACACCAACAACAGTCTCCACATCTTCCAGTATTTGCGATCTCTGTTTTGTAAGCATATTTGCGCCTTTCACAACAACAGCTTCCTTGATTTCCTTTTTCTTGGCCATGATACAAGCGATGGTTGTATGGGGTTTGTTATACAACCTGGCAATCTCTGCCAAACGTACTTCACTTTCATGTTTTGTAATGATGATGTCTTTCTTGAATTCTATAATGTTTCACACCTTCTTTACCAAAGGGCTGACACTAGAAGCTTTCTTTGGGCACATTGTGGCTTATTTAGCAGTTAAAAGCACTAAAAAGAATGGAATAATACATAATGTATTGTATGAACTCATAGGGTGATGGTTGCTGGCTGATAAACAATGGCACACTGGCTGTAAATGGTGTGTCGGGCCACTCGGGTCGCGTGGACATGTTCGGGACAAATGACCATTTCTGAGCTCAGTGACAATCACCGAGCCAGTACAGTGGTCCCTCGTTTTTCGTAATTAATCCGTTCCTGGAGCCGTTACTATAAACGAAATTTACGATTTACGAATCAATTTTCCCCATAAGAAATAATGTAAATACAATTAATCTGTTCCTGACACCCAGAAGTATTAAAACAAAAAATTTTTTTACATGAAATATACATGTAGTACATAAACAATACAATGGGAAATGATGAATGAAACATTAACAGCATAACACTTACCTTTATTGGAGATTCTTCTTAGTGTATGGGAGACTGGAGCAGGAGAGAGAGAGTGGATTGTTTATAGTTAGGAAGGGGAATCCCCTTCCATCAACACCTCAGGTACCATTTGCTTTTCTGGGGTTGCTTCTCTTCTCTGTTTCTTAATGCCACTAGGACCACCTTGAGAGTCACTGGAGTCCTTCTCACAAAATAACTGTGGAGAGAGCTCTGTTTCTGGCATCTCTTCAACACTTCCCTAAAATGGCCCAAGACTTTGTCACTGTACATGTTGCCAACCTGGCTTGCAACAACCTTGTTAGGGTGATGTTTCTCCATAAAGCTTTCCATCTTACCCCACATAGTAAAAATCTCTTTAATTTCTGAAGAAGGCACCTTCTTCCATCTCTCTTCCTCCTCCTCTGCAGCAAGATTCTGAGCTGCGATGTGTTGCTCTTCCTGCTGAAGCTCTTGCAGCTCCTCAGTGGTGAGCTCTTCATTGTGGTCTTCCACCAATTCTTCCACATCCTCCAAACTCACATCCAACCCCATGGAACTCCCCAGTGCCACAATTGATTTTACAACAGACATAAGCTCATTAGGGTCAGTCCCAAATGCTTCAAAATCCCTCTTGTCGACACAATCTGGCCACAATTTTTTCCAGGGAGAGTTCAAAGTCCTGGTAGTCACTCCCTCCCAAGCCATACCTATAAGGGTTATGCAATGGAGGATGCTGAAGTGTTCTCTCCAAAATTCCCTTAGGGTCAAGTGAGTGTCTGTGGTCACAGTCAAGCACCTGTGAAACATTGCTTTTGTGTAGAGCTTTTTAAAGTTTGCAATAACCTGCTGGTCCATGGGTTGGAGGAGAGGAGTGATATTCGGGGGCAAGAACTTTACTGTGATGAACCCAAACTCCTCGAAAATTAGGTCATCCAAGTTTGGAGGATGAGCAGGTGCATTGTCCATTACTAGCAGGCACTTGAGATCCAATTTCTTTTCCAGGAGATACTCATTCACACTAGGGCCAAACACTTCATTGAGCCACTCGACGAAAATTTCCCTCGTGACCCATGCCTTACTATTAGATTTCCAAAACACACACAATTTACTCTTCATAACATTGTTTTTCCTGAACACACTGGGATTTTCAGAATGGTACACTAGTAATGGCTTCACTTTGAAATCCCCACTAGCATTAGCACAGAACATTAGCATCAGCCATAGGCTTGTGGCCTGGCATTGCCTTTTCCTCTTGTGTAATGAAGGTCCTCTTTGGCATTTTCTTCCAAAAGAGGCCTGTTTCGTCACAATTGAACACTCGTTCAGGTTTCAGTCCTTCAGCCTCTATGTACTCCTGGAATTCATGCACATATTTTTCAGCCGCCTTGTGGTCCAAACTGGCAGCCTCACCATGCCTTACCACACTGTGTATGCCAGTATGGTTCTTAACCCTTTCAGGGTCCGTCCCGTAGATCTACGGCTTTACGTTCAGTGTCCAAACCGTAGATCTACGTCATGAGCTCAGCTCACTCTGATAAACTGTGAGTGGTAAATTTGGGCCTAGATATGAGAGAATACATCTATGTGGTATGTGTGCACCACATAAAACAAATCCTGCAGCACACTGTGTATAATGAGAGGAAAAAAACTGAGACCGTGATTTTCGATTAAAACAGCGACTTTGCAGTGTTTTTTCGTATGTTTTTTATAGTTGTATTTGTGATTTCTTGGTCTCATTTGATAGAATGGAAGACATATTACAGAAATAGAGATAATTTTGATTGGTTTTAGCACTGGAAATGGCTTGAAACTGAGCTCAAAGTGGCGGAAATGTTAAATTTTTGCCGATGTTCAAGAGTAAACAAACGACCTCACACGTCTAATACACGCCAGCTGGTGGGTCTAATATACATTCATAAATGTGGTGATGATATTTATACAATTATTACAATATTGCATAACAGTAAATCTTCTATTTTTTGGTGTGAATAAAAATTCATTGTGAATAAAAAATAAAAATGGAATTTATTTGTAAAGCCTCAAAACGTAACCAATGAACAGAGGAAATGTTAGTTTAGTGCCAGGAATACCTACATTGTTTATTCTGGATCCTATTTTGAAATTGGAATATTTTGAACTTTGTATTAAATTGGCCAAATTACCAATTTCCGGTCACTTTATTTTGTAGTTGAAACAGTTGACTTGGCGATTTCTTGTGCTCAATCGATAGAATAGAAGTAATTCTAGTGAAATACTGTAGCTAAGAATTTGGTCGACTGGAATAATGTAAGTGGCCTAAAATGGGAGTCAAAGTTGGAAAAATCGCCGATTCGTAAATATCGCTGACACATCAAAATTCATGAGAGCATAATTTCGTCAATTTCCCATGAAATTTCATACTTTTTGTTTTATTACATTCACAAAAAGATTCTCTACCATTTCATAAGAAAAAAATAAAAAATTTTTTTTTTTAAATTCTTGGACACTGGGGCACCACTTCAGATTTTGGCCTTGGACCCTGAAAGGGTTAAATCTCTCAAACCAGCCTTTGCTGGCCTTAAATTCACTCACATCATCACTATTTGCAGGCAATTTCTTTACCAAATCTTCATGCAACTGCTTAGCCTTTTCACAAATAATCAAAGTCACAAGAGTATCTCCTGCTAATTGTTTCTTATTTATCCACACCAATAATAACTTCTCAACCTCTTCCAGTACTGGTGATCTCATTTTTATCAGCGTAGCTACTCCCTTTGCAACAACAACGTCCTTTATTTCCTTTTTCTTGGCCACTATGGAACATAAGGTTGTGTAGGGTTTCTTATACATCCTGGACAGTTCGGCCACACTTGTACCACTTTCATATTGTTCAATGATGGTTTTCTTAAATTCAATCATATTTCTCACCTTCTTTACCACAGGCTTGGCACTAGGAGCTTTCTTTGGAGCCATGGTAACTTATTTAGTACTTCCAAGCACTAAAATAAATGGAATATTATGAAATATTTCGCTGGAGCACGTGAGGGGACCTTCGCTCACTGGTAAACAATGCCAGACTGGCTGCCGCCCCGGCTCACACCATGGGTACGCGTCCCGGACGAACTACGACTCACGAGTCAACCTATGAAAAGCAAGTCCATGTTTATACGAAAATACCCCTATGATTGGCGAAATTTACGATTGCCGGGAACTACGAAAAGCGGGGGACCACTGTATTTTGACGAAAAAACATTACTATTTCCAAGTATTACAAAATCCGATGATTATGAAATCCAGGGGTCTACTGTATGTATACCTCTTCAAGGGGGGCTCCTTGTCATGGTGAAGAGGCTCTTCGTCTGAGGAATTAGACATGTGGTCTCCTTCCTCAGACCGAACCTAATTACCCCCAATCCCCCCTTCCCTATCCCATCCTCCCCTTTTCCTCTTCCCCCCATCCCTCCCTTATTACCTTCCTCTTTTTGGCCTTTGGGATTTTTCCCCACAGGTGCACTAGTTCCTAGGTAGGGGAAAGGATACCGGGGTCCATCCCATTCCATTGAGGTTCTTGGCGGTGGCATAGTTTGCCGTGGAATCTGGATCGCCTGGGGATGTCCCAATCCCTCTCCGGTATCCTGGAGGGTGGCTTTTGGTGTCTTTCGGGCGACGGGTGTATCTCTGGAAGCCACCTTTCGGATTCCGGGGGTGGTGGCCAAAGGAGGTATGCTTTGTGGCGGATATCTGGCTGCCTTCTCTTTTGTCCACCGAGGTAGCTCGGCAGATGTGAGGTTGCTATCCCAGATTGCTGGTTTACTGGCATGAAAGGTAGGGTATGGCACGGGTTCCATGCTGCATCTGCACTACTTGCGGTGCTGAGGTCCTCTTGGGCACAGAGGGAGATTTCCATCCCTTTCATTCCTCCTAGGAACTATCCCTCCCCGGTCCCCACTTTTTTTATTCTTTTTTATTTTTATTTTCTTCCTTTTTTTTTCTTAAAAACAAAAAGAAAGAAGTAACCTAACCATGGAGTTCCCAATCCATGACCCCGCTACCCCCGGGCCCCTTCTTGTTACCGCACCCCGTTCTGACCTCGCCTCGTCTTTTGACCACTCTTTGGACACTCCTAAGGCCCCTGTACCTCTTGCTGGTGCTGTTTCGTCACCCGCTTCAGGTGCCGGGGTTTCGACTGACTCCTTCAATTTGTCTGACCTTCGCTCTCCTTTGACTATGCTTCCGGCCTCTCCCTCTATGGTGCAGCAATTTTTGAATTGCCAGCCTGTCCCACGTCGGACCAACTCTTGTCCCACTTCTAAACGCCAATGACAATCTCCTGATGATGTTACTTCGTTACCTTCCCATTCTACTCGGAAAAGACCGACACGTCATGCACTCCCTCTCCACACTCAGTTTTGGACCACACAATGGACTAAATTCTTTACTTTAAAACCGACTTCTTCTACTGCCTATCTTTCCGACCATAGTATTGGCAAAGCGCTCCTATGCCATGTTGGTAGAGATATTTCATTTCATGCTCTCAAGAGCGGTACGTGCATCATCACAGTCCAGAATTCTACCCAAGCTCATGATCTTTCTCTTCTTTCACATATCGATACTATTCTTATCACTATTGAAAAACATCATTCCCTCAATTCTTGTAGTGGTACTGTTATTCTGCCCCATACCATAGTCCAACAGAATTTCCAGACATGTGGCAATGACATTCTTGAACAGCTGGAACTCCAAGATCTCCCAATTCTCAAGGTAGACACTTATGTTCTTCCTGCCCGCAGGCGAAGACGTTACCCTTGCAATGTGGCTCGTTTAACTTTTGACAGCCGTGAATTCCCATCCTCTGTTTATGTAGCAGGACATCGGTTACAAGTTGGGAAGGTGATCCTTACACCGCAACAGTGTAGGAATTGATGGCGATTTGGCCACCCAGCAAAATATTGCAGATCTATAGCTGCTATGGCAGTTTCTCATCTCCGCCTCCAAGGGAGACTACCCCGTGTTTCTTATTCTCGTGTTTCAAAATGTCCCCCCACTTCTGGGGTCCCATCTTCTGCAGCCTCCTCTGCAGTTGCCAGTCCCATAGTCACTCCTGTATCTAATTCTTTTGCTGTCCTGGGCTCAGACGTCCCTACTTCAACACCTCAGTCTGTCCTCACTTCTTCGTGTTCTCCATCACAAACCCCGGTATCGACAAGACCTCGTACGACACCTCCCAGTCGTCCCTCTACTTCTCAGAGGTCCAACAAATCTCCTTTAACCCCTCATTCCCTTCATCCACCTCCACATTTTACCTTCCCAGTCTCTGTACCTGGGTCTTCCCCTTTCACTGGCTTCGTTACAAGTGTGGAGGTTCATCCTCCTCCACGTACTGTGCCTTCCTCCCCTGTCCCCTCCCAAGTTCCTTCCTCTTCTGCCACCTCCCAGGTTTCTGCCTCTTCTGTCCCCTCTCCACACTTCTCCAGCTCTCTCCACCCTTTTGCCCCCCCCTACCATGGTACATTCCATTACAGTTCCGATCTTTACTCAAACTCCCCCTCCTTCCATCTCTAATATTGTCTCCCATACGACGTCTCTGAACTCCGAAACACTTGAAGCAATCTCTGAATATATTGCTGAGACCAAACCGTCAATGGACACTGATCCACCCTTTGTTCCTTCTCTTTCCTCTTCTCCATCTGCGCAACTCCTTTCTTCACAGTGCACCGTTCCTTCGCTGCTTGAACATTTTCCTTTGCCACAGCATGTGGACTTTTCTAACCCCTCTAGTCCATAGGTACCCTTACCTGCGGACTTCAGGTATCTTTATCGTTGCCAATCATGGCCTATTTACAGTGGAATATATGCGGCCTCAGGGGTAATCGGGGTGAGCTTCAAATGTTGCTCTCCCAGCTTTCCCCTGTTGGTGTTTGCTTACAGGAACTAAAATTACACTCTGTTATCTATTCAATCTCAGGCTATAATTTATTGTATTCTTCAGATCCTTTTCCTGATGGGACCTTTAATGAAAGTGCCCTTCTTCGCACTGATATTCCATACCATCAGCTATTTGTTCGTACTTCGCTGCATTGCACAGCAGCCCGTATCCACTTGCATAGGTGGTATACACTCTGTTCTTTGTATCTCTCTCCTTCTCGGACATTATCTATCCCGGACATTGCCTTTCTTGTTTCGTCATTACCGCCACCACTTCTGTTACTTGGCGATTTTAATGCCCATCATTTCCTCTGGGGGGGGTTCTCCTGTGGCCTTCAGTTAGAGGCTTTTCTTGCTTCTCACCCCCTTCATGTTTTAAATACAGGTACTCACACCCATTTTGATCCTCGGACTCATGCTCTCTCTTGCATCGATCTCTCAGTCTGCTCTTCCTCCACCGCACTAGACTTCACCTGGTCTGTTCTCCCGGATTTACATGACAGCGATCATTTCCCAATCATTCTTACTTCCCCTTCATATTCACCACCTCTTCGTATCCCACGCTGGCAATTTGATCAGGCAAATTGGAACCTTTACTCACAACTAACTGTTGTTAGTGAGGTTCCTTCTTCGTCCTCCATTGATGAGCTTTTACACCTCTTCTCGACGTCAGTTTTAACCGCAGCTTCTCATTCTATACCCCAAACTTCGGGTAGGCATTCTCAGAAATGCGTGCCTTGGTGGTCTCCTGCTTGTGCTCATGCAGTACGTTTGAAACGTGCTGCGTAGGGCAGGTACCGGTACGATAGAACCACGGAGAGACTTCTTGATTTTAAGCAGAAGCGTGCGATCGCTCGCCGTGTCATCTGTGACGCTAAACGCACTTCCTGGCGAGATTGTCTCCACCATCACCTCTGCTTCCTCTATGAGTGCAGTCTGGAAAAAGTACGAGAACTGAGTGGTAAATATTCTCCTGACCCGGCTCCTGTTCTGCGGGTTGCCGGTGTTGATATAGCAAACCCACTAGATGTTGCCAATGAAATTGGTAATCATCTGGTCCATATTTCTCAGGGGCTCCATCTATGCCCCTCGTTTCTTTTCTCAAAGTCTGCCAGAGAGTTAGCACCCTTGGACTTTTCTTCTCTCAGAGAAGAACAGTATAATGTGCCTTTTACACTTCAGGAACTGGAGGCAACACTCTCAGCTTGCCGATCATCGGCAGCTGGGCCTGACAACATTCATATTCGTATGCTACAACATTTACATCAGTCAGCCCTTGCAGTCCTATTACACCTTTTCAATCTTATTTGGTCACAAGGAGCTCTTCCACAGCTGTGGAAATCTGCCATTGTTCTCCCTTTCCGCAAACCGGGTACTACGGGACATGAACCCTCACACTATCGTCCCATTGCTCTTACCAGTGCAGTTTGCAAAGTATTGGAATGCCTGGTAAATAGACGTTTAGTGTGGTATTTAGAGAGACACAACAGTCTCTCCACTCGTTAATATGGCTTTTGTAAGGGCCGTTCTACCATAGACCCCTTACTATGCTTGGATACGTATGTTCATAATGCTTTTGCGAATAACCACTAAGTTATTGCCATATTTTTTGACCGTGAGATGGCATATGACACAACTTGGAGGTATAATATTTTGGCCCAAGCCCACTCCTTAGGCCTCCGAGGCAATCTACCATCCTTCCTTAAGAACTTTTTAACTGGCAGACATTTCTGTGTTCGGGTTAATAATGTGCTCTCCCCAGACTTTATCCAAGCTGAAGATGTCCCCCAGGGATGTGTTCTGAGCACAACACTTTTTCTCCTTGCTCTAAATGATTTGGCCTCTAGTCTTCCATCCAATATTTGGTCATCACTCTGTGTTGATGACTTCGCTATTGCTTGCGCAGGTGCTGACTGTCACCTCATTACAGTTTCTCTCCAGCATGCGGTCGACCATGTTTCCAATTGGGCCACCACACATGGGTTTAAATTTTCCAGTACCAAAACTCGCCAAATTACTTTCACTAGACGCTCTGTCATCTCCGATCATCCTTTGTACCTTCATGGCTCCCGTATCCCTGAACGTGATAGTCATGTTTCTAGGCCTCCTCTTTGACCGTAGGTTATCCTGGAAACCTCACATTACCTCTCTGAAGGCAACTTGTCACAGCCGGCTGAACCTTCTTAAAACCCTTGCTCATCTTTCATGGGGAGCTGATCGTCGAACTCTCCTTCACCTACATTCCACCCTCATTTTATCGAAACTTGATTATGGTGACCATATCTATTCAGCGGCCTCTCCTGCTATCCTCTCTAGCCTTAACCCCATTCATCACCAAGGATTACGTTTATGCCTTGGTGCTTTTCGCTCTTCCCCTGTTGAGAGCCTTTATGCAGAAGCGAACGTTCCATCCTTATCCGATCGCCGTGATGCCCATTGCCTTCGCTACTATGTACACTGTCATGGTCTCCGTAATCCTTCCATTTATAGAATGGTCACCGATATTAGTAGACATTCTTTATTTGTTCGCTGCCCCTTTTTGCTCCGTCCCTTCTCTCTTCGCCTACATTTGCTCTTGTCTTCTCTTCAGTTACCACCTTTCTATGTTCATGTAGCATCTCACTTTTCCCTACCCCCTGGGAAGTTCCAGCTGTTCGAGTCAGTTCTTTCTCACTCCCTTGCTTGAAAGCCCAATTGTCTTCTGTAGCTTCCCGCTCTCTTTTTCTTGACCACTTCCACTCTCATTCTCATGCCATTGCAGTGTACACAGATGGCTATAAGTCTTCTGATGGTGTAGGATTCGCAGCAGTGCTTCCGGACAGCGTCGTACGAGGACATTTACTATCTTTGGCTAGTACTTTTACTGCTGAATTGTATGCCATTCTTGCAGCACTTATCCGTATTGCATCTATGCCTGTGTCATCATTTGTGGTTGTCTCAGACTCCTTTAGTTCTTTACAGGCTATACAGAAATTTGATACACCTCACCCCTTAGTCCTCCGTATCCAACTTTGGCTACGCCGCATCTTTACTAAGCATAAAGATATTGCTTTTTGTTGGTTCCCTGGTCATGTTGACGTACAGGGCAATGAACAGGCAGACACTGCTGCGCGGTCAGCAGTACATGATCTACCAGTTACATATAGAGGTGTTCCATTTACGGACTATTTTGCTGCAATAGCTACCCACCTTCACACCCGTTGGCAATAACATTGGTCTAATCTGCTCAGTAACAAACTTCAATCTATTAAACCGAGTATAGGTTACTGGCCATCTTCTTGTCACCAGTGTCAAGGTTGGGAGACTACTCTCTCCCATCTTCGCATTGGCCATACTCGTCTTACTCATGGATATCTCATGGAGAGGCGCCCTGCTCCTCTCTGTGAGAATTGTCAGGTTCCATTATCGGTCAGCCACATTCTATTAGACTGCCCACTTTATCAACGAGCACACAGAATATACCTCCAACGTCATCTTCGCTCCTCTACTTTTTCTTTACCTTCCCTTCTCGCTGATGGACCCACCTTTCATCCAGACTCTCTCATTGACTTTTTGACAACAACTGACTTACTTCACAAACTCTGATGATACCTTCAGCAATTTCTACCTTAATCTCTTGCTGCCCTCTACCTCCGCACTATCCCCTGCCCCGCTGTTTTCTGTAACCTACTGATTATCCCTCCCCCCTTCTGCCGCCCAATACCCTCGCTTCCTTCCCTACCCTGCAGCGCTGTATAGCCCTTGTGGCTTAGCGCTTCTTTTTGATTATAATAATAATAATTAATGCTACACTTAATTGCTACACTCTTAATGCTACACTTTGCCACTGCTGCTTCATGTTGTCTGCCACTGCTGCTTCATGTTGTCTGCCACTGCTGCTTCATGTTGTCTGCCACTGCTGCTTTATGTTGTCTGCCACTGCTGCTTCATGTTGTCTGCCACTGCTGTTTCATTTTTGTCTGCCACTGCGCTTCATGTTGTCTGCCACTGCTGCTTCATGTTGTCTGCCACTGCTGCTTCATGTTGTCTGCCACTGCTGTTTCATGTTGTCTGCCACTGCTGCTTCATGTTGTCTGCCACTGCTGCTTCATGTTGTCTGCCACTGCTGCTTATGTTGTCTGCCACTGCTGCTTCATGTTGTCTGCCACTGCTGTTTCATGTTGTCTGCCACTGCTGTTCATGTTGTCTGCCACTGCTGTTTCATGTTGTCTGCCACTGACTTCATGTTGTCTGTCACTGCTGCTTCATGCTGTCTGGGCCCCTGCTGCTTCATGTTGTCTGCCACTGCTACCTCTGTTGTCTGCCACTGCTACCTCATGTTGTCGCCACTGCGCTTCATGTTGTCTGCCCCTGCGCTTCATGTTGTCTGCCACTGCTGCTTTTATGTTGTCTGGGCCCCTGCTACCTCATGTTGTCTGCCACTGATACCTCATGTTGTCTGCCACTGCTGCTTCATGTTGTTCTGCCCTGCTGCTTCATGTTGTCTGCCACTGCTGCTTTATGTTGTCTGCCACTGCTACCTCATGTTGTCTGCCCCTGCTGCTTCATGTTGTCTGCCCCGCACCTCATGTTGTTGCCACTTGTGCTTCATGTTTTTCTGCCACTGCTGCTTCATGTTTGTCTGCCACTGCTGCTTCATGTTGTCTGCCACTGCTCCTTCATGTTGTCTGCCACTGCTGCTTCATGTTGTCTGCCACTGCTGCTTCATGTTGTCTGCCACTGCTGCTTCATGTTGTCTGCCACTGCTGCTTCATGATGTCCGCCACTGCTGCTTCATGTTGTCTGCCACTGCTACCTCATGTTTTCTGCCACTGCTGCTTCATGCTGTCTGCCACTGCTGCTTCATGTTGTCTGCCACTGCTACCTCATGTTGTCTGCCACTGCTGCTTCATGTTGTCTGCCACTGCTACCTCATGATGTCTGCCACTGCTGTTTCATGTTGTCTGCCACTATTACCTCATTATGTCTACCACTGCTGCTTCATGTTGTCTGCCACTGCTGCTTCATGCTGTCTGCCACTGCTGCTTCATGTTGTCTGCCACTGCTGCTTCATGTTGTCTGCCACTGCTGCTTCATGTTGTCTGCCACTGCTGCTTCATGTTGTTTTGCCACTGCTGCTTCAAAGTTGTCTGCCACTGCTGCTTCAGTTGTCTGCCACTGCTGCTTCATGTTTTCTGCCACTGCTACTTCATGTTGTCTGCCACTGCTGTTCATGTTGTCTGCCCCTGCTACTTTTATGTTGTCTGCCACTGCTGCTTCATGTTGTCTGCCACTGCTGCTTCATGTTGTCTGCCACTGCTACTTCATGTTGTCTGCCACTGCTGCTTCATGTTGTCTGCCACTGCTGCTTCATGTTGTCTGCCACTGCTGCTTCAGGTTGTCTGCCACGCTACTTCATGTTGTCTGCCATGCTGCTTCATGTTGTCTGCCACTGCTGCTTCATGTTTGTCTACCACTGCTGTTCATGTTGGTCTGCCATGCTGCTTCATGTTGTCTGCCACTGCTGCTTCATGTTATCTGCCACTGCTGCTTCATGTTGTCTGCCACTGCTGCTTCATGCTGTCTGCCACTGCTGTTTCATGTTGTCTGCCACTGCTGCTTCATGTTGTCTGCCACTGCTACCTCATGTTGTCTGCCACTGCTGCTTCATGTTGTCTGCCACTGCTACATCATGATGTCTGCCACTGCTGCTTCATGTTGTCTGCCACTGCTGCTTCATGTTGTCTGCCACTGCTGCTTCATGATGTCCGCCACTGCTACCTCATGTTGTCTGCCACTGCTGCTTCATGATGTCTGACACTGCTACCTCATGTTGTCTGCCACTGCTACCTCATGTTGTCTGCCACTGCTGCTTCATGATGTCTGCCACTGCTACCTCATGTTGTCTGCCACTGCTGCTTCATGTTGTTTGCCACTGCTGCTTCATGTTGTCTGCCACTGCTGCTTCATGATGTCTGCCACTGCTACCTCATGATGTCTTCCACTGATGTCGCCAAAGAATCAAACATTTCTGCTATTTTGAGCTCAATTTCAAGGTACTTTTCATCATGAAGCCAATTAAAATCATGTTTATTTTTATAGTAGATCTTCCATTCTATCACATCAGATGAAGTAAAACGAGAATACAACCATAAAAACCATACGAAAATATACCGCTAAGAGGAGGCTAATGGCTGAGAAGTGAACTCCGTTATTTATGGTCTAATTTCTTTCATTTTTGGTGTACGTTAAGAAGCATCTTTTCATCATACTTTGCCCGAGTTTCAATAAGATAGTCCAACAAACAACTGAGATCCAATTCCTTAGATCAAGAGCAAGAGCCCCCCTCACCAGTGTCAATTAACCTCCCTTGAGGCCCAATCGCATCTGGAAATTTTGCTCGCATCTGGAAGCAAAAAATCGACCGAGCAGCTGCTCATTTCTGAAAAAAACGCATGTGGATGCACTCGTAAGTAGAGGTTCCACTGTATACTCGAAAATTCTAGCGGCTTGAAATCAAGCAGGAGAAAGCTGGTAGGCCCACATGTGAGAGAATGGGTCTGTGTGGTCAGTGTGTGCAATATAAACAAAAATCCTGCAGCACCTAGTGCATAATGTGAAAAAAAGAACTCCAACCATGTTTTTGGATTAAAATGCTGACTTTGAGGTGTATTTTCATATAGTATTTATGGTTGCATTCTTGTTTTCTTGGTCTCATTTCATTGAATGGAAAACATATTATGGAAATACAGTAGAAGTAATTTTGATTGGTTTTTACTCTGAAAAGGATCTTGAAATGGAGTTCAAAGTGGCAGAAATGTTCGATTTTTGCCGATGTTCAATAATAAACAAATGACGTCTTTGTCCAATAAATGTCCAGCTAGCCATTCTAATTTGCAGTCATGAATGAGTTGACGTTATTTATACAATTATTACAATATTGCAGTAGTCTGCATAACAGTAAATCTTCTATTTTTTGTGTGAATAAAAAATCAAAATAGAAAGCAAGAGTATTATAACAGGGGCCTGAAGACGTGACTGATGAACAGAGAAAATGTTATTTTAGTGCCAGGAATGTCTGATTTGTTCATTCTGGACCCTATTTTGAAATTGACGTATTTTTTAATTTGCATGAAATTGGCCAAATTGCCAATTTCTGACCACTTTTTGGGTAGTTGAAATTGGTAAATTGGGCGGTTTCTTGTACTCAGTCGATAGAACAAATGGAGTTCTAAAGAAATTGCTATGGGTTTGGTCAACTGGAACAGTGGAATTGACTGAAAATAAGGCTCAAAGTGGGCGAAATTGCCGATGTGTAAATGTTGCTGAGGTCGCTAACTTCGCGAGAGCATAATTCCATGTGTTTTCCATCAAATTTTGTACTTTTGGTGTCATTATCATCAGGAAAAGATACTCTATCATAAGAATTTTTTTTTTTTTTTTAAATATTTTGCGACACCAGGAGACACTTCAGGATTTGGGGTTGTGACAGTCAGAGGGTTAAGGAAGAAATTGGAGAATGAAAGACTGCTCACATCTACACATGTCACCAGTTGTATCTCACACCACAGCAGTGAGGAAGCAGTGAGTGTATGTAAAGAACTGTTAGATACGACATGAGAGCGTGTGGTAGTGAGTAGGAGAATGAGAAGAGAGGGTGGTTGTATGGCTGCTGCCCACCCCTACACATTTGTCACCACATTTGTAAGTGAATAGGAGTGTGAGAATGAGAAATGAAGAGGGTGGTGAAACAAGGGGAAGAGAGTGAAAAACTGAGGGACTCGTCTGAGTGTTGTACTTTGTTTTAAATTTCACTGGTTTCTTGGAAAATATTCAGAGTTCCAAACACTCAAGTTAAAAATGATTTCCAGTAAGACATTTCTTTCATAAATTTGGATTATGTCCACAGGATATATTTTTTTTAATGTCAGAATCATTTATCAAAACAGTTATAATGTAACTTTAATGTATTTCATTGCAGTGAAATTTGTATTTATCTTGTGCAAATAGAAATGAAGGCACAAGTGCAGTACACACAGACCTCGTTAATACAGCAGGTTAGGTTCCAAGCCACCGCTGTAAAGCAAATCACAGCCTTTTTTCACTTGCCATTGCATATAAAAACATAAAATTGTCTACATTTTCAAATATTAAGTGTGCATTACCACTAGGCCTAAAAATTTATGCAGAAGAAAAAAAAAAAAAAAAAAATGCTACAGACGTATTGCTAACCTTATTGAAAAGCACCATGTTAGTGAAAACATCAAAAGTGAAGCACCGTTTAGAGGGGGTAGCCTGAAATTATGAAATTTTCTTTTTTGCAACACTTTGCCCAGCAGTGGGTGAGGTGTTCTATCGGTCATATTTTATACCATTCTCTCCATTTTCTGCAAAATTGAAAACAAGTACTTATTTTTATGACCAATAAACCTGTAGACATTACAGATGGTTCAGCTGGCCCCTTTGGGCTCGTTTAAATGTGATTTGGTTTACTCCTTTATTTTTTATAATAATAAAATTATAAGTGAGCAAATTAAAGAAGTACCTCCTTCCCATACAGCACTGAATGAACCAGCGGGTTTTTAAGCTTTTTATGAATAACACAATCTTCCTCATTAGGACCTAGCTGTCTTGTAATAGACAGCAGTTGACATTATAATGGCAACATCTGCAAACAAATTCCTGTGCCTGACAGCGAGTTTGCATTCTTTTTCCTTACTCTTCCTTTCCTCCTCAAATATGGGTTCTTGGTAATTGATGTAAGGTTTCTTGCTTATTGACATTTCACATACTACTGACTTTGAATAAACTGTTTATAAAAACCCCTTGGAAGGCTTATCAGCCCTGTAACAACTTCAGACAGTATTACCAAGGCTGGCCCTCCTCGGGAAAATAGTAATAGAAAAAAGAAATAATAACAGACAAACAAAAAAACCTTTTTATATAGAAAATAGAAAATTAAAACATTTAAAAATATGAAATTTAAATCCTACATTAAAGAAAATAAAAAAATAAAAAATAAAATGATAACTAATCAACGCTAATAAAAATAGGGTGTCTGGTGGGGTGACCTGTTGTTAAAAAGTAGCCGTTTGAGTTTTGGGGGGGGGGGGTCCGCGGGTGTTGGTAACCCCCATTTTGCTAGTTCTTCACAGATTAACGCCGGAGAGTATCCCAATGACGGGAAAGCGGTTTTTTCCCCCGCTGCAATGATGTGGGGTTACGTCCGCAATTTCATACAGGTGCACAGGAAATTTAATCCAAAATGGAACGTCCCGGGCTTGTCCATCTCCTTTTTCCGTTGTTAAAAGTGACCCTCATTCACCCCGCGAAAAGATAGCAGGTTACCCACTGCTTAAATAATCACTCTCCATGGCAGGTACAAACTCAAAAGACTGGGATTTTACAACAGTCAAACCCAGAGCAAGGGCTAAAGGGCTAAATTTATTATTGCAAAAGGGCTTTTAAAACCAATAAATCCACAGAAATACAAGGCAGGCATGTTTACAGTAGTGTTGGGAGCGTGGGCGAGTGATTTACTGTTTTTACCAACCCCCCCGTACCTTTCCCGGGGGGGGGGGAAGAGGGAGGGAAAGGGATAGCGGAGCTAGAGACCCTACCTTAACAACAGCCCCAGTCAAACTATCATTTCAGGGGGGGGGAAAAAAGGCGGAAAAAAAAGGGAGCTTGCTTTCCCTACCTTAACTATAGCCGCAATGAAACTATTGTTACTATTTGCTACTCCATCTATTTTAACTTTTCCCCACACTCCCCCATACCAAGACTTTTGTCAAGGAGTAAAGAAGAAAGGCGAGGAAAAAGTTCTAACATGGAAGTCGCGTAAAGGCAACAAATCTTCTACGACTTCACGATTAACCCGTCAGAGAAATAATTTGGTGAACCCTTTGATATACCAAAATGGAAATTAAAAACCTGAGTGCCAGTCTACCTCAAGAGGCGACTGTTTTTTCCCTTAAAAATTTCTAGGTATATCAAAGGTTTTGGTCCATTTTCTAAAATGAATTTTTTTCCAGCAAAAAAAAAATTTAATTTGGGGATACCCCCCCACAAGGCTAAACATTTTCCCTTTTTTATTTTGGGGTAACTTGCAGGAAGGGTTTTCCGGCTTTGAAATATAGGGAAGGGAGTACCATAGGGATTGTAGTAAACGCACCTAAGCCAGATTGGGGCATCAGTTCTCAAAAAAAATGTTTATTTAATATCTGGAATCTTAATATAGGGGCTTTTGAAAAGAACTTTAATCTCATTAAACTTTTTTCCGACAAAAGTCGGGAAAATTCAAGAGGTTCCCCTTTACAGACTTTTTTAAGGAAGTCAGAAAATGCCTTTTAAACAGTAAAAGGGTTCCCGGGATAAACCGTCATAAAAATTACAGAAACCCAAAAAAGCTTGCAGACCTTGGTTTTGGGGAAATTTTTATTCTAATAAAGCTTGATCTTAGGGGGGAGGCGCAGAGAGTTATTTGAAAGTATCAGTCCCAAAATATCTAATCTTGTTATACCCAAGGGAAACATTTTTCGGCTTGGCAGGAGGCCATGTGAGGTAAACCCAAGCAAAAAATGGTTAATGTTTTTGGGTATTTTCGCCCCACTAGATGTCATTACTAAAGTTATCAAAATAACGAAAAAATTGGGTTATTACCCAAGACCTTTCTCATCGTTCACGTAGTACAAGGCGTTACCAAAAACCGAGGGCATAGTTCTATACTGCATCATTTGGTGGTAGGAAAAGCGGTGTAGCTTAGAAGAAGGTTAACATTTTTTGAGAATGCCGCCAATTCAATCTCTAAAAGAAGGAACATCATAAAATTTGTGGGAAACGCTATCTATTAAGGGACAGGTCAGCATCCCACCAGTTATAGCATTAAAGCCTTGAAGTCAATAGCAAGTCTAATGAATTATCCGCCTTTTAACCTTGCTACTGGGGAGCAATAGCAGTACTGAAGGTTCAATGATCTTTAGTTTTAATAATTTGTCTACCTCTCTGTCAAATGCATCCCTAAGGTGAACTGGAACTGGGTATAATTTTCGTTTGATAGGATTGTCCGTCACTAAGTCAATCTTATGGACTACTGTGGAGTAACACCTGGAATATCAGTAAAGACGTCTGAAAAGTTACTCACACATTGAAGTAGTTCATGTCTCTTATGGTCATCCAAAGATTCATTAATATTAATGGTGGTTGCGTCCGAGTGGTCAAGAGTCGCCAAGTCATGTAGTTCTTCATCATGGTCTAAGTTAGAGGTGTCAATTACGCACACTTTACATTCTTCAGTTGTCTTATCAAGTTCGTGTGGAAAAACTAAGTCAAAGTTATTAAGGCAGTTAACCGAATTTCTTCGGTAATATTTCTTAAGGATGTTGATATGATAAAGCTTAGGTTTCCCCTTGACTTCTATGAGGTAGTCAACTTTCCACAAATTTTTAATACTTTATATGGACCTTTCCATGCTACAAAAAATTTATTTGACTTGATCGGCAAAAGTACAAGAACTTCATCACCTACTTTAAAACTTCTCCTCTGACTTTTGGAGTCAGAATAGGTTTTGTACTGGTCCATTGACAAGCTTAGGTTTTTCGAAACTATGTCAGAGGTCTCCTCAAGTTTGGATCTAAGGTCAAGGAGAAACTGGTAAGAAGGGACTGAACCTCAGCATTTACCTCCTCATTATCCATAGTCATGAAGGATGGATAATGGGCCTCTGGCCTGTCTCCCAAGAGAAGTTCAAAAGGTGAAAACTCAATGAGTCACTGGGAACTTCCCTCATGGAAAACCCAAGCACAGGGTAGGTAACGATGCCACTCCTTAGATTTAAGGGAGCAAAGTTTCCTTAAAATGGACTTGAGAATCGAATGCTGGCGCTCAATCCTCCCATTACAGCTGGATGATAGGGTGTTTGTGAAGAGAGGCTTCACTCCCAGAAGTTGGTATAGATGTTGCATTAAGTCAGATGTAAATTTGCGTCCCACGGTCAGAAAAAAATTTCTCTAGGATGCCCACTCTGGAAATGGACAAAGGGCTTCAGCCACCTCTGTAGTAGTTGGTTTTTAAGGGTATGGCTTCAGGGAAACTCGAAGCATAATCAACTAATGTTAATATATATCTATGTCCCCCGATGTAAGTGGAGATAAAGGACCAACGATGTCAATAGCTATCTTTCAAACGGTACCGTAAAGATAGGCATTTTGACCATAGGTACTCGCCTGGTACCTCGGGAGGATGACAGTTGGCAAAACTTTACACGATCTACAATAAGTAGTGACATCTGAGGACTTTTTAGGCCAAAAATAGGTTTCCCTAATTTTATTTAAAGTTTTACGATGCGAGAAATGTTGGCCACTGGCAGGTCATGAGCCATTTAAGAACAGTATCTCTGCATTGACTTGGAACAACTAAGATGGAATAGTCTATTCATCTGAATTTAAATTTGAATACTGACTTGTACAAGATACCTTTTATATATTAAATTTATATGAAAAGTTTTTCCTTGGAAAACTTGATTTTTTTTTAGCGGCATTATGGCAATTCTGAAGAAAAGGGCAATTTTGCGTTGTAAATTGACAAAGGAGTCCTTCGATATGTCTAAAGGCTTAAAGTCAGGGAAAATCAAAGGATGGACAGTAGGGGAAGCATGGGCTTTGGTCTGAGCCCTAGTCAAGACATTTATGGTATGGGAGGTGATATCTTCACTTTCATCTAACAAGTGATCCGGTGATCCTACTACCTCGCTTTCGAGAGTAGCATCACTGGTTTTTAATCCCACATGAATCTCACGAGACATTGTCTCATCTGAACTTTCGAAGGGCTTCTCCGACTCTACAGGAAGAGGATCTGAAACACCTATGTCCATCTTTGGTGATGAAAGGTCAACCTCAGAAGGAAGAATGGCACCTTTTACATTACCTATTAGTACGGAGCAAGAAGTGATGGGAGCTAGTACGGCTTCAGACCAACCTGTGAACTATTTAGACCTAATGTAACAACGGATGGTAGGAAAAGTGTCTGTATGGCCCAAGTTCTGAAAGATAAGCAGAGGAATGAGTTTCTTTAAGATTAGGGAACAGCTTATCAGAAATTACTATACATGTGCATCCAGTGTCTCGTAAAATGGTAGATACATTAAGTCCATTAACTGTTTCTGAACAGAAGGGTGCTTGGTCATTACAGTCTTTAAAACATCTTCCAACTTTTTGGACCTTCTTAGAAGGACAATCTGGACGTTTATGTCCCTTAACACCACACAAATGACAAACAGGAATAAAAGAAGTCATTTTACTTTCCACTAGAGGCTTTGATTTCTTAAGGTCTGATGAACCCTTGCCCTTAGGGTTCGATCCCTTTAGGTCTTTATAGGAATTGTGGAGCCCTTGTGGCTTAGCGCTTCTTTTTGATTATAATAATACTAATAATAATATAGGAATTGTGAGCCTCAGCATACAGGTCAGCAGCCTCAGCAACTTCCTCAGCTTTAATCAGGTTACGTTCTCTAATGAATGTTCGTATCTGGTGAGGAAGAGCTGTCAGGAACTGGTCAGCAACCATGAAGTCTCGAAGAGATTCATAACTGTGATCAATTCCTGAACTCTCTATCCAAAGGTCGAACAAACGAAAGAGTGTTACCTGTAACTGTTGAAAGTTCTGGCCAGGCTGTAAGGTGGCATACCTGAAATCTTTCCTGTAAGAATTAGTGGTTTTTTGATATGCTTTAAGGATTGCCTTCTTTAGTAGGTTATAATTACATGTGATATCCTGCGACAAAGTTACATAGATATTTAAGGCTGTACCAGAAAATAACATTCCTAACCTGGTAGCCCAGGTGTCAGCAGGCCATTCACAGAAAGGGAGCGGTATTTTCAAACCCGATAATGTATGAAGTTATTGTCTTCCCCCTCTGTGAAGGGGAGGTAAATTAGGTGTTGGAATATATGCACTGACTGCACGTTGTTCCATTACTCCTTCCTCTAATTGTTGTTGTGTAAAAGTTAACTTTATATTTTCTAATTCAAGGCGAGATTTTTTGAGCTCGCGATCCTTTTCTCTCTCTATTAACTCATGTTCTCTAGCTTTTTCCTCAACTTCTCTATCCTTGCTCTTTCCTCAAGTTCTCTTAATTTAACCTGTTCCTCACGTATCTTAGCTTGTTCCTCACGTTCCCTAGCTCTTTCCTCACGATCAAGTCTATCACACTCTTTTTGGTCTTCTCGCTCTCTTTCTAACTGTCTTCCTCGGATTTCTCTCTCAATTCTCTCTCTCTCTCCTTTTTCTCCTGTCTTTCAAGGTTCTCTTTCTCCTTTTTCTCTTCACTTTCGATTCTCTCTCTCTCTCCTTTTCTTTCCCTTTCTAACTGTCTTTCTTCTCTCTCAACTCTCTCTCTTTCAAGTCTTTCCTGGATCTTAGCACTAATGAAAGATTCTAAATTTTTCCCTGTTATTCCTAACTTACTTCCAGCATTCATCCAAAACTGGTATTCATCCATACTTGCAAGAATAACTTAAACTATCAGGGGAAATTAAACGGGTATTAAAGAAAACGGAGGGTTCAATTCCTGCTCCGCTCAAACTGTAAATAAACCAGAGGGCTCGATCCCTGCTTCAATTAACCCTTTGACTGTTTCAGGCCCCTCTCTGAAACTGTCATTCTATGTCGCTCAATTTTTGAAAAAAAAAAAATTATTTTTTCTTATGAAATGATAGAGAATCTTTTCCCGATGGTAATGACACCAAAAGTTCGAAATTTGGTCGAAAACTCGTGGAATTATGCTCCCGCGAAGTTAGCGGTCTCGGCAACATATGCGTATCGGCGATTTCGCCGACTTTGAGCCCAATTTTCAGCCAATTCCATTGTTCCAGTTGACCAAACTCATAGCTATTTCTTTAGAACTCCATTTTTGTCTATCAGCTGAGAAAAAGAAACCTCCCATTTACTAATTTGGACTACCCCAATATGGTGGTCAGAAATTGGCAATTTGGCCAATTTCACGCAAAATAAAAAAGATGCCAATTTCAAAATAGGGTCCAAATAAACAAGGTAGACATTCGTGGCACTAAAATAACATTTTGCTCTGTTCATTAGTCACATCTCTAGGCCCCTCTTATATTATTATTGCTTGCTATTTTTTATTTTTTATTCATACAAAAAAATACAAAATTTACTGTTATGCAGACGACTGCATTATTGTAAAAATGGTATAAAAAAATATCATTGCACTAGTGAAAGAATATTAGACTCCCCAGTTGACGTGTATTGGACGTGTGGTGTGATTTATGTACTCTTGAACATTGGTAAAAATCGAACATTTCCGCTACTTTGAGCTCAGTTTCAAGGTCGTTTTCATCGTAAAAGTAATGAAAATCATCTCTATTTCTGTAATTGTTTTCCATTTATCACCTAAGACCATGAAAACGCGAATACAACGATAAATAACTATACGAAAATACACCTCAAAGTCGGCGTTTTATTCCAAAAAAACGATCAGTTTTTTTTTTCTCATTACGCAATGTGTGCTGCAGGATTTTTTTTATGTGGTGCACACTGACCACACAGACCCATTCTCTCACATGTGGGCCTACCAGCTTTCTCCCACTTGATTTGAAGCCGCTAGAATTATTGAGTATATATACGTCAGAAACATTGGCTCGTAAGACGTATTTATACGTCGAAAACAGTCAAAGGGTTAAACAATATGTATTAACGAAAACGAAGGGTTCTGTGCCGGCTCCGAGCAAACAGTAAGTAGAATGGGGTCCCTTGACCATCCAATCTTCTCACCAACAAATCAAGAGTGTCCTATGACAGTTCCCTTGATATAATAAAGAGCTCAATGAAACAAGTTGTCACTGGAAAATCTCGGGTCCCTAGAGTCTAATCCTCCAAAGTGTTTCAAGCTCCAAAAGGTGGCAGAATTAAATATTATATCCTGCCTGACTTGACTTACAATAAATTGAGACTATAACAATCACCAAATCTTTCAAATACCTGTACTGTAGTCCTACCATAGAGAATGATTACTCATGGCTGGTGGTAACCGTCTGTGGTATGCAGCGTTGAAGTTCCAATGGTAGATTCGAGATGGAGTTGAACCTTGATTCAGTAGAGTTGATCCTGGCAAGGTCGCCACTTGTGAAGGCTTACTCAGCCCTGTAACAACTTCAGACAGTATTACCAAGGCTGGCTCCTCAGGAAAATTAGTGAATAGAAAAAGAAATAACAGACAAACATAAACACTTTATTATATAGAAAATATAAAATATAAAACACTTAAATATGAAATATTAATCCTACATTAAAGAAAATGAAAAATATAAATGATAACTGAATTCAACGCTAATATGTATATGGGTGTCTGGTGTTGGTGACACTGTTGTTGAAATCGTAGCCGTTGCTGATGATTGGGGGGGGGGTCGCAGGTGTTGGTGACCACCACTGGCTAGTTCTTCACAGATTAACGCCGTGAGTAGTATCCCGATGACAGGAAAGCAGGTTCTTTACCGCTGCAATGATGTGGGGTTACGTCCTGCAATTTCATACAGGTGCACAGGTAATTAGATCCAAAATGGAACGTCTCCAGGACGTTAGTCCGTCTCCTGTTCTTCTCGTTGATTGACAGGTGACCCTCACTGTCATCCAAGCTGAAAAGATAGACAGGTTACCCACTGCTTAAATAATCACTCTCCATGGCAGTGTACAATACTCAAAAGACGTGGTGATTATTACAACAGTCAACCTAGAGCAAGACTGAAAGGACTAAGTTTATTATTGGTCAAAAGTGAAGCTTTTAACCAATAAATCCACTAGAATACAAGGCAGGCATGTACTTACAGTAGTGTTGGGGAGCTGTGAGTCGAGTGATTTACTGTTTGACCAGAGCCCCACACGTTACCTTTCGGGAGGGGGGGGAAGAGGGAGGGGAAGGGATAGCGGGAGCTAGACTGACCCTACCTTAACAAGCAGCGCGCAGTCAAAACTATCACTTTCAGGGAGGGGGAAAAAAGGCGGGAAAAACGGGAGCTTGACTTACCCTACCTTAACTAGTAGCCGGCAATGAAACTGTTGTTACTATATTGCTACTCCTATCTATTGAACTTTTCCCTCACACCCTAGTTGCATCTCCAAATGATTCTGCCATGTGCAGAGTCATTTTCTCTTGAATCTTCTTTGGCAAAGATGACATCAAAATTCCATTGTAAATATGCTGGCAGTACTCAGGTTATAGTACATCTGTGATTTTAGCTTCACTCAGGTATTTAAATATGTCTGTGATTTAATCCTATTTCTTAAGCTCAACTGACTTGGGAGAATTGTCTATGAAGCTTGATTTTGTGGTGACTGCTTAGAATCTGGCTCATTGAAAAATTAATGATAAAGGAGGACCATCTTATAGTGAAAGAAACATGTAAAAGAGAACACAAAATAAATGCCACAGAGACCAGAAAAATGACAGGGTGAATAATGAGAGTTTTTGATGCGAAGTAAATGGTGACTGTTTTAATCACTTGTGCTGTGTCATTTAGAATGTTTTTTTGTTGAGCTACTTAAACACCTAATCTACTGGCAAAACTTCAAAAGTGCTTGAAATGTCCTCTCTGGAGTGATAATGTTTATTGGAAGATACTCCAGGGACTAGTCCCAATCTACAGACTACCATAACAACCAGTGAAAATTATTGCTGCCATAGACATAGTATGAGAACATGTCAACATCAGTGGTCTAAGCGTTCAACCTGATACAAGCTAATAGCAAAAATATTGCCAGAATAAGTGTAGAAGTTTTCAAGAGAAAACTGGATCACTACATCCATCAAGTGCCAGGTCTACCATACTTATATGGCTATATGGGCCAGTGGGCTGCCAACAGCAGCCCACTGGCCTATATAGCCATATGAATTGAACAGTCAATCAACAGAAAAGCCTGGCCCCAGGCTGGGCTTCAAAAGTAGGGAAAAGTCTGGAGACTAGTTACGAGTGCATACACAGTAATCATACACAGTTCGTGTATGATTACTTTCCAGGCAAGCTTTTACTGTTTGCCTCAGGAGCTGAGACAAAACAGTACTAGCTTACCCAGAATTTGTATGTTGGTTCACTCAATGATACTGGGGCAAAATGTGTAGAATAAATACTGAAACTTTAGAATTTAAAGTAGACCAAGCTGTTCTTGTAAACAGGTTTTCACACATTACTCTTACATGTTCTAGCAGTAAGTACTGACATCCAGTACTACTGGCTACATAGTTCTAGATATAATTCATTTTGATACTTCCTTTATTAACCCTTAAACTGTCCACACGTAGATATACATTCATGTGCGGTGGGCTCCAAACGTAGATCAACGTTTTATTTTTCATTCCTTCAAATTTGGTGCGATAGGCCTGAGGTGCCTAGATATGAAAGAATGGGTCTGTGCACTCAGTGTGCGCACTATGAAAAAAAATCGGGGACCACTTAGTACCTTGTGGGAGCACCAGTTCAACTGAGCGCCAGCTAGAGCAAATAGCATGACAAACACCAGTGATTCACTGATGTCATGTCATGTTAACACTCACATTTTAAGAGGAAAGTAAAAATAGGTTAGATAAATGCATGAGTGGGTGTGGGTGGGTGTGAGTTGGACCTGACTAGCTTGTGCTACTGGGTCAGATGTCATGCTCCTTCTTTCAGTGAATGTGACCTGACTAGGTGGGTCATTGGTCTAAGCTGGGGGTGACATGGACCTGCTTTGCATGGGCCAGTAGGCCTGCTGCAGTGTTCCTTCTTTATGTTCTTATGTATTCGGCTGGCTGGCTGGCTTTGTCTGTCTCTGTCTGTATCTGTCTATATCTGTATCTGTCTATATCTCTATCTATATCTCTGTCTCTGTATCTATCTGTCTATATCACTGTCTATTTGTATCTCTGTTTATATCTCTGTCTCTCACATGTACTCATAAATATAATTATACATAATGTAAATTACCTAGGATAACCAAAAAATTCCAGGCCAAGTGCTATACAGTGTTTGTAGATATAAGACATAAATAAACATGACACAAATAATAGCAGTGACACTTGCTCAGTAATCAGGGAGCGGCCCATACACCACAAACCAACAGGTTTACTAGCCGCTCCTTGAGACACAGACAAGCAGATGGAAAGACAGACACACAGGCAGACAGAAAGACAGGTAAGCAAAACTAGACAGACAGATAAGCAGAGCTAGACAGAGGGATGTACAGACAGACAGACTGACAGACAGACATACAGAGACATATTTGTGTGCAGGAGTAAAAACATATAAAGGTAAGCTTTCCCCTCCAGCAGCTCACATTCATCAAATGTCACTTGCTATCTGACGCCTTTCATAATACCATTATTCAAGGAGTTCATATTATACTCCAGGCACACACACAAGACAGAAAGACAGATAAGCTGAACTGGGCAGACAGACATGTACAGATACAGACAGACATGTACAGATAGACAAACAGATAGATGTACAGATAGACAGGCAGTCAGGCAGACAGACTGACAGACATACAAAGACATGTTTGTCTGCAAGAATAAAAACATATTAAGGCAAGGTTCCCTGCAGCAGGGCATATTAATCAAATGTCACTTATCTGACCCTTGTCATAACACCATTCTTCAAGGCATTTCATACTCCAGTGTGTCTAAAACATTGCTGGACCCTATAAATGCTATGTATATATTTCTAGACAATAGTCAATGACCAAGGCAGGTGAAAATATTCACCTGTCAGTGTGATTGTTACTATTTGAGTACTATTTTAGTACATAATACACCTACCATCCGACTTACGACCTGCTCGACTTACGACCACTCAACTTACGACCGTGTTTTTTATGCCAAATTTCTGGGAAATAAACAACTATTTGTGTTGTACAAAGTGTTTATCCTAAACCTTACAGTATAAAATACAGTACTAACAGCATAAAAAGTAAAGTAAAACGTGAAATACCAAAATAAAACAATAAAATAAAGCCATTACAAAAATGTTTTGTTGATATTCAGTAGTAAAGTTCGACTTACGACCAGTTTCTCGGAACCGAACTTGGTCGTAAGTCGGATGGTAGGTGTATTAGTGTCGGAACAAATATTGGCTATGAAATCACAAGAACTATTATAAATTGTAATTATCAGAACATAAAAACTATATAAATTAAAATAAAAACGAGTAAAAAAGGTAAATCGGCAACACTTCTGCAAGCGGCAGGACTGGATGTTGCCGTCAGGTGAGCATCCAGAGCCAACTTCATGGTCTTATATCTCGGTAGTTACTGGTCCTAATTTTTTTTTTTTTTTTTTTTTTTTTTTTTTTTTTTTTTTGTCTTATACCACACAGAAAATAGCCTTCTTTAATTTAAAAACAAAAATCTATTTTTTTATTTTTCAAAATATTCGGAGCGCCACGCAGGTGAACGCAGATCTACGTTTGGACAGTTTAAATGTTTGAATGTTTAGTGTTGAATGTTTGACATCATCTTTTTTCTTTTTCTTAGTCTTTCTCGGTAGTAATTCTTCCCAAATTTGAGTAAATGTTATTTTAAGTGGACTTACATTCTTTGTACTGAGCATTTCTCTGTAGGTCTGTAACCTGAATTGTTCTCTTGTATAGTGATCGTCTGTTTATTTTTTTAAACACTCCAACCATTTCACACTGAGGTAAGGTGACTTGAAAGAGAGGAAACTATTTAATCATCACATAGTCACTGTTTTGTCAGAAACCTTCCTACATCACAGTTCAGATGGCCTTCTGAGCTGCAACATTCTCACCCCTCCTTCAGAGTGTAGGCACTGTACTTCCCACCTCCAGGACCTGGGCCTAGCTAACTGGTTTCCCTGAATAAATAACAAAAAGGCACAATACCGTGACTGGAACGATACACAAATAACCCGCACATAAAAGACAGAAGCTTACGACGACGTTTCGGTCCAAGTCGGACCGAAACGTCGTCGTAAGCTTCTGTCTTTTATGTGCGGGTTATTTGTGTATGGTTTCCCTGATTCTAAAATAAATGTTACCTTGCTCACACCAGCATCATGTTTATCGTGAAAATTAGTTTTGCTTCCTTATTGTTTCTGTCTGTTTTTGTCATGTTCTTTTTCATTATACCTAAAATTAATGAATACTTGGACTCTCTTTAATTTCCTTTAACACTTTCTAGGGTTATTAAAAAAAAAATCTTTGTACCTTCATAAATTAAGTTTATTTTTGTAGTAATATATTTGTCCATTTGTATCTGCTTCACTATTTCCTAGTTCTGCAGTTTGATTTTCTGCTTCTGTAGTTATCATTGATTTTTACAGTTGTCTCTTGTTGTATGTGTGTTCCAGGCCCCTGGCAGCTATACTAAACTCAGTCAGGGATATAAATGCTTATTTCTGCATAAAAGAATCTTCAGTAAGCTTTGCATACTGCACTGATCATATACAGCAACTGTATATAATATACACAGAATTATTGGTAGAAATAGGACTTTGCATAATAACCAATTTCCATAAAACAAATTCATTTAAAGTAAGGGAAAACCTGTATTTTGTTTGATTCTCCATCTTTCACTTGCCATTTGATCTTTACAGTGTTGCATATAGCTTCATTTTCTTCTTTCCCTATGCATATTTCCATGTACCTAGTGCATCATTTCCAGTACTGTACAGTGGACCCCCGCTTAACGATCACCTCCAAATGCGACCAATTATGTAAGTGTATTTATGTAAGTGCGTTTGTACGTGTATGTTTGGGGTTCTGAAATGGACTAATCTACTTCACAATATTCCTTATGGGAAAAAATTCGGTCAGTACCGGCACCTGAACATACTACTGGAATGAAAAAAGTTCGTTAACCGGGGGTCCACTGTATTTGATTTTCTGCCTTCTTTTTAATTAATCTGCCTCTTAATTTATACTAATTTTCCAGGCTCAATTCTTGTTTTTAATTTTCGGTATTTAGTGTATCAGTGCTCTGAATTTCTGTGCAAAAAATTTTCTTCATTTTGTTTTTGTCCCGAATACATGTAGTTGACCTAGCTCTTCTTTTCCTTTGTTTGTTCATACTTTCTCTAAGATATGTTACTGTTTGTTTTTATTTCTTGAAATAATTCTCCCTACGAACTCTAATGGACATGCTGTTACATTTATCCATTGAAAATTATTTGGACACTATAATTGGAAGGCAAAGCACTGACAGATAGAGTAACACTGTAAAAACTTTTTAGTATTACTGGGTTTGGACACCATAGAACTGCCACTTAAGTTAGGCTAACCACTGAGCATGTTACTTTTAACCATTGGAATACTTTTATTTCTTTCACTGATAAATATAACTTGATATTTGGAGACCACTTTTGCCCACTATATTCGTAAATTAAAATGAGTAGGTAATTTTGTGGACCATTTCTTGAAGAGATGTCTTCCTATGGGTATTGCAATGGCACTGCCTTGTGAATCAATGATAATGGTGACTTGATTGTGTTTTCTCTTTATTCTCGTCACATGTCATTACCTTTTTGAATTTTCATATTACAGCACCTTTTCTTCTTAATAGATACTTTTTCAGTCTGTATGTGAATTTGCTTCTTTTCTCTTTCACTTTATATTCTATAAAAAATGTGTGATATATGGGATGTGCCTGGTAAACAGTGGAGGTTTGTAGTTACAGGATTATTGCTATTATTCATGTGAAGCACTAAACCTGTGTGGGTCATCAGCGCAAGGAGTGGTAAAGGCTTGATCCTCCTTTGGCTAAGTGCCGATGAGCGCGTCCACTAACTCAAGTGAACCGAGTACTGTACGTCTTCAGCTGATACCTCAACCGCCCTCCCCCCAGGACTCAGTGTCTTCCCATTTTGCCAACCCAGGCAGAGGTGGTGGATACCGTGGTCGTGGTGGACGTGGAAGAGGTGGACGAGGAGGTGCTAGCCAGAAATATCAACCTCATCAGCAGCATGGCAGTCGTCATCGCCTCGAACAAATTATGTTAGGAGCTGCTAATCTTTCGGCTGAGTCCCTTGATGCCGACTCTGCTCCGAAGGCACTGGGAAGAAAGCCAACTGAGCCCATGACTGACCCACTTATGGATGAAGACATGTTTATACCTGGAATTAGTGGCTTCATGAAGTGTGAGAAGAACCACTCTTAGACTTCTCTCAGTACATCACACTGACTCGGTTGTAGTGACAGGAGCAAACTTATGCTCATGCTGTGCCATCTTCACTATTTTATTTGTTATACAGTATTATAGTTGTTTAAATTTTCCATTGGTTGTTGCATTTACTACCTCTTTGATCTTATTCCAGTGTTTCATCGCTCTTATTTGTGTGGGGAAAAATTTCTAGTATATTGTGCCACCACTTTTTTCTCAGTGTACAGCTGTGGCCACTTTTTCTTCCTGTTGATGGTGCTAAGAAGTATTCTTTATGTTTCCATATTCTTTTGTGATCATGTGCTGTATGTGGCTACAATGCAACACCGTTAAGAGTGTTCCTATCAAGGCGGAATATCAGTAACTGTGGCGGACCGACCACCTCCGGCGAGTGTAAGGCAAACTCTTTCCATATGATAAATCTGTAAAAATTATCTGGGGAGCCAGGAGGGCTGGACTGGTCAAGTTTTGAAATATTTTGAATGGTGAGTGGGAAGCAGCTCATTCCAATACAGTCAACCATGTGGCAGTCATGAGAGTTAGGTATTTAGGGTAACTACACATTATTTCATTCTATCCTTACATGGTGTATCAGCATAAGAGTGTTATGTTTACTTAGGAAGTGCAGCAGTTATAAATTTCGTGAGATTGCTGGTGACTGATATGAATTAAAAGAGAGTGAAAATGGTGTAATTACTCATTTGTAGCTACAGCAGCAGCAGCAGAACCCCCCTTGTTTTGCAATTTGTTTTTGATACCACAAAGTTTATATTTTGTTTGTAATGGATTAAAAGTTGTGCCAGCCTCTGTACCTGCCTGCCTTCAGCGCTGAACACTGCGTGATAACGGTGTTGTATTGTCTCTCCTACTATATCAGCCAGGAAAGTCATTTTTATTGCTTTTAATCTTTCTGTGTAACTTTCTTGTATTAACAGAAGCCACTTTTTAGCATGTCTTTGGACTCTCCTATTTTATGTATAATTTTTTTTTTTTTTTTTTTTTTTTTTTTTTGGGCTGATTCATATTCCAATTTTTGTCTACCATGTGTTTGTTATAAACAGTATTTTTCTTCATGCTGTTTGTTGCTAGTGTAGCATATATGTTCCTTTGGTGTTTCACTAATGTCATTTTCTAGTGATGACATTTTGTCTGTAGTTACTTTAGGTGTCTCATGAGTTAAAATTTTTTTCACATAATCCATATTCTGATGTCCTATTATTGTTTTCTTCCACTTCAGTTATTGGTACATGGAACTTTGTGCATTAAATGCCATCATCTGTCATTCTGTTTGCTAAATTTATACGAGCCCTGTTAAGGTTTGCACTATTTTTTTATTTACTTGTTTTGCATAACATTTTTGCATTCTCTGCAAATGTATTCATGTTTTTTTTTTAATTCTGATAAATCATATATATCAATTTGAAACTGAAGCTTGGAGGATCCGAATGGTGACATTTGCTGTTTTCTTTTCTTTTTTTTTCTTTTTTTAATTTCTTCATTCATTTTTTATGAGAAGTTTTACCAAAATATTTTTTGAAGTTGAAATGAATGCATTTTTTCATGTTTATTGATTTCTTGAATAATTTCTGTGACTGTTGGAATAGTTTATTATATTTGATATACAGTATTGGATTATGTTGACTGGAACTCGAACAGTTTGGCAGTCGAACAGTTTTTGCTCTCTGTGTATTGCCCATTTTCACTATCTTTAGAATCCTTGCCAGAGACAGACTTATAGTTTATGTGGGTCTTCATTTTTACTAGGAATTCGATGATAAAATTATTTTACTGATACCAATATTGATACTCAGTTTTAAGTTGATACCTGCAGATATTGGTACTGATACCAATACCATCAAAATTGTTTGATACCCTCCAATACTAATACTCAGTTTTAGACTGATATCAATACCAGTAAAATTAACCAATACCCACCATTACTGATACTTCATCACACCCCTAGTTATGTTTTTTTTTTTTTTTTTTTTTTTTTTTTTTTTTTTTTTTTTTTTTTTTTTTTGCCAGTGCAATATGTGATGTTCTTCCTTTGTTGCTTAGTACTTGTAATGAAATCTTTCAGAAATTCCTGAGCTGACAGCCTGAGTTTGCACATTATTTTAAAAGCCATATTGGTATCTTGTCTGCTCCTATTGTCTTTAGTCATTATCCAGTGGTATTTTCTTTGTCTTTGGATATTTCAGTGGGCTTCATTGCAAGCAGCTGTTGGGTGCCGATCAACTTCCTCTCAAGTGTCCTCTTTACTGAACACTGGAACTTTTATGTTTAGTATTTCTCCTCCAGTTGCATTCTGTGTTTCACATTCGATTTTCTTTTTTTATGAACTTGATAAAAATAGATTTGGTTCTGGCTTGCTAGTATTCACTATTCCCTTCTTTTTTTTTTTTTTTTTTTTGATGTTACTTTGATTCTCCTTTCTTGTCTTTGTATATTCATTTCTAGCTTTTTTGAATCTGTTACTTTCCTGGGTTGGCAAGCTGCCTTTATTGATGTCAAATGCTAGATGCCTTCGTTGATGTCAAATGCTAGATGTTTCATGGTTGTTCGGCACTCTACCGTATGTCTAATGCTCACAGCCTTGTTTTGTAACTTATTTCTTTTAGGCCAGGGAATCATTTTGTAGCTTGTATTTGAAAACCTCTAGCGTGTCCTTGTTCTGTTTTTAGGTGCGGACACCACACCACCAACACTACATGTTTCAACTTTTGATGTTTCATGTTGTGAACATTTTTTCAGTACTTTCCTATCCAAATGTCTAATTTCTGTTTTAATGTTGGCCAGTGTTACATTAGGGGTTTCTTGGGATTTTATTGATGCGATTCTAAGGCGAGAATCTTTGTTCATTTACGTATTTCTCTTAGATCCCTCTCCTTGTTTGACGCCTCTATTATTTTTTTTATAAAACTTATATTTCTGTGCCTTGTTTTTCCTCTCATTTCTCTTACATGGCATGTTATTTTTTATTATTTATTATTAATACATCGGCTGTTTCCCACCAAGATAGGGTAGCATGTATCAGTATTAAATTCCATCATCTGTTTCTGAGTCCACTTGCTCAATCTCTCCAGGTCTTCCTACTGGGATGCATATTCATTTTTATTGCTTGCACAGGAATTTTGCATCATCAGCAAACATGTTCATATAGGTTCTTTTTCTTTTGGCAAGTAATGTATATACACAATGTATATAGATTAGAAACATTATCTGGGCAAGGCCACCTGCCAGCAAGTTACTTCAGTTTTGTGAGTGAATCTCTAATAACTTCTGGATTCACTTCCTTAGACGACGAAAGATTGTAAGGTAAGAAATACACAATTTTTTTTTTTTTCACCAAGGTAAATGTTCTAGTTTTTGACGTACCTACTTTTGACACAATTGTATATATGTCTATGCAATTTACAAAATTTGTTATATAATGTACTACAAATTTAGAATAAAAATGTGCCTGCTAACATTTTTAACAGCTGTCAAATATATTCATAACGTGCCAGTTGTAAGTTAATGTGCATGTTTTTCTGAATCTATTGAAAATATATTCTACAAAATGCTTTTACAAAGACTTATTCATGTTTCATATTTTAATCTGATAATCACATGATCAGAATGTGGTATATTAGCATGTCAAAGTTTCATACAGCTGTTAAATACAATACACAAATATTCATTAGTTTTAGCTAAAGCATCTAATTCCTTCAGTTTTTTATTTATAGTCATATTTTTAAAAGTACCTCAAAAGTTTTGTGTACAGTTTAATCTGTAATGTTAGTTGATAAATACATTAATTTTTTAAATTACGTGAAGTTGAAACCCTACCTGAGTATCAGAAAATGGGACATTGTCCTTATGTTTATATGTATGTATGTATGTAGAGAATTACTGTTACAGGTCCTCCATCACAAATCCGGCATCACTGGGACCTGCAGTGTGCTGGATTACTGAGTTTGCCGAATTACAGAGTGGTTAGGTTAGAATACACTTAATAAAATTAACCAACTTGACTTACACAGTTCATTGAGCATCGGCAAAATTCGAACATTTCCGCTACTTTGAGCTCAATTTCAAGGTACTTTTCATCATGAAAGCAATCAAAATCATGTCTATTTCTGTAATATATCTTCCATTCTATCAAATGAGTCCAAAAAAATGAGAATACAACCATAAAAACCATACAAAAATATACTGCAAAGAGGCAGCTAATGGCTGAGAAGTTAACTCCCTTATTTATCGTCCGTCTTTTTTATTTTTGTTGTACAGTAAGAAGCATCTTTCCATCATACATTGCCCAAGTTTCAATGAGATAGCCCAACAAACAACCGAGAAAAAAAAAATTTACCAAAAATCATAATGGCAAGCCCAAGCCAGGTACTGGAAATAAGTCACTTTGTCTGACTTTTCTGGGTTATCCTAGGTTCTCTATACATACACTGCTATGTATGATAATCTATGTAACTGTATTTGTGTATACCTGAATAAACTTATTTACTTCTAGTCTGTCAATTGAGTGCAAGAAACTGCCCATTCACTTATTTCAACTACCCAATAAAGTGGTCAGAAATTGGCAATTTGGCTGATTTCACACAAATTTCAACAGATGCCAATTTCAAAATAGGATCCAGAATAAACAATGTAGACATTCCTGGCACTAAAATAACATTTTATCTGTTCATTAGTCACGGCTACAGGCCCCTCTTGTATTACTCTTGCTTTTCATTTGGAATTTTTATTCACAAAAAAAAAAAAAAATAGAAGATTTACTGTTATGCAGACTGCTGCATTATTGTAATAATTGTATAAATAATGTCAATCCATTCTTGACTCCGTACTGGAATTTAGACTGGCAGGCGGACAGGTATTTGTTTACTCTTGAGCTTCGCTGAAGAATAGAACATTTTCGCTACTGTGAGCACAATTTCAAGGTACTTTTCGTCATGAAAGCAATTAAAATCATATCTATTTCTGTAATATATCTTTCATTCTATCCAATGAGACTGAAAAAATGAGAATATAACCATAACAACCATACAAAAATATACCGCTAAGCGGCCGCTAATGGCTGAGAAGTGAACTCCGCTATTTATGGTCCAATTTCTTTCATTTTTGGTGTACGTGAAGAAGTATCTTTCCATCATACATTGCCCAAGTTTGAATAAGATAACCCAACAAACAACTGAGAAAATAATAATAATAATAATAATATCTTTATTTACTACACATACATGAACAAAGTATACAGGCCTAGCTGACATCAATGACGTACTACTGTATAGAAAGCCACTTGTTATGCAGAGTATTTCAAGAAAATTAGGTCAGTGTCCCAGGATAACACCCACACTAGTTGGCTAACACCCAGGTACCCATTTACTGATGGGTAAACATAGACAACATGTGCAAAGAAGCACGCCTAATGTTTCTACCCTGGCTGGGAATCAAATATTTACCAAAAATCATATATGGCTAACCCAAGCCAGGTACTAAAAATAAGCCACGTTGACTTTTTTTTGGGTTATCCTAGGTTCTCTACACATATGCTGCTGTGTGTGATAATCTATAGAGAGAAAATAACTTTTGTTTCAGGTTTATGGTGCAGTACGAGTGTATATCACAGCCCTGTGCTACACTCCGTTTTCTCTAATATAAGCCCCCAAGACAGGGATAGGAGAATGGTGTTTGTATACCATATCCTCTTCATACCTCCGTTGGACTGCTCAGTGTTATGCCAAATATTATTTATTCTGGAGTATTTAACATGTTTTATGTTATTTATATTGTTTCTTATGTCATATTAGATCAATTGTGATAGGCAAATAAGCTGTAGTGTTGATATTAGCATAATAATAAAGCATATTCTCCTGCTTCATGATTGAGCTCATGGCAACCGACAGTGGCTTCAAAGCCACCTTATCTTTAATGGATAATGTACTGTGTAGGTGCTTTACATAATGAGAAGCATTTCTTTTATTCATTGGAACCATGGCTAGGGCTAAAAGTAAGCAGGTTAAAACAATAAATGGAGAAAAAGAAATTAGAATGACTTATGCAGCAAGTAGCACCACCAAATAGTACCAGGAGGTTAGAGTGGTGACCCTGGAAATTTGAAATTATGCTAACCCAAATTAGTGCCGAATAACTGAAGGAACCGAATAACTGATTGCCGGATTTGTGATGGCGGACCTGTATTGTCTTTCACCAGAACTGCCATTGTCCTATATCAGGGCTACCAATGTTTTATATCAGAGTAAAATACAAGCTTGTTCTAGAATATCTGCATGTATGTGAAAATAAGTAATAATAAATAGATGGAAGATTTGTTTGGAGTGACATCTGAACTGTCATATTGGAGTGCCTCTGCCAAAAAACAAAAGTGATTATGTATAAATGATGGTGAAAGTGTTGAATGATGATGAAAGTTTTTTTCTGTTTTTGACTCACCCTGCCTCAGTGGGAAACAGCCGACGTGTTTAAAAAAAAAAATCGCATATGAATGCATGCATGTATGTATATAAACACATTATTTTCTTATATTTTTTTAATAGTAATTATTCCTGAGGCATTTCTCTACAGTTAAACTCACTCATGCATAAACAACATTCACTCACCCAACTTTGCATTCACTCATCCACCTTTGCATTCACTAACCCACCCACCCTTTCACAATTATCCATCTACCCTCTCTCCTCATGCCCATCTCTTATAATAAGCCCTCACCCACCCACCCTTATGCTTTTTCTTATATTCACCCCCTCCCCTGACTCCAACCCTTTCTTACACCTTTCACACCCACCACCCACAAACCCTCATGCTTTCTGAAATATTAAGTGCTGAGTCTGCTGCATGCACGCACGCTGACACACACACACTGACACACACACAGTGACACACACACACAGTGACACACACACACAGTGACACACACACACAGTGACACACACACACAGTGACACACACACACAGTGACACACACACAGTGACACACACACAGTGACACACAGTGACACTCACACACACACACACACACACACACACACACACACACACACACACACACACACACACACACACACACACACACACACACACACACACACACACACTGACACACACACACACACACTGACACACACACACACACACACACACACACACACACACACACACACTGACACACACACACACTGACACACACACACACACTGACACACACACAGTGACACACACACAGTGACACACAGTGACACACACACACACACACACACACACACACACACACACACACACACACACACACACACACACACACACACACACACACTGACACACACTGACACACACACACACTGACACACACAGACACACACACTGACACACACACACTGACACACACACAGTGACACACACACAGTGACACACACACAGTGACACACACACAGTGACACACAGTGACACACACACACACACACACACACACACACACACACACACACACACACACACACACACACACACACACACACACACACACACACTGACACACACTGACACACACACACTGACACACACACACTGACACACACACACTGACACACACACACTGACACACACACACACACACACACAGACACAGACACAGACACACACACTAACACACAGACACACACACACTAACACACACACAGACACACACAGACACAGACACACACACATCTTTGACATGAGAAACTGGGTCTGTGCAGGGGGTATGCACAGTACATGTATAAAATAATCCTGCCCCCCATGCACTGATTGATGGGAACACTAACCTCTGGCCTGGTGCTCAAGTTGATATAGCAATTTTGAGGCATTTTCATTGTTTTATTAAAGAATGTTTCTTGGTGTCAATTGATGGGCTGAAGGCATAAGTTTGACACACATGATTGTTGGTTTCACTCCTGAAGCATCTGAAATAGGCCTCAAAACAGTATCAATATTTGATTTTTGGAGATTTTCTTGAAGGATAGAAACTTCATCCACCCCTCCCCCCCCCAATACCTGGCATGTGGAAGTGGCATCATTGTGGTGTGGCATCATGTAGAGACCTATTGGCCTAGGGGTTAAGTACTTGCAAAAACCACAAGACTACAGAGAATTAATGATGAACAGAAATTAATGTCGAAAATAGCTGAACAGAGTGTAGGAGACAACGTACGTAATATGTGTGTGTGTGTACTCGCCTAATTGTGGTTGCCCCTTTACTAGTTGCTACTAGGTCCTCTCTCTCCCTGCTCCATGAGCTAATCATACCTCTTCTTAAAGCTATGTATGGATTCTGCCTCCACTACATCACTTCCACTTTCTGACAACTCTGTAGCTGAAGAAATACTTCATAACAACCCTCTGACTCGTCTAAATCTTCAACTTCCAATTGTGACCCCTTGTTTCTATGTCCCATCTCTGGAACATCGTGTCTTTGTCCACCCTGTCAATTCCTCTCAGTATTTTGTATGTCGTTATTATGTGTTTCCCTATCCCTCCTGTCTTCCAGTGTTATCAGGTCGATTTCCCTTTTTAACCTTTCTTTCGTAGGACATTCCTCCTAGCTCTGGGACTATTCTTGTTGCAAGCCTTTGTACCTTCTCTAATTTCTTAATATGCTTGACCAGGTGTGGGTTTCAAACTTGTACTGCATACTCCAATATGGGCCTGACATACACAGTGTACAGTCTTGAACGATTCCTTATCCTTGTGCGTGTGTGTGTGTGTGTGAAAGAGTGAGTGAGTGTGTGAAACCAGGAGCAAGCAGGCTGTGCTGAGGAGTGGACAGGCTGTGCTGAGAAGCAGGCATCTGGGAACTTTGGTCCACACTTGACACAAGAACATGTGGGGGGCAGTAACACAGAAACACACTAAAACCTCACTTCTGGCTACTGTATGTAGTAGGGACATGGCAGAAGACTGTTGAAAGTTTAAGTGACTTGAAGGCCTGTGTAGGATGATGCACTTACTTTTGCAAGATGTGTCTGAGGCTTGGTTGTCCATGGGGCTTGGTCGTCCATGGGGCTTGGTCGTCCATGGGGCTTGGTTGTCCATGGTTTGGTCACCCATGGGGCATCTTTTGTGACTTCGAGTGGCTTGGGCACTCAGAAAAACCATGTCACAAGTGACGATCACAGGCTGAAGATGAATACACAGCATAGGCCAGAAATTCACAGGGAATTCATGGAGACAGCATAAAGGGAGTGAGTGAGTGATGTTGGGATTCCAGGCGAGGTATGGCTAGGCAGCATGCTGCCTCTACATCCCCCACACAATGTGGATTGGATAGACCTGAACATGGGACACTCCGTAGATGAAAACCCACTAAATTTGCCTCTGGCATCCTCTTTAAGGGGGGGTCCTTGCAGTGATAAAGAGGCTATCGGTCTAAGGAATTGGACCTCTTGGTCTTCTTCCTCTGATCGAACCTAATTACTCCCAGTCCTCCCTTCCTATCCCACCCTTCCCATACTCCCCCTTTTTCCCCTTTCCTCCCCTCTCCCCACCCTCCCCTTGTTTCCCGTCCCATTTGTAGCATCTGGGGTCCTCCCCTCTGGCATTACAGTTTCTAGGTAGGAGGTAGCATGCCAGGGTTCGTCCCACTCCATGAGGTCCCTCGGGGGTGGTGTGGTTTGCAGTGGAATCTTTCCACGCTCTTTGAAGCGGTGCGCATGTTGTAACTGTACAGAATTCAGAGCACGCTCATGCTCTCACCCGCATCACTTTCATAGATAACATACCGGTCACCGTTCGTAAGTATGCTACTCTTAATTCTTGCAGTGGTACTGTGGTCTTACTGCGTACCATTGTACCGAGTGATTTTTTGTCTTGCTGCGATATTTTAGAACAATTAGTCCTTCAAAGCCTTCCTATTCTTAAGGTAGATACATACATCCTGCTCACCCGTGGGCAAAGGCGCTTTCTTAGTAACATCGCTCGTTTAACCTTTGACTGCTGTGAACCTCCGTCTTCTGTCCATATTGCGGGCCATCGTTTAGAGGTTCGTCAAGTAGTTCCCAACCCCCAACAGTGTCGTAATTGCTGGCATTTTGGGCACCCCGCTAAACACTGCAGATTCGCGGTGCAGCAGATCATTCCAATACGTCTTGTAGTCTTTCCCTCTCTTGTCTCAATTGCAAGGAGCCTCATCCTTCCTTTTCCTACCAGTGCCAGGTCTATCGTAATGAACGAGAGATCCGTTACCTTAAAGAGCGCAAGGGCCTTACACTGTGGCAGTCTCTCAGCTCCGCCTTTAAGGAAAACTTCCTCGTGTCCCATATGCTCGAGTAGCCCGCAGACCTCCAACCTCGACAGTCTTCCCACCTCCCAATCTCTGTGTCCATGTCTTCCGGAGTCACCACAGTTTCTAATGTTTTGCAGTTTTATCCTCTGACACTCCTACCTCCACACCACTTTCTACTCCTACTTCTTCATCTTGCTTGCATACTTCTCAGTCTACTAGACCTCGCAGACCAACACTTTCTTCACATCCATCTCCTGTCCAGAATCTATCTTCTATCTCAGCGACAAGTTCTTACCCCCTTTCCAGCTCTCACACAAAGGTGGAGGTTCATCCTCACCTAGTGTAGTTCCCTCTTCCCCTGTCCTCTCCCCCTTCTATCTTCTTCCATAGTTGCCCTCCAACCTCCTTCCTCTCCTGTTATACTGCCAGCCAGCGCATCTCTCCAGGCTCATACTCCCCACCCTCCTCAGACCTCTTTGGTTGCCTCCATAGTTACTCTGACCTTTAATTGCACTGCCTCTCCTGTCTCTGACATCATGACATCTTCGGCTTCTTTATCAACTGAGACATTAGACGCTATCACCAGCTATATAGTGGAGACAACACCCTCGATGAACACCAACGCGCCTCTTCTATTCCTTCTGTTTCACGACCCATGCAAAAATCTATTCCTCCGCAATATTCTAGTTCTTCCTTACATGCTTACCATTGCCCCCACATGTTAACTTTACTGATGGTTAAAGCCCATAGGTTTTATCGTTTCTTTTTTATTTTTATTTTTTTTTTTTATTAACACATCGGCCAATTCCCACCAAGGCAGGGTGGCCTGAAAAAGAAAAACTTTCATCATCATTCACTCCATCACTGTCTTGCCAGAGATGTGCTTTACACTACAGTTATAAAACTGCAACATTAACACCCCTCCTTCAGAGTGCAGACACTATACTTCCCATCTCCAGGACTCAAGTCTGGCCTGCTGGTTTCCCTGAATCCCTTCATAAGTGTTACTTTGCTCACACTCCAACAGCACGTCAGGTATTAAAAAACCATTTGTCTCCATTCACTCCTATCAAATACGCTCATGCACGCTTGCTGGAAGTCCAAGCCCCTTGCACACAAAACCTCCTTTACCCCCTCCCTCCAATCCTTCCTAGGTCGACCCCTACCCCGCCTTCCCTCCACTACAGATTTATACACTCTCGAAGTCATTCTGTTTTGTTCCATTCTCTCTACATGTGTGAACCGCCTCGACAACCCCTCCTCAGCCCTCTGGATAATAGTTTTTGTAATCCCACACCTTCTCCTAATTTCCCAACCATGAATTCTCTGCATTATATTCACACCACACATTGCCCTCATACGTGACATCTCCACTGCCTTCAGCCTTCTCCTCGTTGCATCATTCATCACCCAAGCTTCACACCCATACAAGAGTGTTGGTACAACTATACTCTCATACATTCCCCTTTTTGCTTCCAGAGACAAAGTTCTTTGTCTCCACAGACTCCTAAGTGCACCACTCACCCTTTTTTCCTCATCAATTCTGTGATTCACCTCATCCTTCATAGACCCATCTGCTGACACGTCCACTCCTAAATATCTGAATACACTCACCCCCCCCCCCATACTCACTCTCCCTCCACTCTGGTATCCAGTCTTTCGTCACCTAATTTTATGCTATCCTCATAACCTTACTCTTTCCTATATTTACTTTTAATTTTCTTCTTTTACACACCCTACCAAATTTGTCCACCAACCTCTGCAACTTCTCTTCAGAATCTCCCAAAAGCACCATGTCATCAGCAAACAGCAACTGTGACAACTCCCACTTTGTGTTTGATTATCTTTTAACTCCACACCTCTTGCCAAGACCCTAGCATTCACTTCTCTTACAACCCCATCTATAAATATATTGAACAACCATGTCTAAGGCGTACTTTTACTGGGAAATAATCTCCCTCTCTCCTACATACTCTAACCTGAGCCTCACTATCCTCGTAAAAACTCTTCACTGCTTTCAGTAACCTACCTCCTATACCATACACCTGCAACATCTGCCACATTGCCCCCCTATCCACCCTGTCATATGCCTTTTCTAAATCTATAAATGCCACAGAAACCTCTTTACCCTTATCTAAATACTGTTCACCTATATGTATCACTGTAAACACTTGGTCTACACTCCCCCTACCTTTCCTAAAGCTGCCGCCTTCATCTGCTATCCTACTCTCTGTCTTACTCTTAATTCTTTCAATAATAATTCTACCATACACTTTACCAGGTATACTCATTTCTTATTGTTGTCATTTTTATTTCTGTACATAATGTCTTTTTTACAATGGAATATTCATGGCTTTAGGTGCAGTCGAGGAGAACTCCAATTGTTGCTCTCCTAGTTGTCCCCAGTATGTGTTGGGTTGCAAGAGCCCAAAATTTGTTATGCTGTCATTCGCCCCGTTCTGGGCTACTTGCTGATACATTCTTCCGATCGTCTACTGACAAATCATTTAATGAAAGCGGGCTTCATGTACGCATTGATATACCGTTTCAACAAATTTTTATTCGTTCCCCGCTGCATTATACTGCAGCTCGTATTTATTTACACTGATGGTTTACAGTTTGCTCTCTCTATCTTTCTCCCTCCCGTGCATTCTGTATCTCTGATATTGCATTTTTAACTTCATCTCTACCACATCCCATATTGTTGTTGGGTGATTTTAATGCTCACCATCACCTGTGGGGAGGGTCCCACTGCGACTCTCGTGGTGATCAGTTGGAGACTCTTCTCACATCTCATCCGCTTCATATTTTAACCCTTTCAGGGTCGACAAGCCCTCTCCCAGGCTTGTTCTCAGGGTCGAAAAAATTTCAAAAAAAAAAACAAATATTTCTTCTTGTGAAAAGCTAGTTTTTTTTTTTTAAATCTTGTAGGCTAAACAAGAAATTTTTACCATCAATACTTACCAAGATATGGAGGCGTGAAGTTGACAGAAAATGACCGGCATACAGTAACATCGCCGACTGCCGGTCACCTGGTTTTAGTTTATTTTATTTTTTTTTTTTTTGGTATTATTTTCTATTATTTTTATTTTTTAAGTAACTTTTATGGCCTGTGAGACCAATATGAGCACTATTTTGTAAGTTTTTTCTCTCTATTTACTACACAATAACTGCACAAGCACTGTTGTCACTATACTGTTTATAAAAGTTGTTTACACACACAAATGATATAAACTGTTGTTTATTACTATTTTTCTATATTTTATATACACATACAAATCCACAGGGAATGTTTCTAGAAGTTCTGCAGCCTTTGGAAGTCTTTGAAACATGGTGTCATGCACAGTGGTGTTTTACACTCATCGCGCATAAAACGGGTGTGTCTGCGTTGTTGTGGGCGTTTTTTTGTATGTGCACAGACGTAACACCTCTTCTGAGCCTTTTTCTTGAAAGCAGTAGCAGGCAGTTTTACTAGGAAGTGATCACCATGCTTCAGACAAGAAGGTAGTTGTTGATAATTTAGTGGGCGGTTTTCTATTGCAGGTGTTGTTCCTTGGTACTTGAATACTATTTGTCTGATGACAGACAAACAAAATTCGCCATATGGTGGTTTGTTTCTGGTCCTCATCTTATACATATTATAAGCATTGAGCATGGAAATGTCCAGAAGATGGAAAAAGAGTTTTATGTACCACTTATAACTCTTGCAAACACAATCAGCAAACCCAATCTGCATGTCACATTTGTCCACTGAGCACATATTGAGGGTGTATTCAATCACAGCTGCAGGTTTTAGAATGGGTTCATTGCTGTCTCTATGCTGCCTGCCAGTGTTTGTCATTTTGTTAGGGTGAACTGATGACAACAGTGTGACATCTCGTTTGTCATGCCACCGAAATGCCATGATGTCATTGGCAACAAATGCCTGCACCTCACCTCTACGAGTGCCAGTGTCAAACCTGGGCATATGTTTACGATTTGCACGCACTGTGCCACACACACCTGTTATGTTCACTCGCAAAAAATCACTGAGTGAGGGACTTGTGTACCAGTTATCAGTATATAATATATGCCCCTTACCGAAGTATGGTTCTATCATTGTTCTAACCACATCACCAGAGATACCCAATAACTTCCTGGTACTTTGCAATGTATAACTTCCAGTGTACACAATAATATCCAATACAAGACCACTGTAGCAATCGCAAAGCACAAACAACTTTATGCCGAAGCGTTTCCTCTTGCATGGTATGTACTGCTTGAAAGAGAGTCTTCCTTTGAACAGAATCAATGACTCGTAAATAACAAGCTTCCTGAAGGGATAAAAATACATATTGAATTTCTCTTTCAGATACACAGACACATTCCTAATCTTATATAACCTGTTGTTTCTGTCAGGCCTGGTTTTGTCTGAGAAGTGAAGCATACGTAATAGCACAAATCGATTCACTCGCATTATATCACTGAAACCTGGGGTTGCAATCATGCAGTCTGTTGACCAGTATGATTTCATAGTGTGCTTATACACATGTGGCATAAGCATTATTGTGGCAAAGAAAAGATACATCTCAGCCACAGTTGTCTCCTTCAGCTGGTGTAGATGTGATTTTGGTGAAAGTACAGTGGACACTCGGCTAACGATATTAATTGGTACCCAAGACCGAATATCGTTAGTCAAGTTTTTTTAGCGTTAGTCGAGGGAAAATGTTAGCGTTAAAATGTATTGCTAGTCGAATTTAACGTTATACAATGCCATCGTTGGTCGAGGGTCCACTGTATTGTGTTTGCCATGGTGTGCTCATAGTATCTGTTGCTTTCCCTGACAATAATTTCCATCGGGTTCGTCAAAGAATAACTCAAAATGTTTCAGTTCACTGGCATTATTCCCCAGTGTACAAGATGGCTGTATTCCACTTTGGCTTTCATCAAACTGGTGGGGATTTGGAACAAAATTGGCAGCTTCCTGCCAATCTCAGGTGCGGTCTGCTGGTGGGTACTGGACGTTGACAGGTGGTTGTGATTGTGGAGTTTGTGGTTGTGGAGGCTGGTGCGGTGGGTGGGTACGGGATGGTGGCCTTTGTTGTAGATCAGCTGAGGCAGCGGCGTGGGTGGCAGCGTGGCCCACTGCTGGTGCCTCACGGCCGGCACCACCACTACCATCACCATGTACATTTTCCATCCCAATTGCAACACTATCACCTTCATTTTCACTATCTGTTCCTGTTGTACTTCCATGGGATGTACTCCGAGATGTACTCCTTCCCCTTAGAACAGTATATGGCACGCTACCAGAGCGCATATATCATCGTATATACTGACGCTTCTCTGGAGAATATTCTACTTCACTATCGCTACTGAAAGTGTTTTCAAGAGCTTGTAGTTCATATTCACCATCACTATCATCTCCAATGCTCACATCTGAGTCCGGGATATGGGAAAATAGGAGTTTCCTCTTTGGTTCTGGTACAACTGAACGTGCACAAGACGGCCCAGCAGTAGAGGTGGAAGGCTGAGGGTCGTTTGGGTTTTCCTCACTATTACCGGTATTATGGTCATTAGTTTCGGTCACAACTTCATCAAAACCTTGAAACTCATCTTCACTGGCACTTCCATCTGTATTAGAACTGTCACTGGGGAACAAAAGTGTCCCAATTCGCCAAGGAGTGAGAAATTTCTTACCATGAGGCATGGTGAACAAGGTCTACTAAAATGGCATTCCCACAGTGCACCACTGAGTCCCAGATTTTTTTTCTACTGCACACACCAACCACACACACCCATTCTCTCACATCTAGGCCTACCAGCCTTTTCCCGCGAGATTTGAAGGTGCTAGAATTTATGCGTACTAGTACACCAATAACCCTGGTGCGTAAGCCGTACTAGTACGTCGGAAACCCTGAAAGGGTTAACCCTTTCAGGGTCGAGAGGCCCTCTCCTAAACTTGTTCTCAGGGTCAAAAATTTTTCGGAAAAAAAAATTATTTTTTCTTGTGAAATGATAGAGAATCTTTTCCCGATCATAATGACACCAAAAGTATGAAATTTGATGGAAAACTTACGGAATTATGCTCTCGCAAAATTAGCGGTCTCGATGATGCTTATGCATCGGCTATTTCGCCCAATTTGAGCCCTATTTTTGGCCAATTCCTGTGTACTAGTTGACAAAAATCACATTTCGCTAAAACTTCATTTTTTCTATCGAATGAGTACAAGAAACCACCCGTTTACCAATTTCAACTATCCAATAAAGTGGTCAGAAATTGGCAATTTTGCCAATTTCACACTAATTTCATTAGATGCCAGTTTCCAAATAGGGTCCAGAATAAACAAGACAGACATTCCTGGCACTAAAATAACAAGTTCTCTGTTCGTTAGTCACGTCCCCAGGCCCCTCTTACATTTCTTTTGCTTTCCACTTTGAATTTTTATTCTCACAAAAAATAAAAGATTTACTGTTATGCAGACTACTGCATTAGTGTAGAAATGGTATAAATAATATCAGCGCACTTGTGAAGAATATTAGACTCGCCAGTTGATGTGTATTGGACGCTTGGCATGATTTGTTTACTTTTGAACTTTGGTAAAAATCGAACATTTCTGCCACTTTGAGCTCAATTTCAAGGTACTTTTCATTGTGAAACCAATTAAAATCATCTCAATTTCTGTAATATATCTTTCATTCTATAAAATGAGACCAGGAAAACTAGAATACAGCCATAAATACCATACAAAAATACAGTGCAAATTTGCTGTTTTAATCCAAAAACATGGTCGAAGTTTTTTTTTCTCATTACGTACTGTGTGCTGCAGGATTTTTTTTTTATACTGCACACACTGACCACATAGACCCATTCTTTCATATGTAGGCCTACCAGCTTTCTCTCGCTAGATTTGAAGGCAGTAGAATTTAGGCGTTCTAGTACGTCAATAACCCTGGTGCATAAGCCGTACTACTACATCGGAAACCCTGAAAGGGTTAAACACGGGTGCTCCTACCCAGTTTGACTCTCGTACTCTGTCTCGCTCCTGCATTGTTCTTTCTATCTGTTCCTCACTCATTGCACTTGATTTCGCATGGTCTGTTCTTCCAAATTTACATGGTAGTGACCACTTTTCCATCCTTATTACTCCTACTACGTATGCCCGACCATTTCGTAGCCCTCGTTGGCAATTTGCTCAAGGAGATTTGGGCTTATACTCCCATCATATTACCCGTTGTGAGGACCCCCTTTCGTCCTCAATTGATGAACTGGCACACCACTTTTCAACCTTGGTCCTAACTGCGGAGACGCGTTCTATCCCCCAAACCTCAGGTAGGCATTCTCAGGCATGCGTAGCTTGGTGGTCTCCTACATGCGCCCATGCAGTGCATTTAAAATGTGCTGCGTGGAGTCATTAGCGATATAATCGTACAGCGGAGCATCTGTTGGAATTCAAGCGGGCAAGGGCAGTTGTTCGCTGTGTCATCCACGATGCTAAGTGCACTTGTTGGCGAGACTACGTGTCTACCATCAACTCGTCTTCCCCTCTGTGAGCGATTTGGAAAGAGGTGCAGAAATTGTGTGGTAAGTACACTCCAGACCCAGCTCCCATTTTGTGGGTTGCTGGAGTTGATGTCACGGAACCCTTAGAAGTTGCCACAGCAATCGGGAACAATTTTGTCTGTATCTCCCAAGGGCTTCACCTCTGTCCCTCATTTCTTGTGTCTAAACCTACCAAAGAGCAGTTGCCCATAGATTTCTCCTCCGATGGGTTGGAACCATATAATGTACCTTTTACTCTTCAAGAACTGGAGTCCACACTTTCCATTTGCAGGCCATCGGCACTGGGACCTGATGATAGCCACATCAGTATGCTTCAACATCTCCATTCTATGGCCCTTCCCGTTCTTTTAAGTCTTTTCAATCTAATTTGGATGCGAAAGGTTCTCCCTCAACACTGGAAATCAGCTGTTGTACTACCGTTTCGCAAACCAGACACCTCAGGACTTGACAACTCTCACTGTCGTCCCATTGCCCTGACCAGTGTGGTCCACAAGGTGATGGAGCAATTGGTGAATAGACGTCTGATGTGGTTCTTAGACACTCAATAGCCTTTCCCCTTGCCAATATGGCTTTCGCAAAGGCCGCTCTACTGTAGACCCCTTGCTCCACTTGGATACGTATATTCGAAACGCCTTTGCTAACGGCCACTCTGTCCTAGCTGTCTCTTTTGTCATATGCCTTTTGAAAAGGCATATGACACCGCTTGGAGTTATAGCTTCTTAGCCCAAGCCCACTCCTTAGGCCTCCGCAGTAATCTAACAAACTTCATCACTGCTTTCTTGTCCGATAGACATTTTCGGGTCCATATTGGCGCTTCACTTTCCTTGGACTTTGTACAAGCCGAGGGAGTTCTACAAGCTTGTGTCCTCAGCACTACTCTTTTTCTCTTGGCTATAAATGACCTTAGCCCTTGTGGCTTAGCACTTCTTTTTGATTATAATAATAATAATATAAATGACCTTCCTTCTGTTCTTCCTTCGCATATTTGCTCGTCACTTTATGTTGATGACTTCACTATAGCTTACTCGGGCGCTGACTGTCGATTAGTGGCAGCTTCTCTTCAGGTTTTGATAGACCGAGTCTCCCATTGGACCACTTCTCATGGCTTTAAATTTTCTGATAAGAAAACCCGGTTCATTACCTTCACTAGACGTCCTCTTATTCCGGATACTCCCTTGTACTTACATGTATTCCAGCATGTGATACGGTCAAGTTTGTGGGCCTGCTCTTTGATTGCCGGCTGACGTGGCGAAAACACATTTCTTCTTTAAAGACAACTTGCCATGGTCAGTTAAATCTCCTTAACCCTTTGAGGGTCCGTGCCGTAGATCTACGGCTATACGTTGAGGGTCCAAACTGTAGATCTATGCCATGAGCTCAGCTCACTCTGATAAGCTGTGAGCAGTAAATTTGGGCCTAGATATGAGAGAGTACATCTATGTGGTATGTGTGCACCACATAAAATAAATCCTGCAGCACTGTGTGCTGCAGGATTTATTTTATGTAATTTTTTATGTAATTATTTTATGTAATTTTCAATTAAAACAGCGACTTTGCAGTGTTTTTTTTTTTTCATATATTTTTTATAGTTGTATTTGCAATTTTTTGGTCTCATTTGATAGAATGGAAGATATATTACATAAATAGAGATGATTTTGATTGCTTTTAGTAACAGAAATGGGTTGAAACTGAGCTCAAAATTGCAGAAATGTTAAATTTTTGCTGATGTTCAAGAGTAAACAAATGCTCCCACACGTCTAATACACTCCAGCTGGTGGGTCTAATATATGTTCATAAATGTGGTGATATTATTTATACAATTATTACAGTATTGCATAACAGTAAATCTTCTATTTTTTGGTTTGAATAAAAATTCATTATGTGAATAAAAAATCAAAATGGAATTCATTGGTAAAGCCTGAAAACATAACTAATGAACAGAGGAAATGTTAGTTTAGTTCCAGGAATGCCTGTATTGTTAATTCTGGACCCTATTTTGAAGTTAGAATATTTTGAACTTTGCATTAAATTGGCCAAATTACCAATTTCCAATCACTTTATTTTGTAGTTGAAACAGTTGACTTGGCGATTTCTTGTGCTCAATCGATAGAATAGAAGTAATACTAGTGAAATAGCTAGGAATTTGGTCGACTGGAGTAATATAATTGGCCTAAAATGGGAGTCAAAGTCAGCAAAATCGCCAATGCGTAGATATTGCCGACACATCAAAATTCGCGAGAACGTAATTTCGTCAATTTTCCATCAAATTTCGTACTTTTTGTTTTATTACCTTCAGAAAAAGATTCTCTACCATTTCATAAGAAAAATAAAATTAGTTTTTGAAAATTCTTGGACACTGGTGCACACTTTGAAATTTGGCCTTTGGACCCTGAAAGGGTTAAAGTCGCTCATCGTTCATGGGGAACAGATCGTCACACTCTCCTCCATTTGCATTCCACCCTAGTCTTGTCCAAACTGGATTATGGTGACCAAATCTATTCTACGGCCTCTCCCACAACTCTAAGTTAGATCCCATTCATCACCAAGGTCTCCGTCTGTGCCTTGGTGCCTTTCGTTCATTCCCTGTTGAGAGCCTCTATGCAGAAGCGAATATTCCATCTTTGTCCACTTGCCATGATGCTCTATGCCTTCAATATTATGTTCGATCTCATGATCTCCACAATCCTTCTGTATATAGGATGGTCACTGATGTTAGTAGACATTCTTTATTTGTTCGTCGCCCCTGTTTACTCCGCCCCTTTTCTCTCCGCTTCCATTCGCTCGTCTTCTCTTCAATTACCGCCTTTCTATGTTGATGTAGCATCTCACTTTTCCCTGCCCCCTTGGGAAGTTTCAGCTGTTTGAGTCTGTTCTTTCCCACTGTCATGCACGAAAGCTCAACTCTGTCTCACAGGTATCTCATGGAGAGGCACTCTGTTCCTCTCTGTGAGAATTGTCACATTCCAGTAACTGTTAGCCACATTCTGTTGGACTGTCCACTCTATCAGTGAGCACGCAGAATATACATACCTCCAATGTCGTCTCCACTCTGCTGCCCTTTCTTTATCTTCCCTTCTTGCTGATAGACCCTCCTTTAATCCAGACTCTCTCACTGACTTTTTGACAACCGATTTACTACACAAACTCTGATGATGATGCCTCTAGCACTTTCCTCCATCCTTACTACCTTAATCTCTTGCTACCCTCTATCCCCTGCACTATCCACTGCCCCGCTGCACTCCATACCCTAATAATCATGCCTCTCCCTCTTGCCACCCATTTCCCCTGCATCTTTCCCTGCCCTGCTGCGCTGTGTAACCCTTGCGGTTTAGCTCTTCTTTTGATTATAAGAATAATAATCACCTCTGGCATTCTGTAACTGGTGGTGAAACTGTAACACCGGGTAGTGACGATGCTGGGCAAGTATCAGGTGATTCTAAACATGTAAGAGCATGCAGCGGGTGGCTGTAAGAGGACCTAGATGACACTGCGAAGATTTCTCAAGTGCTATGTCTCAGTGCTGCAGTCTGCAGATACAAGTCTGTATTGCCCACTGGCAGTCATATGATGCTTGGATGGGGCAATGAAGTGACTCAACACATGACTTCTGTCTTCCCCCTCTCTCCTTCCTGGGTGTAACACAAACTGCTGTGAAGACTACTCTCACCAAATGTATCTTCTGGTTTTTGTGGAATTGGGCATTGTGTTGTTGTAGATTAGTAACGTGGTTAGTATAAGTAAGAAGAATGGAGGAGAGCCTTACAGTAGGTACATAGTGACTGATGCTATTCCCACTCCAGACCATAGCCCCAGAGAGAGTGAGATATACAACCTGTCATGCATCTGTCCAAAGAGTGAGAGTGAAACAGGGTGCTCTGTATGGAGCTCTAATTTGAACTAGGTCTGCTAGGTGGCAGCACAGGTCCAGTAGGCAAGAGGCACAAAATACAAATGCCTGACTGGGCTTGCACCCCTACCACCCTTGAGTCTGTTTAGTGGCTTTTTGCTAGGTCTGCTTCAGTTATTTGGATGGCCTAAACTGTGTCCAAGAAATAGGGTAAAACTTCAATTTTTGTGTATTGATGGATTCAAAATGGAGGACAAGTGTTACCTGGAGTATACCCATAGAGGATTTTGGGGGTCAACACCCCAGTGGTCTGGTTTGTGACCAGGCCTTGCAGTGGATCAGGGCCTGATCAATTGCCACAAATGCCTTCTTTGTTTTGGTAGCTTCTTGTAAAATTTGGTGTTTTTCGCAGTTATTATGCCGAGAGAGGGAAGTTTTTAATTGCTACTAATAGACAGTAAGGGTTGGGGTGGGGGAGGGGGTTGTATTCCTGGTGGATCACCATAGCTTATGCAGAAATTAATTTTCCATGCTATAAAATACTGTAATATAGTTAAAAGGCATTAAAATAATTTTAGGCTAAAATTATAGACAGAAGGGTTATATTATTCATTGCGTTTTTAGGTAAATTAATATTTTTAGAAATTTAAAGCAGAAAATTTTTTAACAAATATAAAAACTGCATAAATTAAAGGAAATAGTCACTGTTAGCAGAGGATCCTATTAATAAACAGTTTTGCCCAAGGCTGGGTGAAATGTATTGAAAGGAGCCTCTGTTACCTGTGTCTTTATTTCTACTTATCTTTTTGCCTATGTCTACAGAGGTAAATGAAAAGCAGAAAAGTACCAACTCCAGTATTTTTAATGTTATTATTTGCTTCATAATCAATAGCAACAGCTGAATGTAGCTTATGCTGTCATGCAGAGATTTATGCCACTGTTATTGAACTGCATTTTAGTTCATCAGTAACACTTACAGGCACCTGGTGTCATTCTGTGAGGATTGTTAGGTCATTCTTAAGTCCTTCTCTTCATTGTCCCATTCATCAGAAGGCACACTGATTATGTTTCCAACTCTTTCAGTGCATTGTCATGCTTAATTAATTTGTCCACTTTTTTCTCTGATGGTCTGATCTTTCCTGCAAATTCACTCTGATTATTTAATTGGCACTAATTTGTTATATCAGCTGTGACCACCCCTCTCTTCTCTTCCAGTGACTTTCCTTCAACACCATCACCTCTTCTTCAACACCATCACCTCTTCTTCAACACCTTCACCTCTTCTTCAACAGCTTCACCTCTTCTTCAACACCTTCACCTCTTCTTCAACACCTTCACCTCTTCTTCAACACCTTCACCTCTTCTTCAACACCTTCACTTCTTCTTCAACACCTTCACCTCTTCTTCAACACCTTCACTTCTTCTTCTTCAACACCTTCACTTCTTCTTCTTCAACACCTTCACTTCTTCTTCAACACCTTCACTTCTTCTTCAACACCTCACTTCTTCTTCAACACCTTCACTTCTTCAACACCTTCACCTCTTCAACACCTTCACTTCTTCTTCAACACCTTCACCTCTTCAACACCTTCACTTCTTCTTCAACACCTTCACTTCTTCAACACCTTCACTTCTTCAACACCTTCACTTCTTCTTCAACACCTTCACCTCCTCTTCTTCTTCAACACCTTCACCTCTTCTTCTTTAACAGCTTTACCTCTTCTTCTTCAACAGCTTCACCTTTTCTTCTTCAACAGCTTCACCTTTTCTTCTTCAACAGCTTCACCTTTTCTTCTTCAACAGCTTCACCTCTTCTTCTTTAACAGCTTCACCTTTTCTTCTTCAACAGCTTCACCTTTTCTTCTTCAACAGCTTCACCTTTTCTTCTTCAACAGCTTCACCTTTTCTTCTTCAACAGCTTCACCTCTTCTTCTTCAACAGCTTCACCTCTTCTTCTTCAACAGCTTCACCTCTTCTTCTACTTCAACAGCTTCACCTTTTCTTCTTCAACAGCTTCACCTTTTCTTCTTCAACAGCTTCACCTCTTCTTCTTCAACAGCTTCACCTCTTCTTCTTCAACAGCTTCACCTCTTCTTCTACTTCAACAGCTTCACCTTTTCTTCTTCAACAGCTTCACCTCTTCTTCAACAGCTTCACCTCTTCTTCAACAGCTTCACCTCTTCTTCTACTTCAACAGCTTCACCTCTTCTTCTTCTTCTTCTTCTTCTTCTTCAACACCTTCACCTCTTCTTCTTCTTCAACAGCTTCACCTCTTCTTCTACTTCAACAGCTTCACCTCTTCTTCTACTTCAACAGCTTCACCTCTTCTTCTTCTTCTTCTTCTTCTTCTTCTTCTTCTTCAACACCTTCACCTCTTCTTCTTCTTCAACACCTTCACCTCTGGTAAGTACAGTACTTACTGTAGGTTTTATCCAGGGCCACGGTACTGATATTTAGGAAGATTCCACTGCTTTGCAAGTATTCAAGTGTTGCAATATTAATAAAAGAATAGGTTCTTTTATTGCATTGAGTAGAACATTCACAGTGCATTCTCCTAACATAAAAAGATATAAACCTTGGCAGTTTAGAAATGTTTCAGTATAATTTAATGATGCTGAAGAAAGAAGTGGAGAAGATTAATGTTTTGGCGGCAATGGATTAGACAACTTTCCCTGGGTGGTCCATGTCCTGGGTGTTTGTTATGCTCAAGAGACCTGCGCTCTCCTTTACGCTGGCCTACAAGTTGAATCTGCCCTTGAAGCTCTAACCCCTTGGTCAGCAATGCGGTCCTTTAGTGCATTTATAAGGGGATAAAATGGAGGTTCAGCTGGTTTTGTGTTGCTTCTCCAGTATCTGGTGGTGGATAATTGTTTGATTCACTGACACTTGCTAGAGACTTCCAGTTTACAACAGAATTATATATGTGTGTTGCTGCTGTTATCTGTATATATGTCTGCTTCATCCTTTGTACTGGTCTCTCCTCTTCAAGGGGGGCTCCTTGGCATGGTGAAGAGGCTCTTGGTCTGAGGAATTAACCCTGTCGGTCTTCTTCCTCAGACCGAACCTAATTACCCCCCATTCTCCCCTCCCCTATCCCATCCTCCCCTTTTTCCATTCCTCCTCCTCCTCCTCACCCCTCCCTTTTGCCCTTCCTCTTTTTGGCCTTTGGGATTTCTCCCACAGGCACGCTAGTTCCTAGGTAGGGGAAAGGACACCGGGGTCCATCCCATTCCGTTGAGGTTCTTGGCAGTGGCGTAGTTTGCCGTGGAATCTGGATTGCCTGGGGATGTCCCGATCCCTCTCCTGTATCCCGGAGTAGCTTTGGGTGTCTTTCGGGTGACGGGTGTATCTCTGGAAGCCACCTTTCGGATTCCGGGGGTGGTGGTCGAAGGAGGTATGCTTTGTGGCGGATATCCGGCCGCCCTCTCTTTTGTCCACCGAGGTAGCTCGGCAGATGTGAGGTTGCTATCCCGGATTGCTGGTTTACTGGCATGAAGGGTAGGGTATGGCACGGGTTCCATGCTGCATCTGTGCTACTAGCAGTGTTGAGGTCCTCTTGGGCGCAGAGGGAGATTTCCGGCCCTTTCATTCCTCCTGGGAACTATTCCTCCCCGCTCCCCCCTTTTTTTATTCTTTTTTTTATTTTTATTTTCTTTTCTTCTTTCTTTTTTTTTTCTTAAAAACAAAAAGCAAAGGTGTAACCTAACCATGGCAGCCCTAGTCCATGAACCCACTACCCCCGGGCCCCTTCTTGATACCGCACCCCATTCTGACCCTGCCTTGTGTTTAGACCACTCTTCGGACACTCCTGATGCCCCTGTACCTCTTGCTGGTGCTGTTTCCTCACCCGCTTCAGGTACCGGGGCTTCGACTGACTCCTTCGATTTGTCTGAACTCCGCTCTCCTTTGACTATGCTTCCGGCTTCTCCCTCTACGGTACGGCAATTTTCGAATTGCCCGCCCATTTCACGCCGGACCAACTCCGGTCCTACTCCTAAACGCCAACGTCAATCTCCTGATGATGCTCCTTCGTTACCTTCCCATTCTACTCGGAAAAGACCGACACGTCAAGCACTCCCTCTCCACGCTCAGTTTCGGACCACACAATGGACTAAATTCTTTACTTTAAGACCGACTTCTTCTTCTGCCTACCTTTCTGACCATAGTATTGTCAAAGCGCTCCTGCGTCATGTTGGTAGAGATATTTCATTTCATGCTCTCAAGAGCGGTATGCGCATCGTCACTGTCCAGAATGCTGCCCAAGCTCATGATCTTTCTCTCCTTTCGAATATCGATACTACTACTGTTACTATTGAAAAACATCTTTCTCTCAATTCTTGTAGTGGTACTGTCATTCTGCCCCATACCATAGTCCAACAGAATTTCCAGTCATGTGGCAATGACGTTTTTGAACAGCTGGAACTCCAGGATCTCCCAATCCTCAAAGTAGACACTTATGTCCTTCCTGCCCGGGGGCGGAGACGTTACCCTTGCAATGTGGCTCGTTTAACTTTTGACAGCCGAGAACTCCCGTCCTCTGTATATGTCGCGGGACATCGGTTACAAGTTCGAAAGGTGATACCTACACCGCAACAATGTAGAAATTGCTGGCGTTTTGGTCACCCAGCGAATATTGCAGATCTATGGCCGAATGCCCAGTCTGTGTGCCGACAACCATTCTAATACATCTTGCAGTCATCCTCCATCTTGCCTTAATTGTAATGAAGCTCACCCTTCGTACTCCCGCCGTTGCCAGGTCTACTTAAATGAACGTGAAATCCGTTGCCTCAAAGAGGCAGAAGGTCTCCCTTATGCTATGGCAGTTACTCATCTCCGCCTCCAAGGGAGACTACCCCGTGTTTCTTATTCTCGTGTTTCCAAACATCCCCCCACTTCTGGGGTCCCATCTTCTGCAGCCTCCTCTGTTGTTACCCCTCCCATAGCCACTATGGCATCTAATCCTTTTGCTGTCCTTGGCTCTGACGTCCCGACTACAACTCAGTCTGTTCTCACATCTTCGCGTCCTTCCTCACAAGCCCCAGTATCGACAAGACCTCATACGACACCTAATACCAATCGCCCCTCTACTCAGAAGTCCAAAAAATCCACATTGCTTAAATCTTCTTTGCCCCTTCCTTCCCTTCTTCCACCTCCACACTTTACCTTTCCAGTCTCTGTACCTAGTTCTTCCCCTCTCTCTGGCTCTATTACAAGTGTGGAGATTCACCCTCCTCCTCGTACTATGCCTTCTACCCCCGTCCCCTCCCAAGTTTCTCCCTCTTCTGCCACATCACAGGTTTCTGCCTCTTCTGTCCCCCCCCCCCACACTTCATCTCCAGTCCCTTACACTCTTCCCTCCCCCTCTACTTTGGTACAGTCCATTACTGTCCCAATCTTTACTCACCCTCCTCCTTCTATCTCCAATATGGTCTCCCATACATCTTCGAATTCAGAAACACTTGAAGCCATTTCAGAATATATTGCAGAGACTAAACCTTCAATGGACACTGATTCACTTCCTGTTCCTTCTCTTCCCTCTCCTCCATCTTCACAACCCCATTCTTCGCAAAGCTCCGTTCCTTCGCTACTTGAACGTCTTCCAATGCCACCACACGTTGACTTTTCTAACCCCTCTAGTTTGTAGGTGCCTTTACCTACAGATTCCTGATATTTTCTTCATCGCTAATCATGGCCTATTTACAGTGGAATATCCGCGGCCTCAGGGGTAATCGGGGTGAGCTTCAGATGTTGCTTTCCAGGTTTTCCCCTGTTGGTGCTTGCTTACAAGAACCAAAATTACACTCGGCTGTTTTCCAACCTATCTCAGGCTATAATTTATTGTATTTTTCGGATCCTTTCTCAGATGGGACCTTTAATGAAAGTACCCTTCATCTACGCAATGATATTCCGTACTGTCAACTATTTGTCCATACCTCGCTGCATTACACTGCAGCCCGTATCCACTTGAATAAGTGGTTTACAATATGTTCTTTATATCTCTCTCCTTCTCGAGCATTTTCTATCCCAGACTTTGCCTTTCTTGTTTCATCCTTACCACCACCACTTCTGTTACTTGGTGATTTTAATGCCCACCATTTCCTCTTGGGGGGGTCTCATTGTGACTCACGTGGCATCCAGTTGGAGGCTTTTCTCACCTCTCACCCCCTCCATGTTTTAAATACGGGTACTCCCACCCATTTTGATCCTCGTACTCATACTCTCTCTTGTATCGATCTATCAGTCTGCTCTTCCTCCACTGCACTAGACTTCACCTGGTCTGTTCTACCAGATTACATGACAGCGATCATTTTTGATCATTCTTACTTCTCCTTCCTATTCACCACCTTTCCGTAGCCCTCGCTGGCAATTTGATCGGGCAAATTGGGATCTTTACTCACACCTCACTGCTTTTAGTGAGGTTCCTTCTTCATCCTCCATTGATGAGCTCCTACACATCTTCTCGGACGTCAGTTTATACCGCAGCTTCTCATTCTATACCCCAAACCTCAGGCAGGCATTCTCAGAAGTGCGTGCCTTGGTGGTCTCCTGCTTGTGCTCGTGCAGTACGTTTGAAACATGCTGCATGGGGCAGGTACCGATACAATAGAACTGCTGAGAGACTCCTTGATTTTAAGCAGAAGCGTGCGATCGCTCGCCGTGTCATCCGTGAAGCTAAACGCACTTGTTGGCGAGACTATGTTTCCACTATCACCCCTGCTTCTTCTATGAGTACAGTCTGGGAAAAAGTGAGGAAATTGAGTGGTAAATACTCTCCTGACCCGGCTCCTGTTCTACGGGTCGCTGGTGTTGATGTAGCAAACCCTCTCGACGTTGCCATTGAACTTGGCACACATCTGGTCCGTATTTCCCGAGGGCTCCATCTATGCCCCTCGTTTCTTTCCTCAAAGTCTGCCAGAGAGTTAGTACCCTTGGACTTTTCTCCTCTCAGAGAAGAACAGTATAATGTGCCTTTTACACTTCAAGAACTGGAGGCAACGCTCTCAGCTTGCCGATCATCGGCAGCTGGGCCTGACGACATTCATATTCGTATGTTACAACATTTACATGGGTCAGCCCTTGTAGCCCTTTCTTACACCTCTTCAATCTTATTTGGGCACAAGGAGTTCTTCCCCAGCTGTGGAAATCTGCCATTGTTCTCCCTTTCCGCAAACCGGTACTACAGGACATGATGCCTCCCACTATCGCCCCATCGCTCTTACTAGTGCAGTTTGCAAAGTGATGGAATGTCTCGTAAATCGACGTTTAATGTGGTATTTAGAGACACACAACAGTCTCTCCGCTAGTCAATATGGCTTTCATAAGGGTCGTTCTACCATAGACCCCTTACTATGCTTGGATACGTATGTTCGTAATGCCTTTGCGAATAATCACTCGGTTATTGCCATATTTTTTTACCTTGAGAAGGCATATGACACAACTTGGAGGTATAATATTTTGGCCCAGGCCCATTCCTTAGGCCTCCGAGGCAATCTACCATCCTTCCTTAAGAACTTTTTAACTGACAGACATTTCCATATTTGAGTCAATAATGTTCTTTCCCCGGACTTCGTCCAAGCTGAAGGTGTCCCTCAGGGATGTGTTCTAAGCACAACACTGTTTCTCCTTGCTATAAATGATTTGGCTTCTGTTCTTCCACCCAATATTTGGTCATCACTCTATGTTGATGACTTCGCTATTGCTTGTGCAGGCGCTGACTGTCATCTTATTGCAGTTTCTCTCCAGCATGCGGTCGACCGTGTTTCCACTTGGGCCACCACGCATGGGTTTAAATTTTCAAGTACCAAAACTCACCAAATTACTTTCACTAGACGCTCTGTTATCTCCGATCATCCTTTGTATCTCTATGGCTCCCGTATCCCCGAACGTGATACAGTCAGGTTTCTAGGCCTTCTCTTTGACCGTAGGTTATCCTGGAAACCTCACATTACCTCTCTGAAGGCAACTTGTCACAGCCGGCTAAACCTTCTTAAAACCCTTGCTCATCGTTCCTGGGGAGCTGATCATCGAACTCTGCTTCGCCTACATTCAGCCCTCGTTTTATCGAAACTCGATTATGGTGACCAGATTTATTCCGCGGCCTCTCCTGCTACTCTCTCTAGCCTTAACTCTATCCATCACCGAGGATTACGTTTGTGCCTTGGTGCTTTTCGCTCTTCCCCTGTTGAGAGCCTCTATACAGAAGCGAATGTTCCATCCTTGTCTGATCGCCGTGATGCCCATTGCCTACGCTACTATGTACTCTCTCACGATCTACACAATCCTTTCATTTATAGAATGGTCACCGATATTAGTAGACATTCTTTATTCGTTCGCCGCCCCTGTTTGCTCCATCCCTTTTCTCTTCACCTACATTCACTCTTGTCTTCCCTTCAGTTACCACCTTTATATGTTCATGTAGCATCTCACTTTTCCCTACCCCCTGGGAAGTTCCAGCTGTTCGGGTCTGTTCTTTCTCACTCCCTTGCTCGAAAGCTCAACTGCCTACGGTGGCTTCCCGCTCTCTTTTTCTTGATCACTTCCACTCCCATTCTCATGCCACCGCTGTGTACACAGATGGCTCTAAGTCTTCAGACGGCGTCGGATTCGCAGCAGTGTTTCCGGACAGCGTCGTGCGGGGGCATTTACTATCTTCAGCTAGCATTTTTACTGCTGAACTGTATGCCATTCTTGCAGCACTTATTCATATCGCATCTATGCCTGTGTCATCATTTGTAGTAGTCTCAGACTCCCTTAGTGCTCTACAGGCTATACGAAAATTTGATACATCTCATCCCCTAGTTCTCCGTATCCAACTTTGGCTACGCCGTATCTCTACCAAACATAAAGATATTGTTTTTTCTTGGGTCCCTGGTCATGTCGACGTACAGGGCAATGAACAGGCAGACACTGCTGCGCGGTCGGCAGTACATGACCTACCAATTTCCTATCGAGGTGTTCCATTTCTGGACTATTTTGCTGCAATAGCTACCCACCTTCGCACCCGTTGGCAGCAACGTTGGTCAACTCTGCTCGGTAACAAACTTCATTCTATTAAACCGAGCATAGGTTACTGGCCGTCTTCTTGTCATCAGTGCCGAGGTTGGGAGACCACTCTCTCCCGCCTTCGCATTGGCCACACTCGTCTTACTCATGGGTATCTCATGGAGAGGCACCCTGTTCCTCTCTGTGAGCAGTGTCAAGTTCCAGTATCGATTAGCCACATTCTGTTAGACTGCCCTCTCTATCAACGAGCACACAGAATTTACCTCCAACGTCGTCTTCGTTCTACTACTCTCTTCTTGGTGATGGACCCTCCTTTAATCCTGACTCTCTCATTGACTTCTTGACAACGACTGATTTACTCCACAAACTCTGATGATACTTTTCGCACTCCCCTCAACCCTTTCTAGTTCAGTCTCTTGTTGCCCTTTACCCTTTCACCATCCACTACCCCGCTGTCATCCGTAACCTATTACTCATCCATCTCCCTTTTGCCACCTGATGTCCTCGCTTCCTTCCTGCCCTGCAGCGCTGTATTGTCCTTGTGGCTTAGCGCTTCTTTTTGATTATAATAATAATAATAATTGTACTGGTCTCTGATTCCCAAAGTGTATTAAGTGGTCTAAAGTTTTTATTCTTCACATCCCATTGTTCTTCACATTCATTGCTGGCAAGGTTGCATAATCAGCAAGCACAGAGAAATCACCTAACATCATCTATTTTGATGTTAGGCTAATGAGTTTGTCAACAACTCTGCACTTTCTGCTGCTGAGACTCTCTTCCTTTTTCATAGGTACAATAGTTGCCCTTTTCCAACTGTTTCCTAATGCTGTATCTGTGCATTCATGATTCCTGACTGCATCATTGCTCATAGTTCATGAACAAGTGATTTTTGATCAGACTGCAGTTATATTTCTGGATGGCTTCCTTTTATCAGTGCTGGTTGTGGGAAACTATTTGTACACTTGTGTAATAGAATCATTAGGCTCACATGGTCATCTTGGACACCCAGTGCCTCTACAAGATTTTCACCTTGACAGTCCAAAATCTTCTGGGCGATTAGATCATTTATCAAAGAAGACATAAATTTTATTTCTGATCTTCAGCATCAAAATACCCTTACCCTGGCTACCCCCCGCCCCTCTTGGAGTGCCTCACCATGTATAATCAAAATACCCTTACCCTGGCTACCCCCCCCCCTCTTGGAGTGCCTCACTGTGTATACAGACTGTGATGTCTTAACTGTAACTCACTCATTATACCAACTTTTAATTTTTTTTTAGTTTGTGCAGCAGACTTTTATTTCTTCCCCCCTTCCTCCCTATTTACCCTATTATGACCCTCAGTCTTGTAGGGCTGTATGGCCCTTAAAGGTTTAACACTTTTTTTGTGACTGACAATACTGGCCAATAATGGCTTCAGTTCATGTTCAGCATCCCAAAATTAGTTAGAAACACTAATTTTGGGATGCTGAATTCAAATCTGAACTTAGTTTTGCTGCAACATGTACAGTTTCTGTGAAATAGAACCCCATGGTGAATGATCTCACCAAGACAGTCGTCATAGAAAAAAGATATCATGGGAAACCTGACCATCAGTTGGATGGTCGACTCCTACTCGACACTGGTCTAGAAGAGCAATACTGAACACAAGCGATGAAGCCTGAAAATTGTGGTGTCAGTATGTTTGTATGACTGGAAATTTATTTTTGTTATGCATTTATATAATGAATTTGTTAAGAAAAATTTGTTTGTCATTGCATGCACCACACTTAATACCTACTGTATGCATAATGTAGTACCTGCAATGTTTTTAGGTAACATATATCATGTGGTTCAACTTTATATGGCTAAATTATTGATAAGCTTTCAAAAACCCTTACGTGATAGACTAAACAAGCTCATATTCTTGATCAGTGCATCAAAGTTAACTTAAAACAATTTTGTTTTTGAACTGGATAAAAAGTTAAGTTTTTGTTGGCTTGTGTAATGGGAGCAGAGTAGAATACAAGAGAAAACGAGCAAGTGCTCAGAGATCCTTGATGAATCAAGAGTAGCAAAGTGTTGACCTCAACCAGCATGTATCAGTGCAAAACTTTAAAGGTTAAATATGAAGATGAGATTTTATATGAAGTGAGGAAATAAATCTGTAGAAAAAATAATAAATTAATTAAGAAGGATCAGATGAACTTGTGGAATAATGAAAAAAGAGATTTCTGATAAAAATCTATGAATACAGTGGGGCCCCACTTTATGGCATTGCACTAATACGGACATTTCAAATTATGACCAAAACACACTATGTGGCTCCTCCCATCTGACTTTCTAATACAGTCACTGTGGGTTCACATTCCCTGTGAGCACCTCTATCCATTATGTTTGGAATCTTTCTAAAATTTCAAGGATTTTAAAGTTACAGTGGACCCCTGCTTTACGATATTATTTCATTCCAGAAGTATGTTCAGGTGCCATTGCTGAACGAATTTGTTCCCATAAGGAATATTGTGAATTAGATTAGTCCATTTCAGACCCCCAAACATACACGTACAAACACACTTACATAAATACACTTACATAATTGGTCGCATTGGGAGCTGATCGTAAAGTGGGGGTCCACTGTATTTAATATTTTAGATACATGTGGTACCTCAGGTTATGAACTTAATTCATTCCAGAAGCCTGTTCAAGTGCCAATACCAAACAAATTTGTCCCCATAAGGAATAATGTAAATTAGATTAAGCTGTTTCAGACCCCCAAAAATACACTTATAATACACACTTACATAATTGTTCGAGTTGGGAGCTAGTCATATGCTGAGGTACCACTGTATACTCTGATAATTATACTAATGTGTACCTGTACCTAAATAAACTTACACACACTGCTGGCGTGCAGGTACACGTTAAAATCACTAAGAGTGTCTTATTAGTCTCGAAGACACCATATTAAATAATGATAATAATATCTATAATAATCATTCTGAGACGCATTAAATGTCATATATTATGTTAATATAGACATTTTGATTAATCCGTCTATGATATATTTTTTAAAAAGTTATATAATATACACACTACGTAACATGTAACATGATAAATACACCCTACAGTAGAATAAATTAACATAAATATGAGATGTTTTTTCCAGTTATCTTGTCATTGTGTCGGAAAGAATGACATTTTCTCTAGTTCAACACGAAAGAAAATGTGTACACAGTATTACTGGGGGTAAATGTAGAAAATTATTCCTTTCGTATGCCTTCACTCAGAGCATCATTCCTTCTAAAAATGGTGTGTTCCATGAAAATGGGAGTGTTACTCCTTATTTATTCTACTTTACCAAAATGGAGACAACTTTCACACAATGTAAGGTGTTTGTATTATGGTATAAGATTCACAGACATGGGAGTGAACGTGTATGAACAAAAAGCAGACGTATTCATATGTTTGTTTACATACTCTGTGGCTCTGTCCTCTCTCATTTTCACGTTTATTCATTTTTGTATCATTTTTTCACCTCTCACCCTACATTAAGACTATAAATATTTTAAGTAATGAGTGTACTGCATGTGCATTTTATTGCTATAGGGTGCTTTGAATGTCGTAGTCTATTACGTGTGGATGGGTTGGCCAGGAGGGCTACCATACCTACCACACCTGACTACTACTCACCTCTCACCCTACATTAAGACTACAAATATTTTGAGGTACGTAATGAGTGTACTGTGTGTGTATTTTACTTTTTATTGTTTTTTAATGCCTAGCCCCGGTGGCCTGGTGGCTAAAGCTCTCGCTTCACACATGGAGGGCCCGGGTTTGATTCCCAGCTGGGTGGAAACATTTCGACGTGTTTCCTTGTATCTGTTGTCATGTTCACCTAGCAGCAAATAGGTACTTAGGTGTTAGTCGACTGGTGTGGGTCGCATCCTGGGGGACAAGATTGAGGACCCCAATGGAAATAAGTTAGACAGTCCTCGATGACGCACTGACTTTCTTGGGTTATCCTGGGTGGCTAACCCTCCAGGGTTAAAAATCTGAAGAAAATCGTATCTATCTTATCTCTCTTATCTTACCTTAATATATGTTAGTGTAAACGTGTTATCTGGCATTTATATGCATTTATAAATGGAAAAAATGGCATTCTTTCCAGCGATCTCTTTCCGGCGGTAGCCTGGAACCTAACCTCCCGTATAAGTGGGACCTTACTGTATATGAAATTATCTGCAAATGTGAACATGCTGTTAAAGCATAGGATACTATCTTACAAAAATGTTAACAGCATAGATGAAGGATCATGTGTTGTGAAAAATATTTTAGAAATAATTTTGAGATTAATTGCTAGTGAAGACCTCACCTAATATAGCGACTTAGTACCATATTTTCTGGTATATAAGTTGTATTTTTTCCCAGAAGAGGACACCTGAGGAAATCACCCTGTGCCTTTTATTCTTAAGGTCAGGAACAAGGATAGGTTTTGGGTTGCTGGCAGGTGGTGGTGGTTTCAATGCTGTGATACCAGTAAACTAAATTCCAAACACCCTCCCCTGCCCCCTTACAAAACTGCTTTCCAGATTACTTGAGAGTGATTAGTAACAATTATAAATTAGTAACTATTATAAATTGTAATTTACACATTACCCTACATAATAAACAGACCAGTTTCAGCAGATGTAAACAATTGTAAAATAGTTATCTGTAAACAACAGGCAGCCATGATTGTTTTGGTGATTGGTGGTGGCAGAGCAGATGACAGGCTGAGCAGGTCACACCTCCTTTTAGCTACTCTGTTTACTTAAGTGGCCAGCCACTGGCACACTATCATTTTGAAGCATGTACTTCATCAGTTTTTATTTTTTCCCCAGAATATGCCTGTCGTAACTGGGGTGTGCCTTAAATGTGGACAAAATATGAGGTGGCACACTGACGTGATGAAATTTCTTATTTGTTGTGTATGTAAGCAGAATTAGGGGCTATTCTGTGTATGCATCTTCTGGTGAGACAGTAGACACTGATAATAGATGAATTTTTAATGTTACAGAATCTGTAACCAGTGAAGGAAAGAGGCGCAGACGTCGACACCGCAAGTATCGTCGCCGTGGGGGCGGCAGTGAAGCTGGGGATACAGAAAACTGGGGCACTTCAGCTGATGATGGATGGGGTACCTCTGCTAATGAAGGATGGGCTGGTGATGAAAATTGGAATGCTACTGGTGACAGCTGGGACACTTTGTCGGCTTCTGAAAGAGCTTCCAAGGAACGGACTCCGGGATTTGATCAAGGTGGGCGTAGAGGTAGAGGTAGAGGATATCCTGATGGCCCTCCAAGCAGGGATGGAACACTGCCCCGTAGGCGGCCCCCTCGTCACGAAGGTACTCCAGCTCGACAGTCTCCAGGGCGTCGCCCTCCACCACAACCTCGTAAGCCTCCACCAACTGTGAATGGCAACTAGAGTATGGGGTGATTGCATAGCTTTAGGGATGGCCTCCCTCCCCATCATGTGATATTTACAATTAGGTAGACTAGGCAGTTCCATACCTATCACACCAATTGTATTTACATAATGAGGCTGAACCATTGCTGGTGAACTAAAGCAAGGTCCTTCCTGAAATAATCACCACTGACAAAGATAATGACAAACTGGACCTAAATTGTTGCCTTGTTCTGTTTTTCCAAGGACATTGAAGTTGACCTTCCCATTGTGATAACATATTCAGATGAACAACAGATTTGCAAGGATAAGACTAGATTACATCCCACTAAATATTGAGAACCATTACAGGATCTTGGCTATGAATGAAACTGAACTGAACAAAACAAAGCAAATGAAATAAGGTATTTTGGTGACATACTGTAATGTTCATGGGTTTCTTATTAATAAATCTATTAAATGCCTTGCATGTTAAAAACTTTTTTTTTTTTTTAACTTAATTGACCAAATTTACAACTTAAAAATCTTGGTGAATTATACTTTCAATGCTTTTCGTGTACCTTGTGACTAACATTAAAGACTCGGCTTGAGTTAGGAACAGAGATATTTGCCCAATTCTATTTCTTGTTCCACTAAACTGTATCTCTTTCCATCTGTTTAGCAAATTTTCCTATATAAATAGTTTAATAATTACATACCATTTCAAGGTGTTAACATATATTAATATTTAGTAAATGAAACTACTGTATAACTAATTTAAAGAATTTCACTTGAAATAGGCCTAAATAAGAGCAAACTTCTTATTTTTTAGGAAAACATTTTTTTTTTTTTATTATGAAATTTTGTGAGATTTATATCACAGCAAATATGACTGGGCTCTAATAGGTGTAGAATGGCTTTTATCTTTTGGCTAATTTTTGTCCGTTGTAGGTAACATTGCTTTATTTTAGTTTTCATTTGTGTTTGTCTGAAGTCCATACTGCATGTGGTTACTCAATTTGAAATTAGTTTGATGATATTACAGAGCACTTTTTTTTTTTTTTTTGTCTGGTTATACCAAGTGTGAAGGTAAGTCACTGCTCTTGATGTGACCAATCCCATTGATAAAAGGACATAACCCAATAGAGTGATGACTTGCGCTGCCCAGAAACCCTTCAGCGCTGGCTTAACTGACCATAAGTGGTAAAGCTAGAGTTATTGTTATTTTCTCTTAAGGTTCCACATCTCATTTTTGTGTGAGGTAACATAACTTGTTTTACAGTTGAAGAATGTAACAAGTGTAATAACCATATACACCTCGAGTGTATTGATTTGTTTGGTATCAGTTAGTGGCTCTTCTTTCTTCCCTTTTAAGAACAATAACATTGGCTTTGCCTCAACTCCCTAGCTCTCCACAGACAGAGCAGTATATGATATCATGTAAATGACATGCTAGCTCTTTATACTAAACATAAAAAGAAATCATAAGCATGTCTATTTAAGATCTTTGAATTAAGCACTGCAGTGCTGTTTCTAATCTGCATGCTACAATACTTGCATATGGAGCTCAACAATATCTTCATGGTGTATGCAGTGGATGCTGTGTTCTGTGATATGTACTGCTAAAATAAAGTACTGTACGTTTTAACATTGCTGTTAGTGATGCAAATGTATTTCCAACATATGACTACCAGTTGCAGTAACTTTGTTCATGACTTGAGTATCCCGGTGACTAGCTGGAAGAGTTAATGAAGAACCTGCATTTTGAAAGATATGTAATATTTAACAATGTGTATCGTGTATGAAAATAAATAATTTTAATGAGAATTTATGTAAAAATAAATATGGATAAAATTTCAGTTATCATTGGTGTAAAACTTAAAATACTTTTATAAACTTTCTGCATATTAATTATTAAAGTGGAGAATTTTTTCTTCATAACCTATTTCAAAAAAACTGGATAGGTCAGGCAGTGTTGGCCTTGGATATGCATATTGTCTATTTACAATAACTTGGATATTATATAGATATTGTTGAAGTGTAATAAACAGGAATTTACTCTGGCTTCTTAAATGTTAAGATTGAAAATTTATGTAACCTACTACAGTATAGTTAAATAATGCAGAAATAGTTAAGATCAGTTAGTATTTATCATCATTGAAATATATTCATCTCTTGATGTGCAGACTAATTTTTGCAGCATTACAACAAAGTAATATAAGGTTGGTTTGGCAAAATGACCCTTGCCAAAAGACAGCCAAGTTGGCAAGTTTTAGCTAAAAAACATAACATAATGTACACGTATAGCATTTATATATATGTAATTGTGTATCGTGTTTTTTTAGCCAAAACTAGTTTTTTGATAATTATAAAGGAGACTGATAATGCAGATTTCTTATAGAATCTATGTTTGCAAACATATCAGTAGAACTTTTAAGGCATTCACTGCTGGAACAGATTTATGTATGGTACAGTACTCTTATTCAGTTAACTGAAAGAGACTCACTATGATATGGTTATGCCTCATACTGTGCATTATTGGCACAATGCTTAAAGATCTTAATGAAGTGTACTCCTGGTGTCAGATTGATGTATTGTCATGATGCTGACTATGTCACAAAGGTTATTATGTCCCTTATGCTACAATAAATTAACCAAGTGTATCACTTGCGGCAAGGCAGTTCCAGATATTTCATCAAGGAATATTTGCTGTAATATTATCCTTCATGATAACACTGCAAATGGGAACATTGCTTTACATGATGGGACTTGCAAACATGTACTGCTACTTTCTCAAAAATACTAGGCACATACTCTTAACATAGCATTTGAAATAGTATCTCTTAATATGGATGAATATCCTTTTGAGACATATTTATCATGTCATTTATGAATACTCTACACCTGGGAAAGTGTGTATCATGTCAGCAATGGCTGTGCTATTTATGAGTGTGTCATTGAGAGCAGGTACATGTGATGCTAGTGATGACTCAACAGCTCTCCACATGGCTTGTTTTAGCTACACCCTCTTTGTATTTGCTGCCTTGGAAATGAAAAATTATAGCAGTGAAATATGTTTTATTATCCCACATTTATCCCTGAATTTATGAATTGTATGTTAATGAATGATATGTTAGGTACTAGTTGACAACATATTCTTGCTGAAAAAGAAAATATATGTAATTGGTAGAATTACAGACATTGTTAGGTAAAAGGACAAGTGTTGCACACATCCTTTTACTTAAAAAAATATGACCAATAACAATCCTTTAATGTACATTTTCAATCAAGACATGCCTGTAAGTGTACTTTTGCTTTTCCAGGTGGGTAGCCACCTATTTGTAATGTGAAAGTTGCATGTTTTGTTTCAGAGATTTGATTAAAATGAGTGTGAGTGTGAGTGTGTGTGTGTGTGTGTGTGTGTGTGTGTGTGTGTGTGTGTGTGTGTGTGTGTGTGTGTGTGTGTGTGTGTGTGTGTGTGTGTGTGTGTGTAACCTTGCATGGAATCCTGTATGGTTTCCCTTTCTTACTCCTGCAAATGCTGGGTCACCTTGTCTTGATAGTGAAGTCTGAGCAGTACTCCCTGGGAAAGCCTGACTACAACCTTTGACTCCTTCATGAAGGGAAAGAAGGATCCCTTGGCATGGCAAACAGGGTCTTGACATGAGGAATCAGAGCTCTTGTCTCCTTTCTCATATCGAATATAAAAGACTAAACCCCCCTTCCCCTCCTTTCACCATTCAGCTTCTTAATTTGGGAATATTCTCACCTTGTGAATTTCAGCTCCTAGGCAGAAAGAAGAAATACTGTCATCCATTCCATTACGTTGTGAGCTGTAGTGGTGGTGGTGTTTGTCATGAGCAGTGGATCTTCTGGGACCCTGGTTGGCAGCTTCACATATCCTTGCATGACAAGTATTCTTGGAGGATGCCTTTCAGTTGTAGGATGTGGCAACCAATGGGGTATGACCTCTCCAGTATTTCTGGTTGCCCACCTCTCTTGGATGAACCTGGCTTGGTTGATTCTGCAGATGCCTTCCTGGTGTACTGGGGATCCTGGTATACCAGGTAGGGTAGGGGTAGTTTCCATGCCGTATCAGCACTACTGGCTGTGCCAAAGACGATCGTAGACCAGAGGGGCTAGTTTGTTTCTCCTCAGAACTGACACCTCTCCTCTCCCCCTTAAGTGAATAAAATAAAGTGAAACAATCATGGATAGTCATACTCATGCTTTGCCTCCTCCTAAGAGCTTTATTCCTGCTGCACCCTTAACTGACCCTGGCACACCAACTATCCTTGAACCCAATACTGGTGTTCGGGGCAACACATTGACCTTTAGATACCTGTGACCTTTGCTCCACTTTGACATTGCTCTCATAATGGCTCATTGGTTTTCAGAGCAGGGAGTAGTGATCCGACATAGCCCTACTCCACAAAGGTGGAAGTAAAGCAACTGCAAAGAATTACAAACCAAAAGCACTAACATCTCACATAAAAATCTTCGTAAGGGTCATGAGAAGCAAGATCGCCACCTGCTTAGATACCCATCAGTTGCACAACCCATGCCAGCATGGGTTTAGAGCAGGTCGCTCCTGCCTATCCCAACTACTGGACCACCATGACGGTCTTACATGCTCTGGAGGACCAACAAAATGCAGATATAATACACAGACTTTAAAAAAGCCTTCGACAAGTACAATCATGGTGTAATAAAATGTGCGATAAAGGAATAACAGGAAAAATTAGTAGACGTATCTAACTTCCTAACAAACAGAACACAGTAATAGTAAACAGGAAAGTTAGAGGCAGCTACAGTGGAAAGCTCTGTTCCACAAAGTATGGTGTACTCTCCCATCTTGTTCCCCTCAAGGAAGGTTCCTTGGTGTTGGTGAGGGGCTCTTGATTTAGGGAATTGGATCTGTGCTCCAGTTCCCCAAATTAACCCCTCAAGGAAGGTTCCTTGATGTTGGTGAGGGGCTCTTGATTTAGGGAATTGGATCTGTGCTCCAGTTCCCCGAATTAAGCCTGAATGCCTTCCACATCCCCCCCCCCCAGGCGCTGTATAATCCTCCGGGTTTAGCGCTTCCCCCTTTATTATTATAATCCCCAAATTAAGCCTGAATGCCTTCCATATCCCCCCCCCAGGCGCTGTATAATCCTCCGGGTTTAGCGCTTCCCCCTTGATTATAAAAATAATCTCATCTTATTCCTCATCCACATAACTGACACGGAGATGTAAGCCACAGCACCGTGACATCTGAATTTACACGAGTGTCATCCACTGAGGATACTAAGTCTCCAAGCGAACATCCACCAAATCTTTAAATGGGCCACAGAAAACACGAAGTACAATGAAGACAAATTTCAATTACTCGGCTATGGACAACTCCAGGAAATTAAAACTATTGGAGTATGAAACAAATTTCCAACCACACAATAGAGGGGAAAAAATAATGTGAAAGGCCTGGGAGTGATAATGTCAATTTCTAGCAGATATAGTATCTACTACATCTGCTAGAAAATGATAGGTTAGATAATGAGAACCTTCACAACTAAGGATGCCAAGTCCACAAGTTTCTTCAAATTGATTGTTTTCTCTAGGCTGGAATACTGCTGTACACTAACTGCTCCTTTCAAGGCAGGCGAAATTGCTGACACGGAAAATGTGGAGAGAACTTTCACAGCAAACCCAAGTATGAGAGCACCTAAATTACTGGGAATGGTTGAAGTTCCTTGATGTGTATTCCCTGGAATACAGGAAAGAAAGATGCACGATATATTACAACTGGAAAATCCTAGAGGGATTAGTAACAAATTTGCACATGAAAATCACTCCCTATGAAAGCAAAAGACTACAGGAGATGCAACATTCCCCAGTGAAAAGCAGGGGTACCACGATTATGCTGAGAGAGAACACAAGTGTCAGGGACCCAAGACTATTCAACTGCCTCCCAGCATACATAAGGGTGATTACCAATAGACCCCTGGCTGTCTTCAAGGAGCTGGACAGGCACCTAAAGGCAGTGCCTGATCAGCCAGGCTGTGGTTTGTACTCAGGTTTGCATGCGGCTAGCAGTAACAGCTTGGTTGATCAAGCCCTGATCCACCACGAGGCTTGGTCACAGACCAGACCGCAGGGGCGTTGACCCTTGAAACCCCCCCCCCTCTAGGTATACTCCAGGTATCATCCTCCTCCACCACAAGTCAGCTCACCACCACAACCTCCCAACCCCATCTTATCAACATCCAGTAGTAACTGCATCAGCAGCTCCACAGGAAGTGACTTACTGACTTCCACGTGTGTGCCTGCAGGTCACACCTGTCGTCAGGGTCACAAGTGCTCTGCTATCCACTGAGGCGATAATGGCGTCCAGCAGTGAGGATTATCACACTTGTGGCACACTGCGTTGGAGATTTGTGTTTGCTAGACTTCCTGAAGGGTCGAGCTTCTCGACCTCTGGTTTCCTCTCGCTCGCTTTATCAGCCCTCCAGATTTTTTTATCCTGTTGTACGATTTTTAGAGCTACATTTCTCTCCTAGAAGGGCTCTTGATACTGGTGAAGATATCTTGAAAGGCTCTTGATGGAGAATACATTTTAATGTCGGCGAAGAGCTCTTAATATTGGTGAAGATATTTTGATGATGAAGGGCTCTATGTTGGTGAAGGATCTGATGTTGAAGGGTTCTTGATCCAAAGTACTGGAGCTTCCCTACATTTCCTTACATCGAGTCTGGCGTTCCCATTTCCCAAGCAGCTCTGACCCCTACGAGTTTAGTTGTCTTCCGTGAAACTAAGCAATTCTATCCCGACCCCTCAAGGAAGGTTCCTTGATGTTGGTGAGGGGCTCTTGATTTAGGAATTGGATCTGTGCTCCAGTTCCCCGAATTAAGCCTGAATGCCTTCCACTCCCCCCCGCCCAGGCGCTGTATAATCCTCCGGGTTTAGCGCTTCCCTCTTGATTATAATAATAATATCCTCCGGACTGATACCTAGTGTGTCCACTAGCACCCAGGTACCTATTTAATGCTTGCACTAACTGTGCCCCGAATGACCCAGGATTCTACCCGGGTCATTCACTTGTAAGCTGAAGACGCTGTTCATGGTTTACAAGAAGGGCGCCTTCGTGTAGGTGAAGGGCTCTTGATCTAAGGCACTGAAGCTACCTTCCCCTTAGAACATACCTCCTCACATTTCACAGGTGCTGTGCGACCCTGACGGATTTAGCGCTCCAACATGAATATGTAATTACCTTAGGACTGCAGGGATAAAATAATTATAGTAATAGCATTGTACTAATAATTACATCAATAATTATACTAAACAATAGTAATAGTATTATACCAATTAGTATAATTATTATAATTAGTATATTAGTATACATTAGTACAGAATTTTTACTGTGATCATAAAAATATTTAGTTAGAGGAAAGTCTTCTGCCCGAGGAAAAAAAAAAACAAATTAGGCTCTAGGATATAATAGTGAAGATTAGGTTTTCAGGGCTTTTAATTAAAATTAAAGACCAATTGGTAGTTGTGGTTCTGGTAAGAAGTAATGGCAGACTTATATAACACCAGGACTTTCTTCTGATGTTCGAAGATATAGTGCAGTTATGTCTGGTGGTGGTATTTGTCCAATGTTTTGGAAACTCTTATTACTACTATATTGCAGCTCATAATTAGATCTTTGGGGCTATTTGTAGATGAATGGTTCAGAGAACCGACATGTTGATAAATTAGACACATGTGCAACTCTTGGGTATCTTTATTGAGGAAACGTTTCGCCACACAGTGGCTTCATCAGTCCATACGTAGGAGAAACTTGAAGAACAGGAGAAGAATGAGGTAATCAGTCCCTCAACCTTGAATCGATGTGTTCAGTCCATCAATCTTGAATAGAATACGGAATATGAGCGGAGAAGCAGCTTATAAACCGTATGGCAGGAGAGGTGTAGCAGTCATAGGTGGTGTCACATTTGTTCAATGTTGAAGTAGGTCGTGCCCAAGAATTAGGCAAGCGAAGAATTCCCAAGTATTAAGATCCCAAGAAGTTGCAGTGTGACAGATTTGTAGATGAATGGTTCAGAGAACCGACATGTTGATAAATTAGACACATGTGCGAAACGTTTCCTCAATAAAGATACCCAAGAGTTGCACATGTCTAATTTATCATCTTTGGGGCTGAAGAGTCGTAACATCCCACAGACACACGCTGCTTCAATAATCTTGGCGTCTACCCAGGATGACCCGGCCAGCAGCACAGCTCATAATAAAGACAAACTGGTTACCAGAAGTTATAAAAGTACAGCATCCAAGGAAGTCTTAAAAGTCGTTACTGACAACCATATAAAAAAAAAATACTCGTGGTAGATCACCTTACCTGATCAGGAGAAGAGTAGAGAGAAAGTGATTCTCCAAACTTCAGCCCCCACCAGGTAAGGTTAATACTACCAGGAATAGAAATTAAAGCAACTCTGGCAACCAGGAATTTAAGTTTCGCCTCAGCCCGCTAGATGGCAGTGAGGGATGTAACCCGCTAATGGTTCCTGGCTGTCTGAACAACCCTAACCTCAATTACTTATTCTCTAAAGGGTTGTTTTTATATGCTCAAAGAGATACCTTTAAGGGGATGCCAGATGCTTCTTCTTCCTTCAGTTATTTCATTTTTAACATGTAAATGCTTCGTCCGATCCCCTTCAAACGTCCAACGCTGGTATGTTGTCACCAGAGAAAAAGTTCTCGAAACTGATGACATGTTGCAGGTGTCGCCTCTGCAACGTTATGTTGACTTTTCCTGGGGTTTCTTGTCTGTGCAATACCTCCAGAAAGCCTCTTCCGATTGGCTTCAAACTTTCAACACTGTATTTTGTGAAATAAATTGACCATAATTCTGCTGAACACAATCAGTTCTTGAAGGTTGATGTACCATACAGGTAACACTGTATGATGTATCATACAGGTAACACTGATGTATCATAAAGACACCAATACTATATAATGTATCATACATACAACACTGTATGATGTATCATACATATAACACTGTATAGTGTATCACACATACAACAACACTGAATTATGTATCATACATACAACAACACTGTATGATGCATCATATACAACACCGTATGATGCATCATACATAAAAGAACACTGTATCAAGCATCATACATACAATAACACTATAAAATGCATCATGCATACAACAACACTGTATGATACATCATAAGATAAGATAAGATTTCGTTCGGATTTTTAACCCCGGAGGGTTAGCCACCCAGGATAACCCAAGAAAGTCAGTGCGTCATCGAGGACTGTCTAACTTATTTCCATTGGGGTCCTTAATCTTGTCCCCCAGGATGCGACCCACACCAGTCGACTAACACCCAGGTACCTATTTGCTGCTAGGTGAACAGGACAACAGGTGTAAGGAAACGTGTCGAATGTTTCCACCCGCCGGGAATCGAACCCGGGCCCTCCGTGTGTGAAAAGCACTGTATGATGCATCGTATACATACAACAACACTATGATGCATCATACATACAACAACACTGTATGATGTATCATACCACCAACACTGTATGATATATCATACCTAGAGCACTGTATGATGTATCATACCTACAACACTGTATGATGTATCATACCTTCAACACTGTATGATGTATCATACCTACAACACTGTATGATGTATCTACCTACAACACTGTATGATGTATCATACCTAAACACTGTATGATGTTATCTCCCCTCAACACTGGATGATGTATCAACCTACAACACTGTATGATGTATCATACCTACAACACTGTATGATGTATCATACCTACAACACTGTATGATGTATCATACCTACAACACTGTATGATGTATCATACCTACAACACTGTATGATGTATACCTACAACACTGTATGATGTATCATACCTACAACACTGTATGATGTATCATACCTACAACACTGTATGATGTATCATACCACCAATACTGTATGATGTATCATACCTACAACACTGTATGATGTATCATACCTACAACACTGTATGATGTATCATACCTACAGCACTGTTTGATGTATCATACCTACAACACTGTATGATGTATCATACCTACAACACTGTATGATGTATCATACCTACAACACTATTATGTATCATACCTACAACACTGTATGATGTATCATACCTACAACACTGTATGATGTATCATACCTACAACACTGTATGATGTATCATACCTACAACACTGTATGATGTATCATACCTACAACACTGTATGATGTATCATACCTACAACACTGTATGATGTATCATACCTACAACACTGTATGATGTATCATACCTACAACACTGTATGATGTATCATACCTACAACACTGTATGATGTATCATACCTACAACACTGTATGATGTATCATACCACCAATACTGTATGATGTATCATACCTACAACACTGTATGATGTATCATACCTACAACACTGTATGTATCATACCTACAGCACTGTTTGATGTATCATACCTACAACACTGTATGATGTATCATACCTACAACACTGTATGATGTATCATACCTACAACACTGTATTATGTATCATACCTACAACACTGTATGATGTATCATACCTACAACACTGTATGATGTATCATACCTACAACACTGTATGATGTATCATACCTACAACACTGTATGATGTATCATACCTACAACACTGTATGATGTATCATACCTACAACACTGTATGATGTATCATACCTACAACACTGTATGATGTATCATACCTACAACATTGTATGATGTATCATACCTACAACACTGTATGATGTATCATACCTACAACACTGTATGATGTATCATACAGGCAGAATTATACCTAATGAGTTTAGGTCTCGTAGTTAAAAAAAAACGAAAATTTCCTAAATGAAATACGATTGGAATTTTAGGTCTCCCAGCGATTACTGGATAATGCGTCATCTTATCGGGTTCAAACCGTCACCGACAGTAGGTACTCCACGAAGGTCCCCACTGTTTCTTGGGTGCTTATATTTTCAATATTTTCGTTATATAAGACAAATTAGCTATCTTGCAGTAAGCAGAGAAAGGTTTGACTTATAACCAGGCACTGTACGACACCTACCCAGGAGGTAGAATGTACCAGGAACTGTATGACACATACCCTGGAGGAAGACTGTACCAGGTTCTGTATGGCACCTACCCTGGAGGAAAGCTGTACTAGGCTGTGTGTGACACGTACCCTGGAGAGAGGCTGTACCATACACTGCATGACACCTACCCTGGAAATAGGCTGTACCAGGAACTGTATGACACATACCCTGGAGGAAGACTGTACCAGGTTCTGTATGGCACCTACCCTGGAGGAAAGCTGTACTAGGCTGTGTGTGACACGTACCCTGGGGAGAGGGCTGTACCATACACTGCATGACACCTACCCTGGAAATAGGCTGTACCAGGAACTGTATGACACATACCCTGGAGGAAGACTGTACCAGGTTCTGTATGGCACCTACCCTGGAGGAAAGCTGTACTAGGCTGTGTGTGACACGTACCCTGGAGAGAGGCTGTACCATACACTGCATGACACCTACCCTGGAAATAGGCTGTACCAGGAACTGTATGACACCTACCCTGGAGGAAGACTGTACCAGGTTCTGTATGGCACCTACCCTGGAGGTAGATTATACCTGGCACTGTATGACAATTACCCTAGAGGTAGGCTGTACCAGGCACTGTATGACACCTTCCCTGGAGGTAGGCTGTACCAGGCACTGTATGACACCTACCATAGAGGAAGGCTGTACCAGGCACTGTATGACACCTATCCTGGAGGTAGGATGCACCAGGAACTGTATGACACCTACCCGGGAAGCAGACTGTACCAGGTACTGGATGACACCTACTCTGGAGGTAGACTGTACCAGACGCTATATGATACCTATCCTGGAGGTAGGCTGCACCAGGCACAGTACAACACCTACCTTGGAGGCAAAGTGTACTAGGTATTGTATGACACCTACCCTAGAGATAGGCTGTGACAGGCACTGAATGACACGTAAAATGGAGGGAGGCTGTACAAGGCACTGTATTACACATTCCCTGGAAGTATGCTGTATCAGGCACTGTGTGACACCTACCCTGGAGGTAGGCTGTGCCAGGAACTGTATGGCACCTACCCTGGAGGTAGGCCGTACAAGGCATTGTATGACATGTACCCTGGAGACAGGCTGTACCATGCATTGTATGACACCTATCCTGGAGAAAGGCACCACCAAGCGCCATATGGCACCTACCAAGGTGGTAGGATGAGCCAGGCACTGTATGACACCTACCCTGGAGGTAGACTGTACCAGACACTGAATGACACCTACCCTGGAGGTGGACTGTACTAGGCACTGAATGACACCTACCCTGGAGGTAGGCAGTACCAGGCACTGTATGGCACCTATCCTGAAGGTAGGCTGCACCAGGTACTGTATGACACCTACCCTGAAGGTAGATTATACCTGGCACTGTATGACAATTACTATAGAGGTAGGCTGTACCAGGCACTGTATGACACCTATCCTGGAGGTAGGCTGCACCAAGCACAGTATGACACCTACTTTGGAGGCAAATTGTACCAGGTATTGTACGACACCTACCCTAGAGATAGGGTGTGACAGGCACTGAATGACACGTACCATGGAGGGAGGCTGTATCAGGCACGGCATGACACCTACCCTGGAAATAGACTATATCAGGCACTGTATGACACCTACCCTTTAGGTAGACTATGTCAGGAACTGTTCGAAACCTACCCTGGAGGTAGGCTGTACTACGCAGTGTATGACACGTTCCTTGTAGATAGACTGTACGAGGCACTGTATGACACCTACCCTGGAGGTAGACGGTAACAGGGACTGTATGACACACACCCTTGAGGTAGGCTGTACCAGGAACTGTAGGACTCCTACCCTTTAGGTAGGCTGTACCAGACACTGTATGACGCCTACCCTTGAGGAAGAATGTACCAGGTACTGTATACCACCTATCCTGGAGTTAGACTGAACCAGACACTATATGGCACCTGTCCGGGAGGTAGACTGTACCAGGCACTATATGGCACCCACCCTGGAGGTAGGCAGTACAAGGCATTGTATGACACGTACCCTGGAGGCAGGCTGTACCAGGCACTGTATGACACCTATCCTGGAGGTAGGCAGCATCAAGCACCACATGGCACCTACCAAGGAGGTAGGATGAAGCAGGCACTGTATGACACCTACCCTGGAGGTAGGCTGCACCAGGCACTGAATGACACCTACCCTGGAGGTAGACTGTACCAGACACTATATGACACCTACCCTGGAGGTAGGCTGTACAAGGCACTGTATGGCACCTATCCTGAAGGTAGGCTGCACCATTCACAGTATGACACCTACCTTGGAGGCAGACTGTACCAGGCACTAAATGGCACGTACCCTGGAGGGAGGCTGTACCAGGCCCTGTATGACACTTATCCTGGAATTAGACTGTATCAGGCACTGTATGGCACCTACCCTGGAGGTAGACTGTGTCAGGCACTGTGTGACACCTACCCCTGGAGGTAGGCTGTATTACGCAGTTCCTTGTAGATAGCCTGTACCAGGTACTGTATGGCACCTACTCTGGAGGTAGACTGTACTAGATCTGTATGACACCTACCCTGGAGGTAGAATGTACCAGGTACTGTATAACACCCATCCTGGGGGTAGACTGAACCAGACACTGCATGACACCCACTCTTGAGTTAGACTGTACCATACAATGAATGGCACCTATCCGGGAGGTAGGCTGTACCAGGCACTGTAAGACACCTACCCTAGAGGTAGGCTGTACCAGGCACTGTATGACACGTACCCAGGAGGTACACTGCACAAGGCACTGTATGACACCTACTTTGGAGGAAGACAGTAGCAGGGACTGCATGACACCTACTCTGGAGGTAGGCTCTAACTGGTACATTATCAAACCTACCCTGGAGGTAGGCCGAACCATGCACTCCATGACACCTACACTGTAGAAAGACTGTACCAGGTACTGCATGGCACCTACCCTCGAGGCAGACTGTACCAGGCACTGTATGACACCTTACCAGGCACTGTATGACACCTATCCTGGAGGAAGTCTGTACCAGGCACTGAATGGCACCTTCCCTGGAAGAGAATGTACCATTCACGGTACGACATCTACCCTGGCACCTGTACCAGGCACCGTATGACACGAGCCCAGGAGGTAGAATGTACCAGGCACTGTATGACACCTACCCTGGAGGTAATCTGCACTAACCTCTGTGAAACACGTACTCTGAAGACAAGTTGTATAATGCACTGCATGATAAATTAGACATATGTGCAACTCTTGGGTATCTTTATTGAGGAAACGTTTCGCCACACAGTGGCTTCATCAGTCCATACAAAGGAGAATCTTGAATGAGGAGAATGAGGTAATCAGTCCCTCAGCCTTGAGTCGATGTGGTCAGTCCATCAATCTTGAATAGAATACGGCATAAGTGCGGAGGAGCTTATAAACCGTAGGCAGGTGAGGTGCAGCAGTCGTAGGTGGTGTCACATTTGTTCAATGTGGAAGTAGGTCGTGCCCAAGGGTTAGGCAAGTGAAGAATTCCCACATATTAAGATCCCAAGAAGTTGCAGTGTCTGACAGGATTGTAGATCACTGACACATTGAACAAATGTGACACCACCTACGACTGCTGCACCTCTCCTGCCTACGGTTTATAAGCTTCTCCGCACTTATGCCGTATTCTGTTCAAGATTGATGGACTGACCACATCGACTCAAGGCTGAGGGACTGATTACCTCATTCTCCTCATTCAAGATTCTCCTTTGTATGGACTGATGAAGCCACTCTGTGGCGAAACGTTTCCTCAGTAAAGATACCCAAGAGTTGCACATGTGTCTAATTTATCAACATGTCGGTTCTCTGAACCAGTGATCTACAATGCACTGCATGACACTCACCCCGGAGGTAGGCTGTACTAGGCACTGTGTGGCACCTACCCTGAAGGTAGACTGTATCAGGTTCTGCATAGCTCCTTCCTACTCTAGAGGTAGATTGTACCCGGCACTGCATGACACCTACCCTGGAGGGAGACTGTGCCAGACAGTGCATGACAGCTACCCTGGAGGTAGGCTGTACCAGGCACTGTATGACACCTACGAAGAAGGTAGAAGGTACCAGGCACTGTATGACACCTACCCTGTAAGTAGACTGTACCAGGCACAGTATGACACCTAACCTGGAAGTAAACTATACTAATCACTGTATTACACCTGCCGAGGAGGTAGACCGTACCATGCACTGTATGACACCTACCCTGAAGGTAGGCTATCACAGGCATGGTATGACACCTAGCCTGGAGGTAGGCTATCACAGGCATGGTATGACACCTACCCTGAAGGTAGGCTATCACAGGCATGGTATGACACCTAGCCTGGAGGTAGACAATACCAGACACTGAATGACACCTACCCTGGTGGAAGGCTGTACATAGCATTGTATGGCACATACACTTGAGGTAGACTGTACCAGGCATTGTATAGCACCAACTCTGCAGGTAGACTGTACTAGGCACTGTATGACACCTATCCTGGAGGTAGTCTGCACCAGGCACCGTATGACACATTCACTGGAGGTATACCGTACCTTCCGGGCACTGTATCGCAACTATCTTGGAATAAGGCTGTACCAGGTACTGTATGACACCTACCCTGGAGGTATACTGTACCAGGGACTTTATGACACCTACCTTGGAGGTAGACTGTACCATGCACTGTATGACACCTACCCTGGAGGTAGGCCGTACCAGGCATTATATGACACCTATCCAGAATCTAGAATGATAAAGGCACTGCATGACACCTACCCTGGAAGAAGAATGTATCAGGTACTGTACGACACCTACCCTGGCGGTAGGCTGTACCAGGCTTTGTATGGCACATACCCTGGAGGTAGTTTGTACCAGGCTCTGTATGACACCTACCCTGGAGGTAGACTGTACGAAGCACTGTATGACACCTACCCTGGAGAAATGCTATACCAGGCACTATATGACACCTACACTGGAGGTAGGCTGTATTAGGCAGTGTATATCTACCCTGGAGGCAGCCTGTACCAGGTACGGGATGACACCTACCCTGGAGATAGACTGTACCAGGCACACTGTGGCACCTACCCTGGAGGTAGACTGTGCTAGGCATTGTATGACATCTATACCGTAGAGGTAGGCTGTGTCAGGCACTGTAGGACTCCAACCCTTTAGGTAGGCTGCACCAGGCACTGTAAGACATCTACCACAGAGGTAGGCTGTACCAAGCACTGTATGGCACCTACCCTGGAGGTAAACTGTACCAGGCACTATATGACACAATCTTGAGGTAGGCTGTACCAGTAACTGTATGACACGTACTTTGGTGGTAGACTGTACCAGGTTCTGCATTGCATCTTCCCAGGAGGCAGACTGTACCAGGCACTGTATGACACCTACCCTGGAGGTAGAATGTACCAGGCATTGTATGACGCCTACCCTGGAGGAAGACTGTACCAAGCATTGTGTGACATCTACTCTGAAGGAAGGATGTATCAGGTACTGTATGACACCTACCCTGGAGAATGGCTGTACTAGGCTCTGTGTGACATATCCTGCAGACAGGCTGTACCGTGCATTGTATGACACCTACCCTGGAAATAAGTTGTACTAGACACTGTATGACACCTATACTGGAGGTATACTGTACCAGTATCTGTGTAACACCTTCGCTGGAGGTAGATTATACCCCACACTGTATGACACCTATCCTACAGGTAGGCTGTAAATGGCACTGTATGACACCTACCCTGGAGGTAGACGGTAACAGGGACTGTATGACACACACCCTTGAGGTAGGCTGTACCAGGAACTGTAGGACTCCTACCCTTTAGGTAGGCTGTACCAGGCACTGTGTGACACCTACCCTGGAGGAAGGCTGTAAAAGGCACTGTATGACACCAACCCTGGAGGTAGACGGTAACAGGGACTGTATGATACACACCCTTGAGGTAGGCTGTACCAGGAACTGTAGGACTCCTACCCTTTAGGTAGGTTGTACCAGGCACTGTGTGACACCTATCAAAGAGGAAGACTGTACCAGGCACTGTTTTACACCTACCCTGGAGGTAGACTGTACCAGGCACTCTATGACACATACCCTTGAGGTAGGCTGTACCAGGAACTGTATGACACCTACCTTGGAGGAAGACTGTACCAGGTTCTGCATTGCACCTACCCTGGAGGTAGACTGTACCAGGCACTGTATGACATCTACCCTGGAGGTAGAATGTACCAGGCACTGTATGGCACCTACGCTGGAGGATGGCTGTACTAGGCTCTGTGTGACGCATATCCTGGAGACAGGCTGTACCATGAACTGTATGACACCTACCCTGAAAATAGGCTGTATTAGGCACTGTGACACCTGTACTGGAGGTAGACTGTACCAGGTTCTATATGACACTTTCACTGGAGGTAGATTATACCCGGTACTGTATGACACCTACCCGAGAGTTTTGCTGTACCAGGCACTGTATGACACCATCCTTGTAGGTCGGCTATAAAAGGCACTGTATAACACCTGCCTGGCGGTAGGCTGTACCAGACACTGTATGACACCTACCCTGGAGGCAGGCTGTACCAGGCACTGTATGACACCTTCGCTGGAGGTAGGCTGTAAAAGGCATTGTATGACACCTACCCTGGAGGTAGAGTGTGGCAGGCACTGTATGGCACCTACGCCGAAGGGTGACTATCAGACACTGTATGACACCTACGCTGGAGGTAGGCTGTACCAGGCACTGGATGTCACTAACCTAGAAGTAGACTGCAACAGGCACTGTATGACACCTTCCCCGGAGGCAGGATGAACCAGGTATTGTATGACACCTATCCTGGCGGCAAACTGTACCGGGTACTGCATGGCACCTTACTTCCAGGGAGACTGTCCCAGACACTGTATGACACCTTTTCTGAAGGTAGACTGCACTAGGCAATTTATGACACATATCATAGATGTAGACTTTTCTAGGCACTGTTTGACACCTACCCTGGAGGTAGACTGTTCCAGGGACTGTATGACACCTACCCTGGAGGTATCCTGTACAAGGCACTGTATGACACCTTCCCTGGAGGTACGCTGTACCAGACACTGTATGACACCTAACCTGAAGAAAGGCTGAACAAGGATGAGCATGGCACCTACCCTGGAGGTAGGCAGTACCAGACACTGTATGGCAACTACCCTGTAGGTAGGCTGCACCATTCACTGTATGACACCTATCCTCTAGGTAGACTGTACCAGGCACTGTATGACAACTAACCTGGAGGTAGGCTGTACCAGGTACTGTATGACACCTTCCTTAGATGTCATCTCTACCAGACACTGTATAAAACCTCTGGAGGTAGACTCTACCAAAATCTTAATGATACCTACCCTGGAGGTAGACTGTACCAGGCACTGTATGACACCTACCCTGGAGCTAAACTGTACCTCTGACTGTATGACACCAGACTGCACGTTGGATTGCGTGTAGCCAGCAGTAACAGCCTGGTTGATCAGGCTCTGATCCACAAGGAGGCCTGGTCACAGACCGGGCCGCAGGGGCGTTGACCCCCGGAACTCTCTCCAGGTAAACACCTTCCCCGGAAGTAGGTGTACCAGGCAGTGGATGACACCTACCCTGAAGGTAGGCTGTACCAGGCACTATATGTCACCTACCCTGTATGTAGAGTGCACCAGGCACTGTATGACACCTATCCTGGAGGTAGGCTGTACCGTGCACTGTATGACACCTACCCGGGAGGTAGAGTGTTACCAGGCGCTGTATGACACCTTTCCTGGAGATAGGCTGTACCAGGCACTGTATGGCACCTGCCCTGTAGGTAGGCTGCGCTAGACACTGCATGGCACCTTCCCTGGAGGTAGATTGTTCCAGGCACTGTATGAGATGTACCCTGGAGTTAGGCTGTACCAGGCATTGTATGACACCTATCCTGGAGGTAGGCTGCACCAGGCTCTGTATGACACCTACATTGGAGTTAGGCTTACCAGGCACTGAATGACACCTACCGTGGAGGCAAACTATACCAGGAACTGTATGACACCTACCCTGGAGGTAGACTGTACCAAGCACTGTATGACACCTCCCCTGTAGGTAGACTGTACCAGACACTGTATGACACCTAATGTGGAGGTTGGCTTATCAGGCACTGTATGACACCTACCCTGGAGGTAGACTGTACCAGGCACTGAATGATACCTACCCTGGAGGTTGGCTGTACCAGGCTCTGTGTGACACCTACTCTTGAGGTAGGCTGTACCACGCACTTTATGACACCTACCCTGGAGGTATACTGTAAACTGACGTAGCTGTGTACTCTGTCCCTCACAAACGTAACACTTGATTTGTTTCTGTCGCTGCGTGACACTAGCAAGGTATTCCTAGTGCCCGGTATTCTCTACCTCAACATACGTTCTAATCAGTGCAACGCAATATAGATATTCGTGTGTGTGTGCACACTTTCTCACTTATATGTAGCTGCATGGGTCGATTTCAGCTCCTGGCGCAGCTTCTTTGCTTGTCTTTACTAGGTTCACTCTCTCCTTCCTTCTAGAGCCTTATCGTACCTCTTCTTAATGTAAGGATCCTACCTCTATCACTTCATTATCCAAGTCATTCACCCCCTGTTTACTCTAAGGTTGAAGAAATACTTCCTGACATTCCTGCGGCTTATCAATGTTTTGAACTTCCAGCAGGGCCGTCCGTTTCCCGTCTCTAAAACAATCTGTCCATGTCCATCTTATCAGTTCCTCTCAATATTTTGTATCTTGTTATATCATCCCTAATCCTTTCTAGTGTCATCAGGTTTACAGTGGAACCTTGGTACTCGAACATAAATCGTTCCAGAAGGCTGTTCGAGTGCCGATCTGTTCGTGTACCGAACTAATTTTTCCCATAAGTAATAATGTAAATTTGATTAATCAGTTTCAGACACAAAAATACACTAACAGCGATTTTGCGGTGTATTTTCGTATTGTATTTATGGTTGTATTCTCGTTTTCTTGGTCTCGTTTGACAGAATGAAAGATATATTGCAGAAACAGATATGATTCTGAATGGTTTACAGAATAAAAATAATTGAAATTGAGCTCAAAGTAGCGGATATGTTCGATTTTTGCTGATGTTCAAGAGTAAATAAATCACGTCACACGTCCAATACACGTCAACCAGTATGTTTAATATACCTTCACAAATGCGCTGATATTATTTATATATTTTTTCAATAATGCAGTAGTCTGCATAACAGTAAATCTATTTTTCGTGTGAATAAAAATCCCCTATATAAAGCAAACGTAATATAAAAGGGGCCCGAAGTGTGATGAGCTGTAGAAGAGAGAGGGAGGGGCCAGCAGAAGGAGCATTCAGTATCTGATGAGTCGTTTTGATAGCCGGATACTAGCGGTGGCGCGAATACAATGTTGTGTAATTATGCTAAAATTAATAAGGGTTATCTATCACATTTATTCCAACTTGATATCAGAAACATGATAGATAATCTAGAAGCACAACAAAGACGCTGAAATTAATAAAAGGATTATTATATGGAGAGGCAGAAGCAGTGTTTACATCAGGGCAAACGCACACTAGCCAATTTTGTTTTTGGTTGACTGTTATCACTAATCTTCTTAGGCCCCATGGTAGCTAATTTATACAAATACTATAAAAAAAAAACACCGAAAAATGCGAAGAAACACGAAACAGTTTACAGTAAAGTTCAGCAAAGTTTTGGACTGAATGACAACTCTGGGGGAGAGTGATCCACATGTTCTGGCAGGTCATGTTTATTTGGTCGAATGCCGAGCAAACGGTCGACTACCGAGCGACTTTTTTTACCAAAGCATTTGAGTACCGAACTGTCGAGTACTGAGCTGTTAGAGTACCGAAGTTCTGCTGTAGTTCACTTAAACTCTCCTCTTAGAACACACCTTTAGCTCCAGGACTAGTCTCGTTGCAAACCTCTGTAGATGTGAGGAAAGTATTGACACTGGGGAAAGGGAATGAGGACTGAGTGTGAGAATGAGTAGGGGGGTTATGGTTTGTTTTGGATTATATCTGGGTGGTAGAGGGGGCTAGTGCTGGAGGGGGCTAGTGCTGGAGGGGGCTAGTGCTGGAGGGGGCTAGTGCTGGAGGAGGTTGTGTCTAAGTGTGCTTAGTGTTCCTCTGGAGACTGAGCTGTCAACGCATGTCCTCTCTTTCTGCCATAGGTGCCTTTGTGCTCTCTCTCTCTCTCTCTCTCTCTCTCTCAGTTGTCTCTGTTCCTTTCTTGCTCTCTCCCGGTCGAGGTACAAACACAGGCATTTCGTCTGCCTTAATTGTGAGTTCTGCTGCATTGATCGTCTCTGGTTTCATTACTGTTGTGAAGGTCAGTTTGACTGGACATATTTTTCCACTCAAAAATTATACTCAAACATCACAGTCAAATAACACTCAGACAACACACTCAGACATGATAGTCAAAGGGCTCACTCACACAACACACCTAAGAATCACAGTCAAGCATCATACTCCAGCAACACTCAAAAAATGCAAACAACACATTCAAATGTTGCACTCAAGCTTCATACTCGAACACTGCACTCAAACATCACACTCAAACCTTACACTCAAACAATACTATGCATTATAATTGCAGATACAAAATTTCATGTCTCTGTTGTACCTGACTGTAACGCAAGTCTCAAAACGTGTGGAGAATTTTTTCTTTACCCGTATATTCCCTTCGCCAAGATATGTACAGTAGAGAGTTAAAGCAGCATTATAACATTAAGTCAGAGAGGAAAGAGTCAATCATACTAGTTGGGTTCACGCTTCAGAATGGACGAGTGTACACGACCAGAGGTAGTATCTGACTCACAGCCAGTTGGTAAAACATAACCTCAGCTTGGCTAGAGGAGTTAGCTGTCAAGCTATTGGTTAGCTGAACTGGACAAGTAAGAGCGTAATTGGGCCCTGGAACATCTTCATTCTGATTCGTTGTTGGCTGGTTGAGATGGCGTGACAGTGGGTGTGTGGTAAACACTGAATGAACTGTAATGTACTCGGTGCATGCTACACACTCAAACATCATACTCACTACACTCAAACACATGCGTCATGTGCTGTTGCTGCAAAAGAGAACACTTGCTAGCACTGTAGTGTTAGCAACGTGAAGGAGCCTATGACTGCCATCCACTGTAGTTTATCATTGACAGTAAAGGAAAAAGAACATTTATGTTTATGTGTGGGAGAGAGGAGCACTTCCCCCACACCTGTGTGCTGGGGTGGGGGTGAGGGGAGACAGGAGCACCACCCCACACCTGTGCGTGGGGTTGGGTTCTGTACTGCCTCACCTCCCCGTGGGTCCGGGCCGCCTGACTCACACCTCCCCAGCCCAGTGTTGCTGCTGCTCACACACACTCCTCTACCTCTCACTGTGTGGCTCCTGTTGCCTCTGTGTGTGTGCTCTCCTGCCGTAACCTGTGTTGGCTCTGTTGTGTTCCTGTCGTGCTCTTGTAGGACAGGTGCTGTGTTAGACGTGCTAGCCGCGCTTTGACAGTGCTGTGTTAAGAACGCTCAAGGTGCTGCGTTAGACGTGGTAGCCACGCTCTGACAGTACTGTGTTACGAACGCTCGAGGTGCTGTGTTAGACGTGCTAGCCGCGCTTTGACAGTGCTGTGTTAAGAATGCTCAAGGTGCTGCGTTAGACGTGGTAGCCACGCTCTGACAGTACTGTGTTACGAACGCTCAAGGTGCTGCGTTAGACGTGGTAGCCACGCTCTGACAGTACTGTGTTACGAACGCTCAAGGTGCTGCGTTAGACGTGGTAGCCACGCTCTGACAGTACTGTGTTACGAACGCTTAAGGTGCTGCGTTAGACGTGGTAGCCACGCTCTGACAGTACTGTGTTACGAACGCTCGAGGTGCTGCGTTAGACGTGGTAGCCACGCTCTGACAGTACTGTGTTACGAATGCTCGAGGTGCTGTGTTAGACGTGGTAGCCACGCTCTGGCAGTACTGTGTTACGAATGCTCGAGGTGCTGTGTTAGACGTGGTAGCCACGCTCTGGCAGTACTGTGTTACGATCGCTCAAAGTGCTGTGTTAGACGTGGTAGCCACGCTCTGGCAGTACTGTGTTACGATCGCTCAAAGTGCTGTGTTAGACGTGGTAGCCACGCTCTGGCAGTACTGTGTTACGATCGCTCAAAGTGCTGTGTTAGACGTGGTAGCCACGCTCTGGCAGTACTGTGTTACGATCGCTCAAAGTGCTGTGTTAGACAAGTATGTGGTTTTCACTCACGTGCAAAAGGCGCTTTGCTAGATGAGATTGTGGTGCTCTGTGACCTGCTGTGCAGGTGTGCGCGGCTGTGCAGGTGTGCGCGAGTGCTGTAACAATCTGCGATTTGCAGAAAGTCTCGAGAATCCCTGTAAATAAAAGGCCCTTTTTTCATTCATCTTTGAGTTTAATCCTAAATATCCAAGAATCAAATAGTGAACGGAAATCCTTCCATTAGTGTTAGTTTAATGGTGCTAACGCATGCAACTGGCGGCTAAAACTGAAAAAAATATATGTAAGAAATGCATATTTGACTGCGGCCTAGCGGCCACAGGTGTCGAGGTGACTTTAGAGACAAGAAGGAAAATAAATACCGAGATTATGACGCACGAAGGATCGTCGAATGGGCAGGTTACCTGAGAAACCTGAGCGGTGTCGGCAGTTCTTCACCACTTACCCCTTTCTGTTTACCTGGCAGTGGAAAAGCAGAATGAAGTATAGTGAGAAAAGTATACGACTGGGAAGTTAAAACTGATGCAGAGGTGGATATTAAAGTTGATAGTGAGCAGGAAGATAGCGCCTGGATGGCTCAGTAAACATGGCTGCACCATCCTCTCCTTCATGTACTCTCTGGACTAGGTAAGTGCAATGCGACAAGAAGATGATGAACACTGCTGTGTTTATCATATTCTTTCACCATATATTAAGATAATCGGAATGTCTGGTGTCTGTTTACTGACTTGGTGACAGTTGTGTCACCGTCTAGGACTTTCTTGGTAGCATGTCAGGAGTACCAGGATGCAGAGAGAAACATCATTAGTGCCAGGATGTAGAGAGAAACATCATTAGTGCCAGGATGTAGAGAGAAACATCATTAGTGCCAGGATGTAGAGAGAAGCATCATTAGTGCCAGGATGTAGAGAGAAACATCACTAGTACCAAGATGTAGAGAGAAACGTTTTCTTCACGAGTGACTTCTGCGCTCCTTATTAGCACTGATGAAGCCGTTTGTGACAAAACGTTTCCTCAGTAAACGTCTCGAACAGTGAGCAAGTGTCTTCATCTACACACTGACAGTGTCTTTGTTCTCCATTTCAGTACCAACTTATAGTTTACTATACAAACAAAATATGGAGAACAAAAAGGCACAATAACATGACTGGAACAATACAAGAATAACACGCACATGGAAAAAACTTATAACGACATTTCGGTCCGCGACTTGGACCATTTCACTGGCAACATCAAGTGAAAAAATGGACAGCACACAACCTAGGAGTTGATGTCCCAGACATCAGCAAGAGGTGAGCAAAGAGCAGTCGTTACGTGACTTAATAGTGAGCTATTAAAAATACTGTTTTATATGTGTGTACTCACCTGGTTGTTGTAGCTGGGGTCGAGACTCAGCTCCTGGCCCCGCCTCGTTACTGATCGCTACTTGGTTCTCTCCCTGCTCCATTAGCTTTATCAAACTTCGTCTTAAAACTATGTATGGTTCCTGCCTCCACTACGTCACTTTCTAGGCTATTCCACTGCCTGACAACTTTACGACTGAAAAAATACTTCCTAACATCCCTTTGACTTATCTGAGTCTTTAACTTCCGCTTGTGACCCCTTGTTTCTGTGTCCCATTTCTGGAACATCCTGTCTCTGTCCACCTTGTCAATTCCTCTCAGTATTTTATATGTCGTTATCATGTCTTCCCTAACCCTCCTGTCCTCCAGTGTCGTCAGGCCTTGTTGCAAACCTTTGCACTTTCTCTAATTTCTTGACGTGCTTGACAAGGTGTGGATTCCAAACTGGTGCTGCGTACTTCAATATGGGCCTAACGTACATGGTGTACAGAGTCTTGAACGATTCCTTACTGAGGTATCGGAACGCTATTCTTAGGTTTGCCAGGCGCCTACATGCTGCAGCAGTTATCTGGTTGATGTGTTTCTTAGGAGATATGCTCGGGATTATATTCACCCTAACATCTTTTTCCTTGAGTGAGGTTTGCAGTCTTTGGCCACCTAGACTATACTCTATCTGCGGTCTTCTTTGCCTTCAGCGATCTTTATGACTTTGCATTTGGCGGGGTTAAATTCGAGGAGCCAGTTGCTGGACCACGGAACCAGCCTGTTCATCTGATTTAATTTTCCACATTAGCTTCACATCATCTGAGAACAGGGACACTTCTGAGTCTATCCCTTCCATCATGTCATTCACATATACCAAAAATAGCACTGGTCCTGGGACTGACCCCTGTGGGATCCCGCTCGTCACAGGCGCCCACTGTGATACCTCATCACGTACCATGACTCGTTGTTGCCTCCCTGTCAGGTATTCTCTGATACATTGCAGTGCCCTTTTTTGATATACGTGCCTGATCCTCTAGCCTCTGCACTAATCTTTTGTGAGAAACTGTGCTGAAGGCCTTCTTGCAGTCCAAGAAAATGCAATCAACCCACTCCTCTCTCTTGCGTCTTACTTCCATTACCTTGTCATAAAACTCCAGTAGGTTTGTGACACAGGATTTGCCTTCCATGAATCCGTGCTGGTTGTCATTTATAATCTTGTTCCATTCCAGGGGCTCCACCACTCTCCTCCTGATAATCTTCTCCCTGACTTTGCATACTATACACGTCATTGACACTGGTCTATAGTTTATTGCCTCGTTTCTGTCTCCTTTCTTAAAAATGGGGACTACATTTGCCGTCTTCTTACCTCAGGTAGTTGCCCAGTTTCAAGGAATGTGTTGAAGATTGTGGTTAGTGGGACACACAGCACCTCTGCTCCCTCTCTAAGGACCCACGAAGAGATGTTGTCTGGTCCCATCGCCTTTGAGGTATCAAGGTCACGTAGCAGCTTTTTCACCACCTCCTCGGTTGTGTGCATTTCATCCGACACCTGTTGGTATATCCCTTGTTGGTGTACCCTTCTGTTCTGTCTTCCCAGAGTCCTTTCTATCTCGACTGTACATACTTCCTTAAATCTCATGCTGAGCTTCCCACGTACTTCTTGGTCGTTTCTTGTGACCTCCCCACCTTCTTTCCTCAGCCTGATTACCTGGTCCTTGGCTGTTGTCTTCCTCCTGATGTGGCTATACAGCAGTTTCGGGTCAGACTTGGCTTTCGATGCTATGTTGTTTTCGTACTGTCGCTGGGCCTCCCTCCTTATCTGTTCATATGCATTTCTGACTCTTCGACTAATCTCTTTATTTTCCTGGGTCCTTTGCCTTCTGTACTTTTTCCATTCTCCAGTGCACTTAGTTTTTGCCTCCTACACCTTCGGGTAAACCAAGGGCTCGTTCTGGTCTTCCCATTATTTCTGTTGCCCTTGGGAACAAACCTTTCCTCTGCCTCCTTGCATTTTGTTGTTATGTAGTCCATCAATTCGTTTACTGACTTTCCTACCAATTCTCTTTCCCACTGAACCTCCTGCAGGAAGTTCCTCATACCTGTGTAGTCCCCTCTTTTGTAGGTTGGCTTTTCCCATTCTACTCCTGCTACCCTATCCACTTGTAACTCTACAGTGTATTCAAAGCTCAGAAGCACGTGATCACTAGCTCCAAGGGGCATTTCATGTGTGATTCCTCAATGTTCGAGTTACTCAGGGTGAACAAGAAGTCCAGTATTGCTGGTTCATCCTCCCCTCTCTCTCTCTGGCAGTGTCCCTAACATGTTGATGCATGAGGTTTTCCAGTAACACATCCATCATCTTGGCTCTCCATGTTTCGGCACCCCCATGTGGCTCCAGGTTTTCCCAGTCAATCTCTCTGTGGTTGTGTGTGTGTGTGTGTACTCACCTAGTTGAGGTTGCGGGGGTCGAGTCCGAGCTCCTGTGTGTGTGTGTGTGTGTGTGTGTGTGTGTGTGTGTGTGTGTGTGTGTGTGTGTGTGTGTGTGTGTGTGTGTGTGTGTGTCTGTGTGTGGTGAGGGTGGGGTCGGGTAGGTCACCCCACACAGTCCACTCCCTCGGTATTTTGACCTTCCACACGGCTGACGTCCTCTCTGCTGGCGTACCACCTTCCACTGTCCTATCAATCCCTTCGTTGGCCTGCTACATTCAGTTTGCGACCTTGCTGGCTTGTGACATCCAGTTTACGACTTTGCTGGCTTGCGACCACTAATAATTTACGATCCCGCAGACTTGTGACCTTCCCTTGGACTCATGACCTTAGCCAAGAACCAAGGACATCATCACTGTAATGAGGACATTTCCGTCTCCACCTTCTCATGTGTCTATACACTTGAGTTCATTCATACATATATACATACAGTACATACATGCGTACATACATACATACATATAAAAAGGTTAAATGCTGGTTTGTGAACTTATACTGCTAGCATGTACATTAACACTGCTAGTTCGTACGCTTATGTTGCTAGTTTATGCACTTATACTGCCATCTTGCACATTCAGATTGCTAGTTATTCCCTTATACTGCTTTTTTCGTACGCCCACAGTGCTAGTCTGTACACCCGCGCTGGTAGTTCGTAGACCCACACTGCCAGTTCGTACACCTAGTACAATCCCGCTAGCTCGCCTGCCCACACTGCCCTTGTGTTCGCCGACGCAGCAGTAGAGGACAGAAGGCATGTTGACCTGCGCTTCTCCTGCAGTATTTGTGTCCATGTCTGTGTTTGTAAGCTTCTTGTGTGTTTGTTTGCACTTGAGGGGCGAGGGTTCGCGCACGTCGCGTCATCCTGCGAATGAATGTGAAGTTTTTATTTTATACGCAAATTCACTCTGCAGATTTAGGAAAAGTTACCCAGCCTTAGTTGGCTTCAACCCTTATTTATGTGAATTACAATTCCTACCCCAGGATGCCACCCACGACAGCTAATTAACTGTTTATCGTTAGGTAAATAGAGACAGCAGATGCAAGAAGACTTGCTCTTGCCTAAGAGTCGAACCCGGGTCCCTTTCGTTGTGAGCTGAGTGGTAGACTGAGTTAAGTGACTGACACACAGGTGTTAGACTGAACTATGTGACTGACACACAGGCGTTAGACTGAACTATGTGACTGACACACAGGCGTTAGACTGAACTATGTGACTGACACACAGGTGTTAGACTGAACTATGTGACTGACACACAGGTGTTAGACTGAACTATGTGACTGACACACAGGTGTTAGACTGAACTATGTGACTGACACACAGGCGTTAGACTGAACTATGTGACTGACACACAGGTGTTAGACTGAACTATGTGACTGACACAAAGGTGTTAGACTGAACTATGTGACTGACACACAGGTGTTAGACTGAACTATGTGACTGACACACAGGTGTTAGACTGAACTATGTGACTGACACACAGGTGTTAGACTGAACTATGTGACTGACACACAGGTGTTAGACTGAACTATGTGACTGACACACAGGCGTTAGACTGAACTATGTGACTGACACACAGGCGTTAGACTGAACTATGTGACTGACACACAGGTGTTAGACTGAACTATGTGACTGACACACAGGTGTTGTAACGATGAATTTCAGACTGATAAAAATTCATGAGCACTATCAGCGAAGCTTTCAGTTTTACGTACAAGTCTGTAAGTTCATGGAGGACACCTCTGTGAGGGTGTATCGGGGGTCAACGCCCCCCGCGGCCCGATCCCAGACCAGGCCTCCTAGTGGATCAAGGCCTGATCAATCAGACTATTACTGCTGAAGGCACCCAGTTCCACGTGCAAACCACAGCCCAAGTGCCTCCCAGCATATATAGGGATTATTACCTATAGACCCCTGGCTGTCTTCAAGACCCCTGGCTGTCTTCAAGACCCCTGGCTGTCTTCAAGACCCCTGGCTGTCTTCAAGACCCCTGGCTGTCTTCAAGACCCCTGGCTGTCTTCAAGACCCCTGGCTGTCTTCAAGAAGGCACCTAAAGTCAGTACCTGATTAGCCGGGCTGTGGTTTGTACGTCGGGTTACGTGCTGCCAGCAGTAACAGCCTGATTTATCAGGCTCTGATCCACCACGAGGCCTGGTCACAGACCGGGCCGTGGGAGCCTTGATCCCCGAAAGGCTCTCTAGGTATACTCCAGGGAACGGGCGGAGTGAGCAAGTGAGTCCTGGAACTGACAGGCCGGTGCGTTGCAGGGCTCACTTGTCATGGTTTCAAGCGCCTCCCGTACCGTGGTTTGATCAGGAACTGACTTAACGAACTCATCAAGATGGTTATCTATTGGTAATCACCCTTAAAACTGAAGGGAAATTTTGTCTTGTACTCACGGCAATCCTGCTTCTCACTTGTACTCACGGCACTCCTGCTTCTCACTTGTACTCACGGCACTCCTGCTTCTCACTTGTACTCACGGCACTCCTGCTTCTTACTTGTACTCACGGCACCCCTGCTTCTCACTTGTACTCACGGCACTCCTGCTTCTCACTTGTACTCACGGCATTCCTGCTTCTCACTTGTACTCACGGCACTCCTGCTTCTCACTTGTACTCACGGCACCCCTGCTTCTCACTTGTACTCACTGCACTCCTGCTTCTCACTTGTACTCACGGCATTCCTGCTTCTCACTTGTACTCACGGCATTCCTGCTTCTCACTTGTACTCACGGCACTCCTGCTTCTCACTTGTACTCACGGCACTCCTGCTTCTCACTTGTACTCACGGCACTCCTGCTTCTCACTTGTACTCACGGCATTCCTGCTTCTCACTTGTACTCACGGCACTCCTGCTTCTCACTTGTACTCACGGCACCCCTGCTTCTCACTTGTACTCACTGCACTCCTGCTTTCGTAAGGAGTAATTTCTGTGTGCAGATTCAGTACCAGTCCCCTCTAGGATTTTTCGGGTGTAAATTATGATGTATCTCTCTCGCCTGCGTTCCTAGGAGTACAGGTCCAGGGACTTCAGACGTTCCCAGTAATTTAGTGACTGGAGTGAATTCTATAGGTCCGCAATTACGACTGTTTTAATAGGGGGTTGTTAATGTACAACAATAATCCAGAGAAAATAAGAGATTGAAAGAGAACCATCATCGTGAGCGTCATCTGTTGTTTTGAAGGTTCTAGTTATCCGTTCCGTCATGCAAATATGTTAATGCTGGTATGTATGTATGTATATATGTATGTATGAATAAATGTACGTATGTATGTATACATGTATGCATACATGAATGAATGTATGTCTGTATTTAAGTATGTATGGATTTATGTATAAGTATACATAAGTATATATGTACAGTATCAGTGGCAACATTGTCAAACTTTTATATAAGAGAATGATCAACAAAACTGTGAACGTTCTCTCGGTAAACGTTTTCCTATTAATCTTCCTCACAGTAAACGTTATCTTATTAAACGTTAGCTCGGTAAACTTTCTCTTATTAAACGGGCCGTTAGCAAGAAATTATCGTATTAAACGGGCCGTTAGCAAGAAATTATCGTATTAAACGTTTTGTCAGTAAACCTTTTCTAATTAAACGTTCCCTCGGTAAACTTTCTCAAAGTAAACGTTCTAAAAGTTAATATTCTTTCAGTAAACGTTTTCACAGTAAACGTTGTCTCCCTGAACGTTTTCACAGTAAACGTTGTCTCCCTGAACGTTTTCACAGTAAACGTTGTCTCCCTGAACGTTCTGACAGTAAACGTTGCCTCCCTGAACGTTTTCACAGTAAACGTTGTCTCCCTGAACGTTCTCACAGTAAACGTTGTCTCCCTGAACGTTCTCACAGTAAACGTTGTCTCCCTGAACGTTCTGACAGTAAACGTTGCCTCCCTGAACGTTTTCACAGTAAACGTTGTCTCCCTGAACGTTCTCACAGTAAACGTTGTCTCCCTGAACGTTCTCACAGTAAACGTTATCTCCCTGAACGTTCTCACAGTAAACGTTGTCTCCCTGAACGTTCTCACAGTAAACGTTGTCTCCCTGAACGTTCTCACAGTAAACGTTATCTCCCTGAACGTTCTCACAGTAAACGTTGTCTCCCTGAACGTTCTCACAGTAAACGTTGTCTCCCTGAACGTTCTGACAGTAAACGTTGTCTCCCTGAACGTTCTCACAGTAAACGTTATCTCCCTGAACGTTCTCACAGTAAACGTTGTCTCCCTGAACGTTCTCACAGTAAACGTTATCTCCCTGAACGTTCTCACAGTAAACGTTGTCTCCCTGAACGTTCTCACAGTAAACGTTATCTCCCTGAACGTTCTCACAGTAAACGTTGTCTCCCTGAACGTTCTCACAGTAAACGTTGTCTCCCTGAACGTTCTCACAGTAAACGTTATCTCCCTGAACGTTCTCACAGTAAACGTTGTCTCCCTGAACGTTCTCACAGTAAACGTTGTCTCCCTGAACGTTCTGACAGTAAACGTTGCCTCCCTGAACGTTTTCACAGTAAACGTTGTCTCCCTGAACGTTCTCACAGTAAACGTTGTCTCCCTGAACGTTCTCACAGTAAACGTTGTCTCCCTGAACGTTTTCACAGTAAACGTTGTCTCCCTGAACGTTTTCACAGTAAACGTTGTCTCCCTGAACGTTCTCACAGTAAACGTTGTCTCCCTGAACGTTCTCACAGTAAACGTTATCTCCCTGAACGTTCTCACAGTAAACGTTGTCTCCCTGAACGTTCTCACAGTAAACGTTTTTTAGGTTAAATGTTCAGCTCCTGCGAGGTTTTGCAGAGTGGCAGTGACTTCTGCTTTAAGCAGACCACCAGCAGAGTGGCAGTGACTCCTACTTTAAGCAGACCACCAGCAGAGTGGCAGTGACTTCTGCTTTAAGCAGACCACCAGCAGCGTGGCAGTGACTTCTGCTTTAAGCAGACCACCAGCAGCGTGACAGTGACTTCTGCTTTAAGCAGACCACCAGCAGAGTGGCAGTGACTTCTGCTTTAAGCAGACCACCAGCAGAGTGGCAGTGACTTCTGCTTTAAGCAGACCACCAGCAGAGTGGCAGCGACTTCTGCTTTAAGCAGACCACCAGCAGAGTGGCAGCGACTTCTGCTTTAAGCAGACCACCAGCAGCGTGGCAGTGACTCCTGCTTTAAGCAGACCACCAGCAGAGTGGCAATGACTTCTGCTTTAAGCAGACCACCAGCAGAGTGTCAGTGACTTCTGCTTTAAGCAGACCACCAGCAGAGTGGCAGTGACTTCTGCTTTAAGCAGACCACCAGCAGAGTGGCAGTGACTTCTGCTTTAAGAAGACCACCAGCAGAGAGGCAGTAACTTCTGCTTTAAGCAGACCACCAGCAGAGTGGCAGTGACTCCTGCTTTAAGCAGACCACCAGCAGCCAGGATCAATGAAGATGATCAACGAAATGACTCTCAGTGGTTGTTATCAACGCCAAATACGACGCTGTGTACTCGCTTATTGTGGTTGCAGGGGTCGATTCATAGCCTGGCCGCCCCACCTCTTCACTGGTCGCCACTAGATCCACTCTCTCCCTGCTCCAGGAGCTTTATCATACCTCTTCTTAAAAGTATGAATGGTACCTAGCTCCACTACCTCACTTTGCAGACTATTCCACTTCTTGACAACTCTATGACTGAAGAAATACTTCCTAACATCCCTGTGACTCATCTGAGTCTTCAACTTCCAATTGTGACCCCTTGTTGCTGTGTCCCATCTCTGGAACATCCTGTTTCTGTCTACCTTGTCGATTCTTCTAAGTATTTTAAATGTCCTTATCATGTCCTCCTTGTCCCCCCTGTCCTCCAGTGTCGTCAAGTCGAGTTCTCTTAACCTCTCGTCGTAGAACATGCCCCTTAGCTCCGAGACTAGTCTCGTGGTAAACCTCTGCACTTTTTCCAGTTTCCTGACGTGCTTGGCTAGGTGTGGGTTCCAAACTGGTGCTGCATACTCCAATATGGGCCCGACGTACATGGTGCACAGGGTCCGGAGCGACTCCTTACTGAGATGTCAGAATGGCATTGTTAGGTTCGCTAGTCGCCCGTATGCTGCAGTAGTTATTTTGTTAATGTGCCCCTCAGGAGATGTGCTCAGTATTATACACACCACAAGATCCTTTTCCTTGAGTGAGGTTTGTAGTATTTGGCCACCTAGACTGTGCTTTGTTTGCGGTCTTCTTTGTCCTTCCCCAATCTTCACGACCTTGCATTTTGTGGGGTTGAGCTCCAGGAGCCAGTTGCTGGACCAGGTCTGCAGTCTGTCCAAATCCCTTTGTAGTCCTGCCTTATCCTCTTCGGACTTAATTCTCCTCATTAGCTTTACATCATCTGCAAACAGGGACACTTCTGAATCTATTCCTTTCGTCATGTCATTCACGCATACCGAAACAGCACCGGTCCTAGGACTGTCCCCTGTGGGACCTCGCTCGTCACAGGCGCCCGCTCTGACACCTCGTCACGTACCATGACTCGCTGATGCCTTCCCGTCAGGTATTCTCTGATCCATTGCAGTGCCTTCCCTGTTATACTTGTCTGGTTCTCCAGGTTTTGCACTGATCTCTTGTGTTGAACTGCGTCAAAAGCCTTCTTACAGTCCAAGAAAAGGTAATCTACTCTTTTGTCTTACTGCTGCCACCTTGACATAGAACTCAAGTAGGTTTGTGACACAGGATTTCCCGTCTGAATCCTTGCTGGTTGTCGTTTATATGCTCATTTCTTTCTAGGTGGTCCTCTACTCTTCTGATAATCTTCTCCATGTATTTGTATACTATACATGTCAGTGACACTGGTCTGTAGTTTAATGCTGCTTGTCTGTCTCCTTTAAAAATAAACTGGGACTACATTTGTTGTCTTCCATACCTCAGGTAGTCGCCCTGTTTCGACAGATGTGTTGAAGATTGTTGTTAGTGGTACACAGCGTCTCTGCTGCCTCAGGACCCTCGGAGAGATGTTTTCCGGCCCCATCGCCTTTGAGATATCTAGTTCTCTTAGCAGCCTGTGTGTGTGTACGTGTACTCACCTAGTTGTACTCACCTAGTTGAGGTTGCAGGGGTCGAGTCCAAGCTCCTGCCCCCGCCTCTTCACTGGTCGCTACTAGGTCACTCTCCCTGAACCGTGAGCTTTATCATACCTCTGCTTAAAGCTATGTATGGATCCTGCCTCCACTACATCGCTTCCCAAACTATTCCACTTCCTGACTACTCTGTGGCTGAAGAAATACTTCCTAACATCCCTGTGATTCATCTGTGTTTTCAACTTCCAACTGTGTCCCCTTGTTACTGTGTCCAATCTCTGGAACATCCTGTCTTTATCCACCTTGTCAATTCCTCTCAGTATTTTGTATGTCGTTATCATGTCCCCTCTATCTCTCCTGTCCTCCAGTGTCGTCAGGTTGATTTCCCTTAACCTCTCCTCGTAGGACATACCTCTTAGCTCTGGGACTAGTCTTGTTGCAAACCTTTGCACTTTCTCTAGTTTCTTTACGTGCTTGGCTAGGTGTGGGTTCCAAACTGGTTCCACATACTCCAGTATAGGCCTAACGTACACGGGGTACAGGGTCCTGAACGATTCCTTATTAAGATGTCGGAATGCTGTTCTGAGGTTTGCTAGGCGCCCACATGCTGCAGCAGTTATTTGGTTGATGTGCGCTTCAGGAGATGTACCTGATGTTATATTCACCCCAAGATCTTTTTCCTTGAGTGAGGTTTGTAGTCTCTGGCCCCCTAAACTGTACTCCGTCTGCGGTCCTCTTTGCCCTTCCCCAATCTTCATGACTTTGCACTTGGTGGGATTGAACTCCAGGAGCCAATTGCTGGACCAGGTCTGCAGCCTGTCCAGATCCCTTTGTAGTTATGCCTGGTCTTCGATCGAATGAATTCTTCTCATCAACTTCACGTCATCTGCAAACAGGGACACCTCGGAGTCTATTCCTTCCGTCATGTCGTTCACAAATACCAGAAACAGCACTGGTCCTAGGACTGACCCCTGTGGGACCCCGCTGGTCACAGGTACCCACTCTGACACCTCGCCACGTACCAATACTCGCTGCTGTCTTCCTGACAAGTATTCCCTGATCCATTGTAGTGCCTTCCCTGTTATCCCTGCTTGGTCCTCCAGTTTTTGCACAAATTTCTTGTGTGGAACTGTGTCAAACGCCTTCTTGTAGTCCAAGAAAATGCAATCCATCCACCCCTCTCTCTCTTGTCTTACTGCTGTCACCATGTCATAGAACTCCAGTAGGTTTGTGACACAGGATTTCCCGTCCCTGAAACCATGTTGGCTGCTGTTGATGAGATAATTCCTTTCTAGGTGTTCTACTACTCTTCTCCTGATAATCTTCTCCATGACTTTGCATACTATGCATGTCAGTGACACTGGTCTGTAGTTTAGTGCTTCATGTCTGTCTCCTTTTTTAAAGATTGGGACTACATTTGCTGTCTTCCATACCTCAGGCAATCTCCCTGTTTCGATAGATGTATTGAATATTGTTGTTAGGGGTACACATAGCGCCTCTGCTCCCTCTCTCAGGACCCATTGGGAGATGTTATCTGGCCCCATTGCCTTTGAGGTATCTAGCTCGTGTGTGTGTGTGTGTTGCCCTCCTTAGAGTCATCTTGGGAGATGCAGCATCACTGCAGCACAATTTCTGTGTGAGGCGAGATACGCAGTGTGCCGAGATGTGCATCAACAGGAATGCTTTATCCATCTATTGATAATTCGTGCTTCGCGTTGATAAATTAGACACATATCTAAATCAGAAACACATGTCTTATTTATTAGACATATGGGTTTAATTTATCAACTTTTCGGTTCTCAGAACCATTTATCTACATTCCTGTCAGACACAGCAACACCTTGGAATGTTGATACAGGGAATGTCTATACCTGTAGGCATGACTTACCTCCATCTGTAGATTTATCCAAGGTTACACCGCCTACGACTGCTTCACCTCACCTGTCTGCAGTTAAATGAGCCCTTTCTTCGCGCTTACGCTGTATTCTTATCAAGATTGAAGGAATGATCACATCGACTCCAGGCTGAGGGATTGATTACCTCCAATCCCTTCTGATCTTCACCATTCTTCTTTGTATCGGACTGATGAAGCCACTGTGTGACGAAATGTCTTACTCACTTGTCAGTGAGTCACGCGTCGTGATAATAAAGGCTGGCTGATGTGTCACCAGCATGCAGCATAGTGAGTGGCAGCAGCATTATCATCGTTGTATACACAGCATCACCGAGGTAATTATGAGGTACAGGGTTGCTCTCCTTGGGGTCGTGACCCGCCTCATCTGCCCTCAGTGATGCTCCAGGTGACCTGCTTTGAACCTTGCTTCCGTAGTATGAAAATTTTCTACGAGTGAGGTTGTGAGGTAGTTTCAGTAGAGTTTCTACGACTGAGATTGTGAGGTAGTTTCAGTAGAGTTTCTACGACTGAGGTTGTGAGGTAGTTTCAGTAGAGTTTCTACGACTGAGGTTGTGAGGTAGTTTCAGTAGAGTTTCTACCACTGAGGTTGTGAGGTAGTTTCAGTAGAGTTTCCAAGATTTAGGCTGTGAGGTAGTTTGAGTTCACTATCTTGGCCTCTATGTTCATTCCACTTATTATAATTTTCTCTCACCGATGGACAATAATATTTTTTTTCTGATAGCTTCCCCTCACCAGGAATTTATGTTATGTGAACCTAAGCTCCTAAAAAACAACATAAACTATGGAGAACTGTAAGAGGCCTACTGGCCCATGCTAGGCGAGTCCAACTCACACCCGCTCATGAACCAATCCAACCCATTTCACTACCTGTGAGCTTGTTCCTCTCATCTACTACTGTGTTTACCAAACTAATTCTTCCTTATATCCTTTCTAAATATAAAATTATCTAGCTTCTGATCCATTGCTGTGAATACTGCCTTGGTTAGATATTTCCGGGGTGGTATTTACACCTTTATTTACTATTGTTGTTCAATAATATATCGCTAAGTCGACGCCATCCCAGAAAGTTAAAATTAAATGCTAATTCATCTGGATGTTTTCCAGGGTATTTATGTACACTCTGTGATACTGAGACCAGAACTGAGCAGCGGAATGTAGACGAAGTCTCACCAGTGATAAGGTTGAAGCCAAGAATTCAATTAGCTTTACTGCCAACACATATTCGCCTTTACCTTGGCTTTATATTTCTACTAAGTTAAGGCTTTTCGCCTTTAGTTTGATTAATTTACCTTATTTGGATACCGTTGTTGTGGTAACGTTTCTCACCCCACAGTGGCGTCCTCAGTCTAATACAGAGATGAACGGTGGAAGATGATGAGAAGTTTGGAAATATAAACGCATATGCAGTATAATGTGATCCTTTATTGACTACGTTTCGCCCACACAGTGGGCTTTTTCAAGTCACAGGTAGTTCTGTTTGTGACTTGAAAAAGCCCACTGTGTGGGCGAAACGTAGTCAATAAAGGATCACATTATACTGCATATGTGTTTATATTTCCATTGTGTCGGTATTTTATACCATTTATTTCCATGAGAAGTTTGACTGATAACCTCACACTCACCATCTTTCGTCGTTCTCCTCTGTACTGGACTGAGGAAGCCAGTGTGCGGCTTCTTGTCGGTCTTCTAAATCATTTTGTCACATCTTCTTCCATATTTCTACAAGAAAAACTTTGGGTTGATCTTCGATTCCCTTGAACCTTTAATCATTTTTTTTTCTGGCTCGGTTGGTAGCGCACTCAGCACACACTGAAGTTCAGGGGGTCGATCCCCGGTACGGGTGGAACATTAAAGCGTGTTTCCTTAAGATATCTGCTATCCATTTTCACCTAACAGTACGTAGACACCCGGGTGTCAATGGACTGGTGTGGGTCGCATCTTGGGGACATAACTGACCTAATTTACCCGAAATGCTCAGAATAACAAGGGGTTTTCTATACAGTAGTATGTCATTGATGTCAACTATGACTGTATACCTTATACATGTACTTGTAGAAATAAAGATTATTATTATTATTATTATTATTATTATTATTAATCCTTATAATTCCTCTCATGAATTAGATATATTGATGATAAAGGTGACCTTCTTTGACCCACCAGTTCAGGTCAGTTATGCTTGGTTCAATATTTCTATTGAGAGTGTCTGAGGTTTGGACAGTTCTACAGTGCGTCCAAAAATTTAATATCCTCCATCTCACCTGATGAAGAATTAGACACATGTGGAACATCTGGGAATCTTCATTGTTGATATTTCGCCATCCAGTGGCTTTATCAATACAAATTCATAGACATAAATGGAAGACAGTAGAACCGTATACAAAAGATGAGGTAACCAGTCCCTCAGTCTTGAATTTGTATTCATCAAGTCACTGGTTGGTGAGACGTTTACAAATAAAGACACCCACATGTTGCAAATGTGTCTAATTCTTCGTATTGTTGGTATGGTATATCATACATATGCCACCAGGTCAGCTACCTGTCTATAACTTCCAGTCAGGTCACACAGTCTGCCACCGAGGCACAGGAGGGCCCCGCTTTACAGCACTCAGTATTATGACGTTCCACTAATGCAGCAGTTCTCAATTCTACCCATTCTTCATTTATTAACACTTCCTAAAATATATATTAACTGCTCACTATAAGCTAAGGACGAAAATATTTTAAGGTAAGTAATGTGTGTACTGTATATGCATTTTTTTAGGCCTAGATCTATTGCTCACTTAATATATGATAGTGTAAATATGTTATCAGGCTTTTATATGCATTTGAAAGTGGATAAAAAGGTTGTGTTTCACTTTACAGCGGTAGGACAGAACCTAACTTGCTGCATAAGTGGGGCCCAGAACCTAACCTGCTGTATCAGTGAGGCCCGGAATCTAACATGCTGTATAAGCGGGGCCCAGAACCTAACCTGCTGTATCAGCGAGGCCCGGAATCTAACATGCTGTATAAGCGGGGCCCATAACCTAACCTGCTGTATCAGCGAGGCCCGGAATCTAACATGCTGCATAAGCGGGGCCCATAACCTAACCTGCTGTATCAGCGAGGCCCGGAATCTAACATGCTGTATAAGCGGGGCCCAGAACCTAACCTGCTGTATCAGCGAGGCCCGGAATCTAACATGCTGTATAAGCAGGGCCCATAACCTAACCTGCTGTATCAGCGAGGCCCGGAATCTAACCTGCTGTATAAGCTGGGTTTTCCTGTATAGCATTAAAAAGAATCAGAGATTCATTGTTTGTCAGAACCAAGTCACAAGTTATTTCCTCTAGTTGATTCCATAACAAACCATTTTATAAAACAGTCCTGGACTCTCCCTAGACAGTCTCTAGAATGTAAATCTCCCATTTCTTTTGCAGTCAGTTTAACTAAAATTAAAACGATCTTCCCATTACAAACCAGATTTTTGCTTTCTTCCCACAGAAGATTAGTTTTTATGTCACATTAGTTGCACTTGTGCCCTAACATATTGTAGGTAATTTGGCCAACATTATTACAAACTAAAGCCGACGGATTTCCATGTCCTACCCTTACGCCTATAAATCTTTTCTGATGTAACAGTTTATTTTTTTCCCCTGACATACATTGTGAAGAATAATTTATATCTTTGCTTAACAATTCGCAAACAGGGTAAATTATTTACGAACATTATCTCTCAGTTCACAGTAGGATTCGAACCTGCACACTCTGCATCAGAACCCAGAGTCTGGATCTAGCTGTGTGGCAAAAGTATTGTGTACTTTGGTGTAGAGTGCGCGGGTTCGAATCCTGCTATGGACACAGATATAATGTTTGTAAATACTTCTGTATATAGCATGTAGCAGACATGTTCCTATTTTTCATGTTAAACCAAGCCTCTATTATTTCGTGCACTTGTGCGCCCATCATTTGAATAGTGGACCTTAAGAATGTTATTGCCTTGTCTGTTTCCACTCTGCCTGTCTCTTCAACCTTCCTCAGTCTTTTCTTTCACTCCTTTTCTGCAAATCACCTCCTGCTTATTACTGCTAACATTTTTGCCCTTTGTTACTAACAGCGTGTTTCCCTGAACTGCCGCCAGCCACTTTGTGTGTGTGTGTGTGTGTGTGTGTGTGTGTGTGTGTGTGGCCCCGCCTCTTCACTGGTCGCTACTAGGTCCTCTCTCTCCCTGCTCCATGAGCTTTATCATACCTCGTCTTAAAACTGTGTATGGTTCCTGCCTTCACAACCTCATTTTCCAGACTATTCCACTTCCTGACAACTATTACTGAAGAAATACTTCCTAACAATCCTATGACTCATCTGAATCTTTAACTTCCAATTGTGACCCCTTGTTTCTGTGTCCCATCTCTGGAACATCCTGTCTTTGTCCATCTTGTCAATTCCGCAGTGTTTTATATGTCGTTATCATGTCTCCCCTAACCCTCCTGTCCTCCAGTGTCGTCAGGCCGATTTCCCTTAACCTTTCTTCGTAGGACATTCCCCTTATCTCCGTGACTAGTCTTCTTGCAAACCTTTGCACTTTATCTAATTTCTTGACATGCTTAACCAGGTGTGGTTTCCAAACTGGTGCTGCATACTCCAGTATGGGCCTGACATACACGGTGTACAGAGTCTTGAGCAATTCCTTACCGAGGTATCGGAATGCTATTCTCAGGTTTGCCAGGCGCCCATATGCTGCAGCAGTTGTCTCGCTGATGTGCGCCTCAGGAGATGTGCTCGGTATTATACTTACAACAAGATTCTTTTCCTTGAGTGAGGTTTGCGGTTTTTGACCACCTAGCCTGTACTCTGTCTGCGGTCTTCTTTGCTCTTCCCCGATCTTCCTGACTTTGCATTTGGTAGGGTTAAATTCCAGGAGCCAGTTTCTGGACCAGGCTTGTAGCATGTCCAGGTCCCTTTGTAGTCCTACCTGATCCTCGTCCGATTCAATTCTTCTCATTAACTTCACATCATCTGCAAACAGAGATACTTCTGAGTGTGTGTGTGTGTGTGTGTGTGTGTGTGTGTGTGTGTGTGTGTGTGTGTGTGTGTGTGAAAGAGTCGTTGAGTGACCACTCTTTTCGAGAACACAACTAACAGCCAGAGGATTTTCCGTCACGAACATGAGTAAGACGCTCCCCACCTGGTGTGAGTGTTGTATAACACTCCTCACACTCCTTCTCACAGCATGGACGGTTATTTTTATATAATAATAAGACCATAGATATTCCAGCAACAACAGTCTGGATGACCAGGCAGACACAGACGAGCCTGGCCCATGGCCGGGCTCTGGGACTAGAAAAAGTCTCGGAACTCTTCAAAGTTATATCAAAGGTATAAATGTAACCTTCAAACATTCCTCCCTCTGGAGTTATCTGATGTATTTCCTCCTGGATGCGACCCACAACAGCCAGTTGACACAAAGGTATATAGCATCACTGCAACGGCTTCAGCAGACTTGTCCGTATGTTTCTCTCTGCCAAGAAACCTAACCTGGGACCTTGTGATTGTGAGATGAATGATCTCCTCAGTGAGGCACTCCAGGCACGGTGCTGGTGGCACTTCTAGTGTTATCTCAGCGAAGTTCTCCAGGCACGGTGCTGGTGGCACTTCTAGTGTTATCTCGGCGAAGTTCTCCAGGCACGGTGCTGGTGGCACTTCTAGTGTTATCTCAGCGAGGTTCTCCAGGCACGGTGCTGGTGGCACTTCTAGTGTCATCTCAGCGAGGTTCTCCAGGCACGGTGCTGGTGGTACTTCTAGTGTCATCTCAGCGAGGTTCTCCAGGCACGGTGCTGGTGGTACTTCTAGTGTCATCTCAGCGAGGTTCTCCAGGCACGGTGCTGGTGGTACTTCTAGTGTCATCTCAGCGAGGTTCTCCAGGCACGGTGCTGGTGGTACTTCTAGTGTCATCTCAGTGAGGCGCTCCAGGCACGGTGCTGGTGGTACTTCTAGTGTCATCTCAGTGAGGCGCTCCAGGCACGGTGCTGGTTGTACTTCTAGTGTCATCTCAGTGAGGCGCTCCAGGCACGGTGCTGGTGGTACTTCTAGTGTCATCTCAGTGAGGCGCTCCAGGCACGGTGCTGGTGGTACTTCTAGTGTCATCTCAGTGAGGCGTTCCAGGCACGGTGCTGGTTGTACTTCTAGTGTCATCTCAGTGAGGCGCTGGTGGCACCTCTAGCAGTTGACTTTGCCTCTGACGATATCTCTATTTTTCGTAAATATCCGTGTTCACATTGTAATCCTGGATGTCAACCACACTGTCTCTCGCCACTGCTCTTATTTCCCTTCTCTTCACACTTTTGTAAATTACGAGAAAGTTTTGAGGTAGAAAGTTGTTGTAGTGTGATTCTCATTATTCTTTTCACTAACTTTTTTTTTTTTTGATGAAATCAAATTTCTATCTTCCCGGCGTGTGTGGCATCTCAGTGTCAGCTGACTCGCCTCACTGTTCTTTCACCACGTCTGTTATTGTAATGATAGTCGGTTCGATTCCCGTGACTGCTCTTCTCATTCCAGCATGGAAGACTTGAGATTCCCTCAGGGCCAATGTTAATACCAGTGACCTGGTACGGGGGAGGGAAGGTGGAAGGAGGGAAGCTGGAGGTATAATTGAGTGATACTCTGCCTCCAGCGTCCCTCGCCTCAGGGACGCCTCAGGCACTATCACACATTAACGGTACTAGCACTCTTGGAGGACTCTACCTATCTGTTGACTACCGACTTGCAGATAGTCCCGGGGATCATCGCCCCGTGCCTGTCCTAGCTAGCTAGCACCAACAGGCAAACTGTTGGTGCTAGCTGCATGCATTCACACGTTTGCATCACCGCCATGCTGACCAGGATTTGTTGAGAACAAAAGTTGCTTGTAGCTCGCTGCTGCCTGGCTGTTGTCTGGCTGTTGTCTGGCTGTTGCCTGGCTGTTGCCTGGTTTTTGCCTGGCTGTTGCCTGGTTTTTGCCTGGCTGTTGCCTGGTTTTTGCCTGGCTGTTACCTGGATGCTACCTGGCTGCTGCCTGCGAGCTACCTGGCTGCTGCCTGGCTGTTGCCTGGGAGCTACCTGGCGGTTGCCTGGGTGCTACCTGGCTGCTGCCTGGTTGTTGCCTGGGAGCTACCTGGCTGTTGCCTGGGTGCTACCTGGCTGCTGCCTGGTTGTTGCCTGGGAGCTACCTGGCGGTTGCCTGGGTGCTACCTGGCTGCTGCCTGGCTGTTGCCTGGGTGCTACCTGGCTGTTGCCTGGGTGCTACCTGGCTGCTGCCTGGTTGTTGCCTGGGAGCTACCTGGCGGTTGCCTGGGTGCTACCTGGCTGCTGCCTGGGTGCTACCTGGCTGCTGCCTGGGTGCTACCTGGGTGCTACCTGGCTGTTGCCTGGGAGCTACCTGGCTGCTGCTGGCTGTTGCCTGGGTGCTACCTGGCTGCTGCTGGCTGTTGCCTGGGTGCTACCTAGTCGTTCCCTGGGAGCTACCTGGCTGTTCCCTGGAAGCTACCTGGCTGTTGCCTGGGAGCTACCTGGCTGTTCCCTGGGTGCTACCTGGCTGTTGCCTGGGAGCTACCTGGCTGTTGCCTGGGTGCTACCTGGCTGTTGCCTGGGTGCTACCTGGCTGTTGCCTGGGTGCTACCTGGCTGTTGTCTGGCTGCTGCCTGAGTACTGCCTGGCTGTTGCCTGGCTGTTGCCTGGGTGGTACCTGGCTGTTGTCTGGCTGCTACCTAGCTGTTGCCTGGCTGTTGCCTGGCTGTTGCCTGGGTGCTACCTGGCTGTTGCCTGGGTGCTACCTAGCTGTTGCCTGGCTGTTGCCTGGCTGTTGCCTGGCTGCTGCCTGGCTGTTGCCTGGCTGTTGCCTGGGTGCTACCTGGCTGTTGCCTGGCTGCTGCCTGGCTGCTACCTGGCTGTTGCCTGACTACTGCCTGGCTGTTGCCTGGCTCTTGTTTGGCTGTTCCTGGCTCTTGCTTGGCTGTTGCCTAGCCGTTGCCTGGATGCTACCTGACTGCTACCTTGCTGCTGCCTGGCTGTTTCCGTTGCCTGGCTGTTGCCTGGCTTTTGCTTGGCTGTTGCCTGGCTGCTACCTGG
>NC_069485.1:4470503-4633003 GCF_026875155.1 Cherax quadricarinatus | reverse complement strand
GCTTGAACTTTGAAGCGTTTAGGAGTTTATGAGGAAAAATGTCGTCAACATAACGGAGCCAGGTGACAGACGAAGGAATAATGGTGGAGAAACGTTCGGCTTCTAGATGTTCCATGTATAGGTTCGCTAGGACGCACTGATGGCGAACCCAGGGTAGTCCAAAAGTCTGCTGAAAGAGGTAAATTTCAAAAGAAAAAACACGTAAAGCCAACACATAGTTCAAACCAGGTCGATGAAGTCGCTGGCTGGGAAAGGGAAGATCAAGTGAATCGTCAATTTTCTTGCGCAAGAGATCGATGGCTTGTTTAGTAGGTACTTTAGTGAATAGGGAAGTCACGTCAAGCTGGAAAGTTTCTTGTTCCTGATGTTGATGTTGCGAATGCGATTGAAAGATCACCTGAGTGTTTGAGATGTGCTGGACTGATAGTGGGCCCCAAAAGGTTCGAGAGGTGTTTGGCGAGAATTCCTGAGAGCTTGTTGGGAGCACTGCCTATTCCCGAGGATATGGGCCTCAGTGGGATACCAGGCTTGTGAGTCTTTTGGCAGGCCGTACATTCTGGCAGGTCTGGGGTTGCTGGGCATGGTGTGCAGAAGTTTCTTCCCTTGTTCTGAGCTCCTCAGAATGCGGCGAGTCCTTTGAAGAAAAGTTTTAGTAAGGTTGTCCACTTGGTTAGTTGTGAGAGGTTTGTAGGTATCTGGGTCATTAAGTAGATTGAGCATTTTGTTCCTGTAATCGTCAGTGTTCATGATGACAACACCACCTCCTCAGACTCACAAGCCTGGTATCCCACTGAGGCCCAATCCTCGGGAATAGGCAGTGCTCCCCACAAGCTCTCAGGAATTCTCGCCAAACACCTCTCGAAACTCTTGGGCACTATCAGTCCAGCACATCTCAAACACTCAGGTGATCTTCTCAATCGCATTCGCAACATCAACATCAGGGAAAAAGAAACTTTCCAGCCTTGACGGACTTCCCTATTCACTAAAGTACCTACTAAACAAGCCATCGATCTCTTGCCAAGAAAATTGACGATTCACTTGATCTTCCCATTCCAGCCAGCGACTTCACGACCTGTTGAACTATTGTTGGCTTTACGTGTTTCTCTTTTGAAAATCACCTCTTTCAGCAGACTTTTGGGCTACCCATGGGTTCGCCACTCAGTGCAGTCCTAGCGAACCTATACATGGAACATCTAGAAGCCGAACGTTTCTCCACCATTATTCCTTCGTCTGTCACCTGGCTCCGTTATGTTTTACGACATTCTCCTCATAACTCCTAAACGCTTCAACGTTCAAGCTCTTCCCAAAACAAGCTCAACCAGGTCGACCTTCAATCCAGTTCACACTTGAAGAAGAGGTCGACAACATCTTCCTTTCCTTGATGTTCTACTCTGCAAAGCTGACCACGAACTTCGTTTTAAAGTCTATCGAAAACCCACCAACCAAAACGATCTTCTCCACTTCTACTCTCACCACGACACCAAAACCAAACGTGTTGTAAATTATAGGCTTCTCCTGCGTGCACTCAGAATCTGCAGCAACGAGTTCCTTGAGGAAGAATGCACTATAATTGAACAGGTATTTTCCAAACTCCACTATCCTCGTCACTTCATCAGAGACTGCAGACGGCGAGCACTAAACATCTTCAACACACCCAGAGAAGACACTGCCGAGAAGAGATACATAGTCCTTCCCACCAACTCCATTGCCAAAGATGTTTCAAACATCTTTGCCAAAACATCATTCCAAGTATCTACCTCCACAACCACGACCATCAAGGACATCACCAGTAGTAGGCAGGACAAGCCTCCATCCTCTGCAGGGTATACATAATCCCTTGTAATGACTGCAACAAGTTATACGTGGGCGAAACATCAAGGGACCTCCAAACACGTATTTCAAAACACCAATACGCAAGCAGGTCTGACGACACAAGGAATGCCTGCGTACAACACCGTAATTCACACAACCACTTGATAAACTACAGAAACTCAAGACTTATCGCCACAGAAGACAACACCCAATACCGAAGAATCCTGGAATCATCACTTATTTCTATATCCGACAACTTCAACCAGAAGAGTGGCTTCTATAACATAGCTGAACCACTTGCCAAGAAACTTCTTCATCGCTATCCCACATAAGAACACTGTAGAAGGTCTGCTCACAAACTTGTCCAGTCTCCTTCCAAGCTACCCAAGTTTTTAGACTCTACAACCCAACTCGGTACATCATCAGATGCAGCATTCTTCACCTGACCTCAGCCGGACTATAAATACTCGCGTTCCTTCCACCCCAGGTAGTTCTGTTTGTGACTTGAAAAAGCCCACTGTGTGGGCGAAACGTAGTCAATAAAGGATCACATTATACTGCATTTGTGTTTATGTCTCTATCTTGACCTGAAGTCTCTTGTGTCTCTATCTTGACCTGAAGTCTCTTGTGTCTCTATCTTGACCTGCAGTCTCTTGTGTCTCTATCTTGAGCTGAAGTTCCTTGTTTCTCTATCACGAGTTCAAGTCCCTTGACACTATCTTAAGCTGCACTCCCTTGTCTCTCTACTGTTCTAGCATGTCTGTTGTAGGTCACGCTTGGCATCATGAGAATCAATACGTCACAAGAATAACTATATAGTATCAACCAAGACAGATAAAACTCTTTTCTCTGCTGCAGAGAATCTTCGTACAGTACAGAACACATCTCAATAAATGGACCACAACACCATACAACAGTACGTATTTAACTAGTATTACTTTACATAATATATAGACACTACCGTGCTGTTCCAGGGACGCAACTACTGGTGAGTATATATGATTTAGCCGTCAGGAAACTGAGTCCACAAAAGTCGGATCAGAGAATGTCCCCAAAAGCAGAATACTGACTTATGACTTTAGTGTGCAGACACAGTTGTTTAAGACCATGTCCACACATGCCCACAGTTGTCCATACATGTCCACACATGCCCACACATGTCCATGCATATACGTACATAATAAGTGCTATAAAGAATATGATAGTATTTATGCACTCTGAATGAAAGCTCAGAGTGCCGACCCATTGTCTCAAAGGCTAAATCAACTCTGTAATTACATACGACAGAGTCCACACTAAACACAGGCAGAATATAACCACTAGAAAGAATCCAAACATTGTGTGGACAGCCAAGAATCTCAGCAACAGCATCCACAAACGGCAGCGTAAGAGAATGTTAACATGCTAGGTTGTGTATGACACACCGACTTCCACTAGCGTATCTTCCCTCGTCTGTGCTGCGACCTTCATGTTCTGCTGAAGAGGACCTCACTTTTACGATTGAAATAATAACATTTACCTTATCTCTCACCATTTTTCGCCATATGGGTTTGTGCAACCGAATCGATGTTTAACCTTTTATGTTTATATTAGTGTGTCTAATTTACTTAGGTAATATAATGAGGATCTATTTTAAATATTAAATTGCTTGCTTGATAAAGAGAGGCTGTGACCAACGTTGATCTAAATTATAAAGACGCATCATACACACACACAGTGAAGAGGCGGGGCCAGGAGCTATGAATCGACCCCTGCAACCACAAATATCGAATAGCAGAGCACTGAAAATGGATTTAAAATAATGTAAAAGAACCTGACGACCACTGGGAACTTACAGAAAACAACCAGGCCAGCACAGACCACCACCATTACACCTGTTGTTCCAGTACCCACAAATAGAAGACACACAGTGGACCAATGTTTTTCACATCTGTTGCTCATTGCCATCCAGCAGCTGCTACAAGTGTTTTCACTCGGGAAATTGGTAATAGTGTTGGTAGAATTACCGACACTATGTTGGGATAAACACAAGTGCGACTAATATATTTTATTGTGGCAACGTTTCGCTCTCCCCGGAGCTTTCTCAAGCTATTGCAGCTTTTATAAAGCTCCTGATGAGCGAAACGTTGCCACAATAAAATGTCTTATTAGTTGCACCTGTGTCTTTTTACCCAAATTTCCTGGACGTTGTGGGGGATCTTGGGAAGTTGCAGAGAGGATGGAAGATGTGGGACCTAAAAAGAGTTGACTCGGGGCTGTAACTACACAGGATAATCACACAAAACCCCTTTAACGGAGGGGTTTAAACAAAAAAAAATTTGCTATGCCTTTAATGACACAAATTTTCGAATTGAGAAAGCAACTTTATGGGGAAAAAGTTAAAAATTACCTTGAAAAACATGTGTTGTGGTGTGTGTGTGTGTGTTTTGTGTGTGTGTGTTTGAAATCGCCTATTTTTTTTCAGGGGTCGAATCATAGCTTCCGGTTCCCGCCTCTTCCTATGTACTAATTCACTTCCCCCTGCTCCAGAGCTTTACATACCTTTCTTAAGGCTATGTTGGAACTTCCCTCCACTATTCACTCTCCATATTTTTCATTTCCTGACAACTCTGGGGGGGGGGCTAAAAATAAATACTTCCTAACCTCTCTTTTTATGACTCATCTAGGGTTTCACTTCCAAATTGTGAAACCCCGTTTGTATCCCATCCCGAAACATAAGAGCCCGGGGTCTCCTTTTTTCAAATTCCTCTCAGGATTTTTTTTTTTTTTTTTTTATTTTGCTTATTTTTTAGCCATTTTTTGTGTATAGTGGGGCCCCCTTAATTTTTCCAAAAGACAACCCCTCATTCGGGATAAGTTTGCAAAATTTTTCCCCTTTTTCCCCAAAACGGACGTGGACCGGGTTTGGTTCAACTGGGCACCAATTTTAGGTTTTAGTAACGTAAACGTTCAAGGGATTCTTATTAGATAAAAAACATTTGTGGGTTTGCCGGGCACCCTTTGCTGCAGCATTATTTATTTAATTTTGGCCTCGGCAAGTGCTTGGTATGTTTCTTCACCCCAAGTTTTTTTTCGTTGACGAGTTTTCCCCACCTTTGACCTCTTAGGCTTTACTCCGTTGTGTCTCCTTTTTTTTTCTCCAATCTTCAAAACTTTGCATTCTGGGTTAAACTCAGAAACCATTTTCAGACCAGCCCCTTTAAAACCTGCCCGAATTCCTTTCCCGGTTGTCTTATCCTCCTCCCCTTGAAAATTTTCGCTCGGACCCAAAACTTGTTGTTCCTTCCCGTCAGGGGATTCCCCATCCATTGGGGCTTTTGTTTTTTAACCAGTCTCTTGTTGGGAAATGTGCGAAAATCTTTTTACTCCCCAAAATTTTGCTCCCCTCACTCTCTCTCCTTTTAAATTTTCACAGAAATTCAAAAGGTTTGTGAGGGAGGTAATCCTATAAACTTTTCCATAAATCTGCTACAAACATGTTAGGGACCTGGCTGTAGTTTTTTAGAAAGTCCTGTCTCATTTTTAAAAATTGGGGCTAAATTTGCTGTCTTCCACACCTCAGGCCCTGTTTCGACTGTTGCACGTGTATGTGTCATTGATGTATTCCATGACTGGTACTAGAATCCGGGGTTGGATCTCTCTCTCCATCACTTGACATCACACTGGATATTTCCCACACCTTCACTCTCATACTCTACGTAATTTATTACACTGACGCGTCCAACACCACCAGTGATACTCGTTCGGATTTAAACGTCTTCTGGCTGCGTTCAGTCACCTCGTTACTACCAGACGTGTCGAGGCATTTTTCTTAAAATTCGCTTATTTGTGGTTCAATATACGTTTTTAGTTGTTCCTATAACCTAGCCTAACCTTAAGTAACTTAACCAAAATAATGGAAATATAAACACATATGCAGTATAATGTGATCCTTTATTGACTACGTTTCGCCCACACAGTGGGCTTTTTCAAGTCACAAACAAATGGTATTTTATACCATTTATAACCAAAATAATGTATTAAAGTCTTACGAAATAGTTATTCTGGTCGCAAAGATTCGTTTATTGGTGAGCTAAGCCGCCAGCGTCTCGGCTGATAATCATTTTAGGCCCTACAGGCCCTGATAATAATAATAATGATTATCGTTGTAATTATTATTATAGTTTTTACTATTATGATCAGGGAAAACGCTATGAACGAAATTATCCAGCGTCGGGTGAACGCACTGCCGACACGGAAAAGATGTACAGTAGATGTACTGGCCCGTGCTAGACACCTCTTGTTGCAGTACAGACACCTGCTGCAGTACAGACACCTGCTGCAGTACAGACACCTCCAGCTACAATGCAGGCACCTGCTGCAGTACAGACACCTGCTGCAATACAGACACCTCCAGCTACAATGCAGGCACCTGCTGCAGTACAGACACCTGCTGCAATACAGACACCTCCAGCTACAATGCAAGCACCTGCTGCAGTACAGACACCTGCTGCAATACAGACACCTCCAGCTACAATGCAGGCACCTGCTGCAGTACAGACACCTGCTGCAATACAGACACCTCCAGCTACAATGCAGGCACCTGCTGCAGTACAGACACCTGCTGCAATACAGACACCCCCCAGCTACAATGCAGGCACCTGCTGCAGTACAGACACCTGCTGCAATACAGACACCTCCAGCTACAATGCAGGCACCTGCTGCAGTACAGACACCTGCTGCAGTACAGACACCTCCAGCTACAATGCAGGCACCTGCTGCAATACAGACACCTGCTGCAGTACAGACACCTCCAGCTACAATGCAGGCACCTGCTGCAGTACAGACACCTGCTGAAATACAGACACCTCCAGCTACAATGCAGGCACCTGCTGCAATACAGACACCTCCTGCTGCAATACAGACACCTCCAGCTACAATGCAGGCACCTGCTGCAATAAAGACACTAGGTGCAATACAGACACCTCCTGCTGCGATACAGAGACCTGCTGCAATACAGACACCTCCTGCTGCAATACAGACACCTCCAGCTGCGATACAGAGACCTGCTGCAATACAGACACCTCCTGCTGCAATACAGACACCTCCAGCTGCGACACAGACACCTGCTGCAATACAGACACCTCCAGCTGCGATACAGAGACCTGCTGCAATACAGACACCTCCTGCTGCAATACAGACACCTCCAGCTGCGACACAGACACCTGCTGCAATACAGACATCTCCAGCTGCGATACAGAAACCTGTTGCAATACAGACACCTCCAGCTGCGGTACAGACACCTGCTGCAATACAGACACCTCCAGCTGCGATACAGAGACCTGCTGCAATACAGACACCTCCAGCTGCGGTACAGACACCTGCTGCAATACAGACACCTCCAGTTGCGTTACAGACACCTGCTGCAATACAGACACCTCCAGCTGCGATACAGACACCTGCTGCAATACAGACACCTCCAGCTGCGGTACAGACACCTGCTGCAATACAGACACCTCCAGCTGCGATACAGACACCTGCTGCAATACAGACACCTCCAGCTGCGGTACAGACACCTGCTGCAATACAGACACCTCCAGCTGCGGTACTGACACCTGCTGCAATACAGACACCTCCAGCTGCGGTACAGACACCTGCTGCAATACAGACACCTCCAGCTGCGATACAGACACCTGCTGCAATACAGACACCTCCAGCTGCGGTACAGACACCTGCTGCAATACAGACACCTCCAGCTGCGGTACAGACACCTGCTGCAATACAGACACCTCCAGCTGCGGTACAGACACCTGCTGCAATACAGACACCTCGAGCTGCGATACAGACACCTGCTGCAATACAGACACCTCCAGCTGCGACACAGACACCTGCTGCAATACAGACACCTCCAGCTGCGATACAGACACCTGCTGCAAAACAGACACCTCCAGCTGCGATACAGACACCTGCTGCAATACAGACAACCCCAGCTGCGATACAGACACCTGCTGCAATACAGACACCTCCAGCTGCGATACAGACACCTGCTGCAATACAGACACCTCCAGCTGCGGTACAGACACCTGCTGCAATATAGACACCTCCAGCTGCGGTACAGACCTGCTGCAATACAGACACCTCCAGCTGCGGTACAGACACCTGCTGCAATACAGACACCTCCAGCTGCGGTACAGACACCTGCTGCAAAACAGACACCTCCAGCTGCGATACAGACACCTGCTGCAGTACAGACACCTCCAGCTGCGATACAGACACCTCCAGCTGCGATACAGACACCTCCAGCTGCGATACAGACACCTCCAGCTGCGATACAGACACCTCCAGCTGCGATACAGACACCTCCAGCTGCGATACAGACACCTCCAGCTGCGATACAGACACCTCCTGTTGTAATACAACTCCTCTCTGACATATATGTTTGTCTAACATATTTTCAGTCAAGTGACGCACCTCCCGCCTCACCTCACTTTTCCTTCAGGTCGCCAGTGTTCTCCACTCTGTATTAACCTGTTTTAGCTTACAACTGACCAAGTCACTCGAGGCGGAGCGTTGTCTTTAATTAATGTCCCGAACGTTTCCATACTTTATCGTTATCGTCAAACCATTCACAACTGATAGACTAATTAATATGAAAAGCCTGAATAGACACTGATAGACATTACATTATTTACATGGCTGGGTATTTCTGATAATCTTCACACTGTAGGAAAATGCTAAGGTGTTATATGTTGTATATAAATGATATATAATACCGACAGACGAAGAATTAGATACATGTGCAACATTTGGTTGTCTTTATTTGTAGATGTTTCGCCATCCAGTGGCTTTACCAGTACAAGGACAGGTCAAGACTGTAGAATTATATACAAAAGATGAGATAATCAGTCCCTCAGGCTTGGTTATGGTGAAGATCACCGTAGTATTTAAAAGTCTTCAAGACTACGGTGATCTACAGCGGTTCCAAGACTGAGGGACTGATTACCTGGAGTTTATCTGGAGAGGGTTTTGGGGGTCAACGCCCCCGCGGCCCGGTCTGGGACCAGGCCTCGTGGTGGATCAGGGTCTGATCAACCAGGCTGTTACTGCTGGCCGCTCGTAAACCGACGCACGAACCACAACCCGGCTGATCAGTTATTAACTTCAGGTGTCTGTTCAGCGCCTTCTTGAAGACAGTCAGGGAGTCTATTGGTAATCTCCCTTATGTGTGCTGGGAGGCAGTTGAACAGTCTTGGGCCCCTGACACCTACCGTGTCGTCTCTCAGTGTACTCGTGGCGCCCCTGCTTTTCAATGAGGAAATGTTGCATCTCCTGCCAAGTCTTTTACTTTCGTAGGGAGTGATTTTTCGTGTGAAAGTTTGGTACTAGTCCCTCTAGGATTTTCCAAGTGTATATTATCATGTATCCTTCTCGCCTGCGTTCCAGGGAATACAAACCAAGGGACTTCAACCGTTCTCAGTAATTTAGCAGTTTTATCGTACTTGTGTGTCCCGTGAAAGTTTTCTGTACACTCTCCAGGTCAGCAATTTCACAAGCCTTGAAGGGGGCAGTTAGTGTACAGCAGTATTTCGGCCTAGAGAGAACAAGCGATTTGAAGAGAATCATCATGGGCTTGCAATCCCTAGTTTTGAAAGTTCTCATTATCCATCCTATCATTTTTCTAGCAGATAAGGAATAGAACTCTACGGTCTTCTATTATGTCCTTGAATTTGTATAGATAAAGCCACTAGATGCCGAAACGTCTGTAATAGAGATACTCAGATGTTGCACATGTATCTAACTCTTCATCTTGTCGGTAATGTATACCACACACGTACAAGAGTATCCTCCTTGTTGCAGAATTCCAACGGAGACTTTGCAATAATCTCCACTAAAACTCTACGAGACCTTAAGAGGATCTCGGAGCTTCACACCGGACTAGAAGACTTATGGGTTTATGGTATCCACTGTGGAAGATGCAACAAAATCTACGTTGGGGAAACGACAAGAAGATTACTTATTCATCTATAAGAACACAAATACGCTGGTAGAAAGGATAACATTGACAGTCTGGTGCAGCACTGTTATTCCCATTCCACAATAAAACGGAAATTAAGCATAAATACTTGGAATTGTTTGCAATAGGACTTACAAAAAACATCAAATGAAACGGTGGGATGTCATTTTAGGAACCCCCCCCCCCATTCACGAGTTGTTTAAAAACAAAGAAAACTCAACTCGGGATCGTAGGCCGCAATACAGACACCTCCAGCTGCGATACAGACACCTCCTGCTGCAATACAGACACCTCCTGCTGCAATACAGACACCTCCTGCTGCAATACAGACACCTCCAGCTGCGATACAGACACCTCCAGCTGCGATACAGACACCTCCAGCTGCGATACAGACACCTCCAGCTGCGATACAGACACCTCCAGCTGCGATACAGACACCTCCTGCTGCGATACAGACACCTCCTGCTGCAATACAGACACCTCCAGCTGCGATACAGACACCTCCAGCTGCGATACAGACACCTCCAGCTGCGATACAGACACCTCCAGCTGCGATACAGACACCTCCAGCTGCAATACAGACACCTCCAGCTGCGATACAGACACCTCCAGCTGCGATACAGACACCTCCAGCTGCGATACAGACACCTCCAGCTGCGATACAGACACCTCCAGCTGCGATACAGACACCTCCAGCTGCGATACAGACACCTCCAGCTGCGATACAGACACCTCCTGCTGCAATACAGACACCTCCAGCTGCGATACAGACACCTCCTGCTGCAATACAGACACCTCCAGCTGCGATACAGACACCTCCAGCTGCAATACAGACACCTCCTGCTGCGATACAGACCTCCTGCTGCAATACAGACACCTCCTGCTGCAATACAGACACCTCCAGCTGCAATACAGACACCTCCTGCTGCAATACAGACACCTCCTGCTGCGATACAGACACCTCCAGCTGCGATACAGACACCTCCAGCTGCGATACAGACACCTCCAGCTGCGATACAGACACCTCCAGCTGCGATACAGACACCTCCAGCTGCGATACAGACACCTCCTGCTGCGATACAGACACCTCCAGCTGCGATACAGACACCTCCTGCTGCAATACAGACACCTCCAGCTGCGATACAGACACCTCCTGCCGCAATACAGACACCTCCAGCTGCGATACAGACACCTCCAGCTGCGATACAGACACCTCCAGCTGCGATACAGACACCTCCAGCTGCGATACAGACACCTCCAGCTGCGATACAGACACCTCCAGCTGCGATACAGACACCTCCAGCTGCGATACAGACACCTCCAGCTGCGATACAGACACCTCCAGCTGCAATACAGACACCTCCAGCTGCGATACAGACACCTCCTGCTGCAATACAGACACCTCCAGCTGCGATACAGACACCTCCTGCTGCAATACAGACACCTCCAGCTGCGATACAGACACCTCCTGCTGCAATACAGACACCTCCTGCTGCGATACAGACACCTCCTGCTGCAATACAGACACCTCCTGCTGCAATACAGACACCTCCAGCTGCGATACAGACATCTCCTGCTGCAATACAGACACCTCCAGCTGCGATACAGACACCTCCAGGTGCGATACAGACACCTCCTGCTGCAATACAGACACCTCCTGCTGCAATACAGACACCTCCTGCTGCAATACAGACACCTCCTGCTGCAATACAGACACCTCCTGCTGCAATACAGACACCTCCAGCTGCGATACAGACACCTCCTGCTGCAATACAGACACCTCCTGCTGCAATACAGACACCTCCAGCTGCGACACAGACACCTGCTGCTATACAGACACCTCCAGCTGCGGTACAGACCTGCTGCTATACAGACACCTCCAGCTGCGGTACAGACACCTGCTGCAATACAGACACCTCCAGCTGCGGTACAGACACCTGCTGCAATACAGACACCTCCAGCTGCGGTACAGACATCTGCTGCAATACAGACACCTCCAGCTGCGGTACAGACACCTGCTGCAATACAGACACCTCCAGCTGCGATACAGACACCTGCTGCAATAAAGACACCTCCAGCTGCGGTACAGACACCTGCTGCAATACAGACACCTCCAGCTGCGGTACAGACCTGCTGCTGTACAGACACTTCCAGCTGCAGTACAGACACCTGCTGCAATACAGACACCTCCAGCTGCGGTACAGACCTGCTGCTATACAGACACCTCCAGCTGCGGTACAGACACGTGCTGCAATACAGACACCTCCAGCTGCGGTACAGACCTGCTGCTATACAGACACCTCCAGCTGCGGTACAGACTCCTGCTGCAATACAGACACCTCCAGCTGCGGTACAGACCTGCTGCTATACAGACACCTCCAGCTGCGGTACAGCTGCGGTACAGCTGCGGCACAGCTGCGGCACAGATCGTAGGCCTCATACAGTATTTAAATAAAACTTTAAATCTCAACACACCTGAATCTTGAATCACACCTCCACATTATTAAGCTGCTTGTTTCTCATATATGTTGTATACGTTAACAAAAAAACCCACCCATGTGTGGGCTTTTATTTATATCAGTCAGGTTCTCTTTTGCAACTAGTGTTACCTAGTTGAATGGTAATACCCTTGCCTGTGGTTACAGGCGTCTGGGGATCGTTTCTCAATCAATACAAAATGATTGCATCTAGGGTTTTCTGTATCATGTGTTGGCCTTCCGCCTCCAGTTTTCGGATTCGTCATGAGAAGTGACCCCCGCAGTTGCTTCCTTAAGTCTGGGGTCGTAGTCTGATTGGTACACCTCAATTTAGTTATTCACATTCTTGTGGAGAGTGAAGCCAGAGTTTGTAGGGTGAGGCAGGTAATGGAGTTGTTACAGGAAGTGATATGATATTATGACTCACTCGCCACGGGTTCAAACACATCCCGTTTCGTGGTTTGTGATGTAATGCAAGTTGTTTACTGTGTCCTTCGTCCCAGCATCTGGAAGATGCTCTCCCATCCTCACTACCGTGTCCTTCGTCTCAGCATCTGGAAGATGCTCTCCCATCCTCACTACTGTGTCCTTCGTCCCAGCATCTGGAAGATGCTCTCCCATCCTCACTACTGTGTCCTTCGTCCCAGCATCTGGAAGATGCTCTCCCGTCCTCACTACTGTGTCCTTCGTCCCAGCATCTGGAAGATGCTCTCCCATCCTCACTACTGTGTCCTTCGTCCCAGCATCTGGAAGATGCTCTCCCATCCTCACTACTGTGTCCTTCGTCCCAGCATCTGGAAGATGCTCTCCCATCCTCACTATTGTGTCCTTCGTCCCAGCATCTGGAAGATGCTCTCCCATCCTCTCTACTTTGTCCTTCGTCTCAGCATCTGGAAGATGCTCTCCCATCCTCTCTACTGTATCCTTCGTTCCAGCATCTGGAAGACGCTCTCCCATCCTTTCTTAATGTATATTCTATCATCACTACCACTACCGTCCCAACATTTACCTTCCACTGCTACTCTCTCCCTCTCTTACTCCTTGCCAGTTTCCCTCCCTTCCTCTCCTGCTATCCTTCATCAACCATCCCTCCTTCCCTCACTCCTTCACTAGTATACTCCTCCATCCCAGTATCTCCCTCCATCCCTAACTAGCACCGTCACATTTGCAGAATATTGCTTCGCAAAACGATGGCTGAGGTAGTGGGAGGTGGAGGGGGGGTATTAGGAAATAGTGAGGAGGGGGGTGCTAGGAAGTAGTGGGGGGGGTGTTAGGAAGTAGTGGGGAGGGGGTGTTAGGAAGTAGTGGGGAGGGGGTGTTAGGAAGTAGTGAGAGGGGGTGTTAGGAAGTTGAGGGGAGGGGGTGTTAGGAAGTAGCGGGAAGGGGGGTGTTAGGAAGTAGTGGGGAGGGGGTGTTAGGAAGTAGTGGGGAGGGGGTGTTAGGAAGTAGTGGAGAGGGGGGTGTTAATGGGTGGGGGCGGGATAGTAGGTACAACATGTGGATAATGGATCAGGAAGCAAAACATTGCAAAAAAATAATCTTTGTGTGGAGAGGAAATTACGAGCAATGACGTCTGTTAATATACTTAGATTATTTTGTTATGAAATAATCTGTTGTTCCAGGAACGTGATGAGCTTAAATTGTTGTTCCAGGAACGTGATGAGCTTAAATTGTTGTTCCAGGAACGTGATGAGCTTAAATTGTTGTTCCAGGAACGTGATGAGCTTAAATGTTGTTCCAGGAACGTGATGAGCTTGAATTGTTGTTCCAGGAACGTGATGAGCTTAAATTGTTGTTCCAGGAACGTCATGAGCTTAAATTGTTGTTCCAGGAACGTGATGAGCTTAAATTGTTGTTCCAGGAACGTGATGAGCTTAAATTGTTGTTCCAGGAACGTGATGAGCTTGAATTGTTGTTCCAGGAACGTGATGAGCTTAAATTGTTGTTCCATGAACGTGATGAGCTTGAATTGTTGTTCCAGGAACGTGATGAGCTTAAATTGTTGTTCCAGGAACGTGATGAGCTTAAATTGTTGTTCCAGGAACGTGATGAGCTTAAATTGTTGTTCCAGGAACGTGATGAGCTTAAATTGTTGTTCCAGGAACGTGATGAGCTTGAATTGTTGTTCCAGGAACGTGATGAGCTTGAATTATTGTTCAAGGAACATGATGAGCTTAAATTGTTGTTCAAGGAACGTGATGAGCTTGAATTGTTGTTCCAGGAACGTGATGAGCTTAAATTGTTGTTCCAGGAACGTGATGAGCTTAAATTGTTGTTCCAGGAACGTGATGAGCTTAAATTGTTGTTCAAGGAACATGATGAGCTTAAATTGTTGTTCCAGGAACGTGATGAGCTTAAATTGTTGTTCCAGGAACGTGATGAGCTTAAATTGTTGTTCAAGGAACATGATGAGCTTAAATTGTTGTTCAAGGAACGTGATGAGCTTGAATTGTTGTTCCAGGAACGTGATGAGCTTGAATTGTTGTTCCAGAAACGTGATGAGCTTAAATTGTTGTTCAAGGAACGTGATGAGCTTAAATTGTTGTTCCAGGAACGTGATGAGCTTAAATTGTCGTTCCAGGAACGTGATGAGCTTAAATTGTCGTTCCAGGAACGTGATGAGCTTAAATTGTTGTTCCAGGAACGTGATGAGCTTAAATTGTTGTTCCAGGAACGTGATGAGCTTAAATTGTTGTTCAAGGAACGTGATGAGCTTAAATTGTCGTTCCAGGAACGTAATGAGCTTAAATTGTTGTTCCAGGAACGTGATGAGCTTAAATTGTTGTTCCAGGAACGTGATGAGCTTAAATTGTCGTTCCAGGAACGTGATGAGCTTAAATTGTTGTTCCAGGAACGTGATGAGCTTGAATTGTTGTTCCAGGAACGTGATGAGCTTGAATTGTTGTTCCAGGAACGTGATGAGCTTAAATTGTTGTTCAAGGAACGTGATGAGCTTAAATTGTTGTTCAAGGAACGTGATGAGCTTGAATTGTTGTTCCAGGAACGTGATGAGCTTAAATTGTTGTTCCAGGAACGTGATGAGCTTGAATTGTTGTTCCAGGAACGTGATGAGCTTAAATTGTTGTTCCAGGAACGTGATGAGCTTAAATTGTTGTTCCAGGAATGTGATGAGCTTAAATTGTTGTTCCAGGAATGTGATGAGCTTAAATTGTTGTTCCAGGAACGTGATGAGCTTGAATTGTTGTTCCAGGAACGTGATGAGCTTAAATTGTTGTTCCAGGAACGTGATGAGCTTAAATTGTTGTTCCAGGAACGTGATGAGCTTAAATTGTTGTTCCAGGAACGTGATGAGCTTAAATTGTTGTTCCAGGAACGTGATGAGCTTGAATTGTTGTTCCAGGAACGTGATGAGCTTAAATTGTTGTTCCAGGAACGTGATGAGCTTAAATTGTTGTTCCAGGAATGTGATGAGCTTAAATTGTTGTTCCAGGAATGTGATGAGCTTAAATTGTTGTTCCAGGAACGTGATGAGCTTGAATTGTTGTTCCAGGAACGTGATGAGCTTAAATTGTTGTTCCAGGAACGTGATGAGGTGCAAAGTCCACTAGCCCTTGCTGCAAAGGTCCAACATAGGCTCCAGGCTCATACTTGGTAATATCATCAAGGTCTAGTGGGCAGTTTCAGGCAGGCCTAGCAAAGCCTACTGGCCATTTGTAGTCGGGATGAAAACAAGTATTAGTAGTTATTATTGTCTCGTAGCAGCAGCAGCAGCAGCAGCAGCAACAGCAGCAACAGCAGCAACAGCAGCAGCAATAGCAGCAGCAGCAACAGCAGCAGCAACAGCAGCAGCAGCAACAGCAGCAGGAGCAGCAACAGCAGCAGCAGCAGCAGCAACAGCAGCAGCAGCAGCAACAGCAGCAGCAGCAGCAGCAACAGCAGCAGCAGCAACAGCAGCAGCAGCAGCAACAGCAGCAACAGCAGCAGCAGCAGTAGCAGCAACAGCAGCAACAACAGCAACAGCAGCAGCAGCAACAGTAACAACAGCAATAACAGCAGCAGCAGCAACAGTAACAACAGCAATAACAGCAGCAGTAGCAGTAGCAGCAACAGCAGCAGTAGCAACAGCAGTAGCAGCAGTAGCAGCAGCAATAGCAGCAGCAGCAACAGCAGCAACAACAGCAGCAGCAGTAGCAGCAACAACAACAACAACAACAACAGCAACAGCAGCAGCAGCAGCAGTAGCAGCAGCAGCAGCAGCAGTAGCAGCAGCAACAGTAGTAGTAGCAGCAGCAGCACCAGCACCAGCAGCTTTAATATAAGCAACTGAGACATCCAGCATCGCTGGTAGCCCCGGCCCTACCAATGAAAGCCACAACAGGAGCAGCAGCAACAGAAAGGCCTTCCATAGACAGACGTTGCAGCTGAAGGACCTTCGAGGGAAGTCACAAGAGCTGTCGACAGTCGTCATAGGACCACCAACGTAATTAGGAGCAACAACAACAGCACCAGGGACAGCAGGTAGGGAAGGTGTGGTCTGCTATAACATGGTCAGGTAGTCACGACACGGGGAAGGAGACAACCTAATGCTAGCAGCAGTTATCCCCGCCTGGCCCGGGACCAGCAGGCGGGGATAACTGTGAGTGCTTACAGACTCGCAGCGAGTGTGAGTCTGCAAGCGCTCACACTCGCTGTGAGTCTGCAAGCACTCGTTGTGAGTGTGTGAGCCCAGCGGACACTGTCCTAACAACAAGTCCAGCTTCAGAATACAACTGCCTTTCCTTCTGACTAGTGCAACAACTCTGCACTCACCTCCCTGGACTTGGGCGTAGCTATGCCCTTTCTGTTTCTCCGGTCCATTTAGAGAAAACCCTATAGAAAATAGAGTTTTTCATGGCTCTTGCAAGTAGAGTTATGACCAATTTTACCAACATTTTCGCCTGCACTAAAAATTTAGCTTTCTCTCTCTCTCTCTCTCTCTCTCTCTCTCTCTCGCTTTCTCTTTGACTTGTCAAGGTTAAAAAAATTCCATACATCTTACCTACTGTTAGTTTTTTTCCTCACCGACAGGATGTCACCAAGAAGGGCCACTCAAAAAAAAAAAAAGAGAAAACATTATCCATCATTCACTCAATAGCCGTCTTGCCAGAAACTAGAAGACCTCACAATTTAAATGAAGATGTATTACAGTCACTAAGTGATTCTGTATTCCATAATCCCAGCTCTCCTGTGCCTAAATGTGCGGCATAAGTTGACGATGCAGTTAAATATTAGCGATGAAGATCTGAAGGGGAATCACGAGAGACATTCACAAGTCATCACATGGAAACTGTCTAAATTTCTTCAGAAAAAAAATTATAAAGTGGAACATTTGCTGTTTATTAAGTTTGAAGCCAGTCGAGAGATGCATTATCACGCCATGAGCGTGGTAGACTTGAGGGCAATCAGATGCAGCACTCAGAAATTATTGGTTGGAAAATAGTATCTCATTTTTTTTTCAATTTCAGAAAAAGCGAACTGGGACTTGGCCTGAAAAATGGCTCCAAAGTTTTCTCTAAGACAGACCATCTTTTAAGACAAGTAAGCTTAGTGTACATAACATACAAATGTGTTACAGATGTTATAGACACACAGAAGAACATTATAGACATATAACTCGCACACAGCAGAGACACAAGCTTATTTCCGTGACTCATTTTTGATCAGCAGAAAACTTCTCCAGTTATCTGACAGAAAAAAGTCTGATTAATAAAAGTGACACATGATAACTTACATCAACAGATTCTTACCCTTGAGAATAACACATCAGTATTAAAGGTTTCAAGCCGACCAGATGATGCACTTTCCAGTTTTATCATAGAATCCAGCAAAATTTGTGCCTACACAGCCTAAACCCATGACACCTTCCATCCATTTCACACGATGCATCAACCACTGAAGATTGATGCCGTCCAAAATTGTTGTATCAGAATCTATAAACTCGTTGGGGGGTCATGTGGAATTGGAGGTATTAAAATTCTTTTCTACCAAGGGGAAGATAAGTCCAGCTCCTTGGATCAAGAGCCCCCCACCAGCACCAAGAAGGAAAATAATGCTGTGAGGGGAAAGTGGTAGTTTGTTGGGCAGTTTTTTCTGTTACGTGTGGGCATCGTTCCCGCTACCCCCCTCCCCCCTTCTGCACCCTGTTGGAGGTGACCAATGTCTCTCCGACCGGTTGTCAGTCACTTGACTTACGGCTCCCATCAAATCTGCAAGTGCTTCACTCTCATTTATTTTTTTATGTTGTAAATTCTTCCTGTCCTGATTTGGACGTACGTAGTGTAACATCATTCAATCTTCACCATTTCTTTTAAAGGCAGTACGCCTATCATGTGAGTGATTTCTCAAGTGGTGTTTTGTATATCTTCATTTTAGCCTTAATTGTCGGCTCGGGTCATCCAGCATAGGCGAGATAAGGGCAGCATTGATCTTGCAAAGATCTTACGGTCAATCTGGCATCTCTACCTACACTGGTCCCCCTGCCAGTCGTAGCTGACTCATAATCAGCTACACACCATTCTAGCAGCCATTCCCCAGTTATCATCTCACCAACGTTTCACGGTGGTTCTCTACTGGCGACTCAACGCTTCACAAGTGTAGAGGTGGTCAGAGGATCATAGTACCTCTGTTCCTCAGAATCCCTACTCGTGTTGGGGTCACTATCTACTCAGTGTGTCAACAGTCACATCCACCTGTGACCCCCATCCCCCTCATCAACAACAGCTCAGCGTCCCAAACCACAATTCAGAGCTACGAGCCCGGAACACCGTCACGGCACCATTCTTAACTACGTATTGCGTACTTATTAGTTTTGAATCACTAATTATTTATACATTTCATTTTTCATTTTTTTGCTTCAAGTAGGATTAATTTCACGTTTAAGTGTTTTATATTCAGTACTAATTTTACACATTATTAATAAAATTTTTTCTTATCCTTGATTTTTCCATCTTTTTATTTTCACAAGAAGGAACCAGCCTTATTAAATACTCTTTGAGGGTCTGATAGGGCTGTTGAACCTTCACAAATACAAGGTAAAATAATTCTATACTAATCTGTATTATCCTATAGTATGTAACAGTCTATACAGGTCAGCCACACATGTAAATAGTCCTATGAATCTTGCCCAAAATACATTACACAAGCGGTGAAAATTTTGGAAGCTATTCGAATAAGGCGTTCTTGAGTAATAGGCGAAAATTTGTGATAAAGCAAACAAAATAAATGTTGCTGAAAAATGGTCCATAAAATTTTAAAATGCTCAAAGTCAGCGGCTTTTCTAGTTTACTTTTCACATTTGAACTCTATTTCAAATTCTTCACAGTCCTGAAATCCTGACTTTTATGAAATCCTGGTTTTTATGAAAAAACCCAGTTTGATAAAATTGGTGCCAAAAAAAATGACAATTTGTCACTCAAACACCTCTAAATTATTTAAAAAAAAAATGGCGTTTACCAAACACCCATTGGCATGTCTCCCGACCAGACAACTGGCAATTTAGAATAGAACAAGTTATTTAGGTACCCCACTATTGTAATAGATTGCCAGTTAAGTCAATCAACAGCATAAGAGCTGGCCCACAAGCTGAGCTTCACCACCTGGCTGTGCGGCACTCACTACAGCTGGTCATGTACACTCGTACTCTCTTCTCTATTTTAACCAATTCCTATGAATAACTCTTTGCTCTCTGGCTCATTATTGTTATACTGCTGATTATTTAATTCTGTAACAATTGTAAACATCTTTGTGAAGGAAATATATGTGTAAATAAAAAGTACTTCCCTTGTTTGCCTTTGCCAGTGGTCACTTGTGTTGATTCTTGTCTCGAGACTTTAGCTACAGCCAGGCACAACACGCTTTGAGAATGCGTACCTGCGTTTGTAATAGCCAACCGTGAGAGGAGAGAATGACAGATTCTCTTGTGGAAATGGTGAGGTATACAGGAACACCAGGATTGTGAGGTTTTAGGAATAAGGCAGAGAAGGACAAATAATGCGGAAACGTATACAAGAAAATAGTCATGTGCACAGAGACTAGAGAGAGTTGGAAGCTTGAGGTTAAAAGTCATCTAGATACAATTAAGAGGGTTATAAAGAAGAGGAGTTTAAGTGTATGACTCAAATAAACAGTGCTAGTGCAATCACCGAATTGCCATTGTTAGAAGGAAAAATAAGATGAGCAGCAGACTTAACGAAAGTCTGCACAAACTGATATCACAGAGGAAAATGGTGATACCTAGAAAACAAAAAGTTACGAAGGGCAAAAATGAAAGCAGAACGAATGGTACACGACATGCCAAAAATACTACGAGAGTCGGAGAGTTAGAGGAGCTAATCCGGTCAGAATTTAAACTGATGCTGGAAGACCAAGACAGGAGGAAGGTTAGCAACACACTGAGGGAGAATGTGGACCCAGGGATGTTATATATAAGAGGGTGCAAACAAACCATACCACGGGTGGGGTTAGAACCCGCCATCAGAGAGTTATAAAACTCCAGACTGTTGCGTTATGACTTTTATGACTCTCTGATCGCGGGTTCTAACCCCACCCGTGGTATGGTTTGTTTGCAATCGTGTCATTATGATTTCTTGAGTCACAAGAGAGTGTACGTTGTCCCACTTCTCTCTCCCGCCCTTCTCTTATTTTTCTCGTTCACTCGTAACTTGATAATGGTTCAGACTTGTTAATAGATAATAAGGTGGATAGGTCAAAGTCCATGAATCAGGAGCTTCCATGGATCAAGATCCCTTCACCATCGTCATCAAGACACTAGTCTGAATCATCAGCTGCACCAACACTCTTCGAAATAAAATGAATCCTGGTTACTCATACTGCTTCATCGTATATATACTCATTTTGTACAATGAGTCAGTACTCATTTTGAAGGGCCCTCTGATTGGTTATTTGACGACGAAGAGATCTCCCCTATTGGCTAAAAAAAATGTCAACATGATGAGTCATGGTTGACAACTACATCAATAAATCATCCTTCCTAACATGTGCATTACTCATCTACTCACTGTGCATTACTCATCTACTCACTGTGCATTACTCATCTACTCACTGTGCATTACTCATCTACTCACTGTGCATTACTCATCTACTCACTGTGCATTACTCATCTTACAGTCATTGTATATTACTCACTTTACTCATTGGTTCATAATTTATATTTTTTCATGATCAGTCGGTCTTATTCATTCACCGAAAACCAGCTTTATTCACTGATTCATTAATAATAAGATTCACTAAGCTGGTGTTCAGTGCTCCCTGATGTTCAGTGCTCCCTGGTGTTCATTGCCCCCTGGTGTTCAGTGCACCCTGGTGTCCGGTGCTCCATGATGTTCAGTGTTCCCTGGTGTTTAGTGCTCCGTGATGTTCAGCGCTCCCTGGTGTTCATTGCTCCATGATGTTCAGTGCACCCTGGTGTTCAGTGCCCCTTGGTGTTCAGTGCACCCTGGTGTTCAGTGCTCCATGATGTTCAGTGCCCCTTGGTGTTCAGTGCACCCTGGTGTTCAGTGCTCCATGATGTTCAGTGCCCCTTGGTGTTCAGTGCACCCTGGTGTTCAGTGCTCCATGATGTTCAGTGCCCCTTGGTGTTCAGTGCACCCTGGTGTTCAGTGCTCCATGATGTTCAGTGCCCCTTGGTGTTCAGTGCACCCTGGTGTTCAGTGCTCCATGATGTTCAGTGCACCCTGGTGTTCAGTGCACCCTGATGTTCAGTGCACCCTGGTGTTCAGTGCTCCATGATGTTCAGTGCACCCTGGTGTTCAGTGCTCCATGATGTTCAGTGCACCCTGGTGTTCAGTGCTCCATGATGTTCAGTGCACCCTGGTGTTCAGTGCTCCATGATGTTCAGTGCACCCTGGTGTTCAGTGCTCCATGATGTTCAGTGCACCCTGGTGTTCAGTGCTCCATGATGTTCAGTGCACCCTGGTGTTCAGTGCTCCATGATGTTCAGTGCACCTGGTGTTCAGTGCTCCATGATGTTCAGTGCACCTGGTGTTCAGTGCTCCATGATGTTCAGTGCACCCTGGTGTTCAGTGCTCCATGATGTTCAGTGCACCCTGGTGTTCAGTGCTCCATGATGTTCAGTGCACCCTGGTGTTCAGTGCCCCTCGGTGTTCAGTGCACCCTGGTGTTCAGTGCTCCATGATGTTCAGTGCACCCTGGTGTTCAGTGCACCCTGATGTTCAGTGCACCCTGGTGTTCAGTGCTCCATGATGTTCAGTGCACCCTGGTGTTCAGTGCTCCTTGGTGTTCAGTGCACCCTGGTGTTCAGTGCTCCATGATGTTCAGTGCATCCTGGTGTTCAGTGCTCCATGATGTTCAGTGCACCCTGGTGTTCAGTGCCCCTTGGTGTTCAGTGCACCCTGGTGTTCAGTGCTCCATGATGTTCAGTGCACCCTGGTGTTCAGTGCCCCTTGGTGTTCAGTGCACCCTGGTGTTCAGTGCTCCATGATGTTCAGTGCACCCTGGTGTTCAGTGCTCCATGATGTTCAGTGCACCCTGGTGTTCAGTGCCCCTTGGTGTTCAGTGCACCCTGGTGTTCAGTGCTCCATGATGTTCAGTGCACCCTGGTGTTCAGTGCACCCTGATGTTCAGTGCACCCTGGTGTTCAGTGCTCCATGATGTTCAGTGCACCCTGGTGTTCAGTGCTACCTGATGTTCAGTGCACCCTGGTGTTCAGTGCACCCTGGTGTTCAGTGCTCCCTGGTGTTCAGTGCAACCTGGTGTTCAGTGCAACCTAGTGTTCAGTGCTACCTGATGTTCAGTGCAACCTGGTGTTCAGTGCTCCATGATGTTCAGTGCACCCTGGTGTTCAGTGCTCCCTGATGTTAGTGCTCAATGTTCAGTGCTCCCTGGTGTTCAGTGCTCCCTGGTGTTCAGTGCTCCTTGGCGTTCAGTGCTCCCTGGTGTTCAGTGCACAATGGTGTTCAGCGTTCTCTGGTGTTCCGTGCTCCCTGGTGTTCAGTGTTCCCTGGTGTTCAGTGTTCCATGATGTTCAGTGCATCCTGGTGTTCAATGCTCCATGATGCTCAGTGCACTCTCGTGTTCAGTGCTCCATGATGTTCAGTGCACCTTGGTGTTCAGCGTTCTCTGGTGTTCAGTGCTCCCTGGTGTTCAGTGCTCCCTGGTGTTCAGTGTTCCCTGGTGTGCAGTGCTCCATGATGTTTAGTGCACCCTGGTGTTCAGTGCTCCCTGGTGTTCAGTGCTCCCTGGTGTTTAGTGCTCCCTCGTGCCCAGAGTTTCATGCTGTTCAGTGCACCCTGGTGTTCGGTGCTCCTGGTGTTCAGTGCACCATGGTGCTCAGTGCTCATGGTGTTCATTGCTCCCTTATGTTCAGTGCTCTCTGTTCAGTGCTCTCTGGTGTTCAGTGCTCCCTGGTGTTCAGTGCCCCATTGAGTTCAGTGCTCCCTGGTGTTCAGTGCTCCTGGTGTTCAGTGCCCTGGTGTTCAGTGCTCCTTGTGTTCAGTGCTTCATGGTATTCAGTGCTCCCTGGTGTTCAGTGCACCCTGGTGTTTGGTGCTCCTGGTGTTCAGTGTTCCATGATGCTCAGTGCACTCTCGTGTTCAGTGCTCCATGCTGTTCAGTGCACCCTGGTGTTCGGTGCACCCTGGTGTTCAGTGCACCATGGTGCTCAGTGCTCATGGTGTTCAGTGCACCATGGTGTTCATTGTTCCCTTATGTTCAGTGCTCTCTGATGTTCAGTGCTCTCTGGTGTTCAGTGCTCCCTGGTGTTCAGTGCTCCATTAAGTTCAGTGCTCCATTAAGTTCAGTGCTCCCTGGTGTTCAGTGCTCCTGGTGTTCAGTTCCCTGGTGTTCAGTGCTCCTTGTGTTCAGTGCTTCATGGTGTTCAGTGCTCCCTGGTGTTTAGTGCTCCTGTTGTTTAGTGCTCCTGGTGTTCAGTGCACCCTGGTGTTCAGTGCTCCATGGTGTTCAGTGCTCCATGGTGTTCAGTGCTCCCTGGTGTTCTACAAGGAGGGTCAGGTGACCTTCCCACCTCAGGTAATTACCAGCCAGACATTCCTGCACCACAGTTGCTGGATAATTTGGGTCGACGTTGAAATTACTCTGGTTTCCTCTCCGGAGGCATGATGTGGCTACCAGGCATGGTGTGGCTGCCAGGCATGGTGTGGCTGCCAGGCATGGTGTGGCTCCCAGGCATGGTGTGGCTCCCAGGCATGGTGTGGCTCCCAGGCATGGTGTTGCTCCCAGTCATGGTGTGGCTTCCAGGCATGGTGTGGCTGCCAGGCATGGTGTGGCTCCCAGGCATGGTGTGGCTCCCAGGGATGGTGTGGCTCCCAGGCATGGTGTGGCTTCCAGGCATGGTGTGGCTGCCAGGCTTGGTGTGGGCTTCCAGGCATAGTGTGGCTCCCAGGCATGGTGTGGCTGCCAGACATGGTGTGGTTCTCAGACATGATGTGGTTCCCAGACATAGTGTACATACGTGGTATACAATACCGACTGTATGAAGAATTGGACACGTATGTCTAATTCGTCATACTGTCGGTATAGTATACCACCGAAACCCTCTCCAGGTATACTCCAGGTATACATTGCAAGATGATGGAACCTTTATTGTTTACTACTGGTCCATTCCTTAGGTATAACCTACTTCCACTGGGAAATCCCTCCTACCAGTGACAATGTCTTCGTCTGCTGCACGTCCTACACCTGTCCCCAGTATATAAGCACCAAGCTCCATGACTGTGCTTCACTTCCTTCAAGACTACGGTGCTCTTCACCACCTCCAAGGCTGAGGGACTGTTTACCTCATCTTTTGTATATAGTTCTACATTCTTCAGATTATGTTCTTGTATTGATAAAGCCACTGGTCGGCGAAACGTCTACAAAGATACTCAGATGTGGTATATATGTCTAATTCTTCAAGGCATGGTGTGGCTACAAGGCATAGTGTGGCTCCCAGACATGGTGTGGGCTCTTATACTTGCTGTGGTCTTAAGTTTGCTCTTGCATGAATAAACAGATCACTGGACGGTGACTCTGTCTTCCTTGCGCCTGCTACCTTATATAACAGTATCAAAGACAATACACTCAGATCACAACATAACAGAAGCACAGACATGTATGTGCAGGGCTCCTGACCAGCAAAATGAGATCAGTTATGAAGGAGCTTTCACCAAATTCACCTTCAATAACAGAAGCATAAAGTGGGATCAGAGCAACCATGTCCTAAATGTATGTTGAGAAGATATTTTAAACAACATGGACTCTAACCTGTGCCTCGAAAAGATTAGCTTCCTGGTAGTTGTAGTATGTTCAAGGTATTTTCCCCTAAGAAAAAAGAAGAGAAGAAGTAAACTGGAGAGAGGGAGAGAGAGAGAGAGAGAGAGAGAGAGAGAGAGAGAGAGAGAGAGAGAGAGAGAGAGAGAGAGAGAGAGAGAGAGAGAGAGACGCTCCTCTACAGGAGAAGGCGAAGAATCACTGGGTTCCTCAAGAACGCTAGATTATCTGAAACACGGAAGGAAGCTCTAACCAGGAAGTGGAAAATACTGAGCTTAAGTTTAAGGACTCATACAGGGTCCAAGAGAGACAGAAGGAGCTAAAAGCGATTAGTGAACTCGAAAGAAATTCGATTTTTTTTATATACCAAAAACTACGCAAAAAACACATAGTATCATGTCCCTGCTCAGACAAGACGGAACTTACACAGATGGCAACAAAGAAATAATTGAGATACTAAAATATCGATACGACTCTGTGTTCAGCGAGCCACTAATCAGTCTAAAGATCGACAATGCAAATAATTTTTTTCACGAGCCTCAAAACCCTGTCAATATATCTCAAGTTTCTGACATAACCCTAACTCCACTAGACTTTGATAAAGCCATTGACAACATGCCCATGCACTCAGCCCCAGGCCCAGACTCGTGGAACTCTGTGTTCATTATGAACTGCAAGAAACCCCTTTCGCGGGTCCTAAGTATGCTATGGAGAAGAAGCAAAGTCATCTGTGAGATTCCAGTCACTAAAAACAATATAAAGGCGGCAGCAAAGCAATAGCTAAGAACTATACACCAATAGCTTTAACATCCCACATCACAGAATTTTTTGAAAGAGTTCTAAGAAGCAGGATTGCAAACCACTTGGATTCCCAACAATTGCACAATCCAGGGCAACATAGATTCAGAGCAGGTCCCTCCTGCCTCTCGCAACTACTGGACCACTATGATGTGGTCTTGGATGCACTGGAAGACAAACAGAATGCAGATGTAGTATATACAGATTTTGCAAAAGCCTTTGACAAATACGATCATGGTGTAATAGTACACAAAATGTGTGCTAAATGGATAACTGGCAAAGTGGGCAGATAGATCTTCAACTTTCTAACCAATCGAATACAAAGAGTAGTGGTAAACAGAGGTAAATCGGAAGCTGCCATAGTGAAGAGCTCTGTCCACAAGTCACAGTACTCGGCCCCATCCTGTTCCTCATCCTCATATCAGGCATAGACAGAGATGCAAACCATAGCAACCTATCATCCTCCGCAGACGATACAACGATCTGCATGAGACTGTCATCGATTGAGGACACGGCGAATCTCCAAGAAGATATAACCCAAGTTTTCCAATGAGCAACGGAGAACAATATGATGTTCAATGAAGACAAATTCCAACTACTCCGTTATGGAAAACTGGAAGAAATAATAGCTAGAACTGAGTATACTACGAATTCTACACAATAAAGCGGAAAAATAATGTGAAGGACCTGGGAGTCGTAATGTCTGAGGATCTCACCTACAAGAATCGACAGTGTCACTATCACATCTGCGAGGAAAATGATGGGATGAATTATGAGAACGCTCAAAACAAGAGATGCCAAGTCAGTGATTATCCTTTTTAAATCACTTGTACTCTCTAGGCTGGAATACTGCTATACATTAACACCTCCATTCAAGGCAGGTGAAATCGCAGATCTAGAGAATGTACAGAGAACCCTTACCTCACATATAAGTTCCATCAAACACCCTAACTACTGGGAACGCTTGGAAGCACTTGACTTGTACTCACTGGAGATACATCATAATTTACACCTGGAAAATCCTAGAGGGACTGGTCCCTAATCTGCACACAGAAATCTCTTCCTATGAAAGCAAAACACTTGGCAGGCGATGCAACATACCCCCAGTGAAAAGTAGGGGCGCCATTAGTACACTATGAAAAAACACAATAAGTGTCCGGGGCCCAAGACTGTTCAACAGCCTCCCACCAGCCATAAGAGGAATTACCAATAGACTCCTGGCTGCCTACAAAAGGGAACTGGACAGATACCTAATGTTAGTGCCGGATCAGCCAGGCTGTGATTCGTACATTGGACTGTGTGTGGCCAACAGAAACAACCTAGTTGATCAGGCCCTGATGCACCGGGAGGCCTGGTCATGGACCGGGCCACGGAGGCGTTGATCCCAGGAATACCCACCAGGTAGACTCCGGGTATGTCCTAAATAAAAAAACTGGGAAAATATCCTAAGCAACAAGGATCAGAACCTTTGCCTAGAAAAAAATAACTCTGTGTCACTTGAAGTATGCTCAAGGTACATTCCCTTAAGAAAAAGGAGTGAAGATGTAAATTAGAAAGAGAGAGACACTCCCTCTACAGGCGAAGACAAAGAATCACAGAGCTGCTGAAAGGCGCCAGTATATCTGAAATACGGAAGGAGCTACTGGCCAGAGAAATAGAAAATATCGAACTTAAGCTTAAGGAATCATACAGGAGCCAAGAAACCCAGGAAGAACTTAGAGCCATATATAAAATTAAAAAAAAAGCACAAAATATTTCTTTTCTTATGCCAAATCTAAGGCAAAAACCACATCCAGCATCGGGCCCTTGCTTAAACGAGATGGGACTCACACAGATGACAGCAGAAAAATGAGTGAGATAATGAAGTTCCAGTATGACTCAGCGTTTAGTGAGCCGTTAGACTAAGCGTCGACAATCAAAATTTGGTCAAATCAAGAATTTCTGATATAATCGTAACACCACAGGATTTTGAGAAAATAATAAACGACATGCCCATGCACTCTGTCCCAGATCCAAACTCGTGGAACTCCGTGTTCATCAAGAACGGCAAAAAACTCCTTTCACGTGCATTAACTCTTCATGGAGAAGGAGCACGGACACAGGGGTCATCCCACAGTCACTAAAAACAACAGATATAGCCCCACTAAAAAGGGTGGCAGTAAATCAATTGCAAACAATTACAGACCGACTGCACTACGTCCCACATCATAAAAATCTTTGAAAGGGTTCTAAGAAGCAAGATCATCAACCACTTGGACACATGTGCAACATCTGGATATCTTTATTGTAGACGTTTCGTCATCCAGTGGCTTTATCAATACAGATTCTAGGACATAATTAGAAGACAGTAAAACTATATATGAAAGATGAGGTAATCAGTCCCTCAACCTTGGAGTTAGTGTTCACAGCATCGTGGTGGAGCAAAGGCAAGAAGACTGGCGGTTATATAGGCGTCAGTGGATAAGGACGTGTAGCAGACGAGGGCATAGTCATTGGTAGGCGGGAATCCCCAGTGGAAGTAGGTCCTTCTCAAAGGGATGGGTTAGTTGTAGACACTGCAACATCATGGAATCTTGGTTCAGAGGACATCTACAAGACCTTCACGGCTGCTACAACTAACTCATCCCTTTAGGTAGAATCCCTCCTACCAGTGACTATGCCCTCGTCTGCTGCCGTCCCTATCCACTGACGCCTATATAACCGCCAGTCTTCTTGCCTTTGCTCCAGATTCTCCTCCACCACGATGCTGTGAACACTAACTCCAAGGCCGAGGGACTGATTACCTCATCTTTCGTATATGGTTCTACTGTCTTCTAATTATGTCCTAGAATCTGTACTGATAAAGCCACTGGATGCGAAACGTCTACAATAAAGATATCCAGATGTTGCACATATGTCTTAAGTTACATATTTTATACCTTTCTTACACAACTTGGATACCCATCAACTGCACAACTCAGGGCAACATTGGTTAAGAACAGGTCGCTCCTGCCTCTCACAGTTACTGAATCACTATGACCTGGTTTTGGATGCTCTGAAGAACAATCAGAAAGCAGATGTAGTATACACAGACTTTGCGAAAGCCTTCAGAAAGTGCGACCATGGCATAACACACAAAACGAGTGATAAAGGAATAAGAGGAAAATTTAGTAGATGGATCTATAACTTCCTAACAAACAGAACACAAAGAATAATAGTACACAGAGTAAAGTCAGAGGAGGTCACAGTGAGAAGCTCTGTTGTACAAGACTCATGAAATCGTAATGACACGATTGCAAACAAACCATTCCCCGGCCGGGATTGAACCCGCGGTCAGAGAGTCTCAAAACTCCAGCCCGTCGCGTTAGCCACTAGACCAGCTAGCCACAATAAGATTCATCCAACTAGGTATATTTCTACACCATAGTTGGACGAATCTTATTGTGGCTAGCTGGTCTAGTGGCTAACGCGACGGGCTGGAGTTTTGAGACTCTCTGACCGCGGGTTCAATCCCGGCCGGGGTATGGTCTGTTGTACAAGGTAAGGAACTCGTTCTAGTCCTGTTCCTCAACATCACATCTGACATAGACAGATGTAAGCCACGGCACACTATCCTCCTTTGCTGACGACGCCAGAATTTGTATGACAGTGCCATCCAGCGAGGACACTGCAAATCTCCAAGCGGACATTAACCAAGTCTTTAAATGAGCGTCAGAAAACAATATGAATTTCAATGAGGACAAATTTCAATTACTCCACTATGGAAGAAAACTCAAGGAAATAAAAACTATCGGAGTATAAAACAAATTCCAGTCACACAATAGAGAGGAAAACTAAACTGAAGGACCTGGGAGTGGTAATGTCAGAGAATCTCACTTTCAAAGATCACAACAATGTATCTATCACATCTGCTAAGAAAATGATAGGATGGATAATGAGAACATTCAAAACCAAGGGTGGTAAGCCAATGATGATTCTCTTCAAATCGCTTGCTCTCTCTAGAATGCAATATTGCTGTACACTAACGGCCTTTTTTAAGGCAGGCGAAACTGCATGTATAAGTTCCAAAAAAAACACCTAATTTACTGGGAACGGTTGAAGGCTCTCGACCTATACTCCTTGGAACGTAGGCGAGAAGGATAAGTGATAATATACCCTTGGAAAATCTTAGAGGGACTAGTTTCGAATCTTCACACCTAAATCCTTCCCTACGAAAGTAAATGACTTGGCAGGCGGTGGAACATTCCCCCAAACGAAGAGCAGGGACGCCATGAATACGCTGACACTGAATGTCAGGGGCCCAAGATTGTTCATCAGCCTCCCAGCACACATAACGGGGATTACCAATAGACCCCTGGCTGTCTTCAAGAAGGAGCTGGACAGACTAGCCGGGCTGTGGCTCGTACGTCGGTCTGCGTGCAACCAGCAGTAACAGCCGGTTGATCAGGCCCTGATCCACCGCGAGGCTTGGTCATGGATCGGGCCGCGGGGGCGGTGACTTTCGGAAAGCCCTTCAGGTATACTGTAACCACTCTAGTCACGGATCTTACATAATTCAGGTAAGTACCAGGAGCATCGTTCAAGTTTGTGCCAGAGTTCTCTGTAGTAGGCAGGGACTGGCGTCAGATCTCTGAAGTATCTTAGTATTCTCCTGTCTGTTACTCTTCACCTCTGCTGGGATGTGTAATGGTTTGTACTCTACGAGCTGATTATCTTTGTTTTCCATGATGTATACGGTGTTTAGTAAAACAGTCCATGTTCGGTGGAGCATTCCATGTTCGGTGGAGCATTCCATGTTTGGTGGAGCATTCCATGTTTGGTGGAGCATCTAGTGTTTGGTGGACCATCTAATGTTTGGCAAAGTATCCAGTGTTTGGTGGAGCATCAAGTGTTTGGTGGAGTATCCAATGTTTGATGGAGCATTCGGTGTCTGGTGGAGCATTTAGTGTTTGCTGGAGCATCCACGAACGAGCAAACCAGAAAACTAACCAAGAGACGAGCCAACCAAGTAAGGAACGAACTACGTAATGAACCAAGGAATAAGCCACTAAAGAAACGGACCAAGGAACGAATCAAGAAACACACCACTAACAAATGAATGAGGGAGTCAAACCAATAAAAATACGAATTATATACCGAAATAACTCACGAGTTAATAAAGTGTCAACGAAAGAACCAAAGAAAAAACGAACAACTCACGAATCTAATCAGCGAACTAAGTAAAACCTGAAATTCCTATCAACACTGGTAGACTAATTACCTCAAACTCCTTATGATCTTCACCATTCTTCTTTGTATTGGACTGATGAAGCCACTGTTTGGCGAAACGTTTCCACAATAAAGATAACCTAAGTGTTGCACAAGTGTGGAGTTTATTAAGAGGATAAACACACAGAGGAGTATTTCCCTCAGCGTAGAAGCGTCGAGATTGCTCTGTTATGATGTTCTTGTCCAGAAGGTGGTGAGGAAACTAGTAACCTGGATCACCTGAGGCTAATAGATAGGCTTTAAACGTTTCACTTTGCAATATGAGGCAGGCGGTGTTGCTTTGCTGCCCCACCTAGTGTCTGCTGCACCACCTACTGCCTGCTGCCCCACCTAGTGTCTGCTGTACCACCTACTGTTTGCTGCCCCACAGTGTTTGCTGCGCCACCTACTGTCTGATGCCTCACCTACAGTCTGCTGTCCCACCTATGATGTCTGCTGCACCACATACTGTCTGCTGCCTCACCTTGTGTCTGCTGCCCCACCTACTATCTGCTGTCCACCTAGTGTCTGCTGCCCCACCTAGTGTCTGCTGTCCCACCTACTGTTTGCTGCACCACATACTGTCTGCTGCCATTCCTCGTGTCTGCAGCACCACCTACTATCTGTTGCCACACCATGTCTGCTGTCCCACCTACTGTTTGCTGCACCACATACTGTCTGCTGCCACTCCTCGTGTCTGCAGCACCACCTACTATCTGTTGCCACACCTAGTGACTGCTGTCCACCTACTGTCTGCTGCCACACCTAGTATCTGCATGCCTCACCTTCTGTCTGCTGCCACACCTAGTGTCTGCAGCACCAACTGGTGTCTGATGCGTCACCTACCCTCTGCTACCTCACCTACTGTCTGCTGCCCCACCCAGTCTTTGCTGCTACAGTTAGTATCTGCAGTACCACCTACTGTCTGCTATACCTGTTGTCTGGAGCCTAACTTACTGTCTTCTGCACCACCTGCTGTCTGCTGCCTCACCTACTTTCTGCTATACCACCTACTGTCTGACGCCTCACCTACTGTCTGCTGCACCACCTAGTGTCAGCTGCCTCACCTAGTGTCTGCTGCCACACCTAGCGTCTGCTGCCACACCTAGTGTCTCCTGCACCGCCAAGTGTTTGCTGCCTCACCTAGTGTCTGCTGCCTCACCTTGCGTCTGCTCATCTAGCGTCTGCTGCCTCACCTAGTGTCTCCTGCCACACCTAGCGTCTGCTGCCACACCTAGTGTCTCTGCACCGCCAAGTGTTTGCTGCCTCACCTAGTGTCTGCTCATCTAGCGTCTGCTGCCTCACCTAGTGTCTCCTGCAACGTCAAGTGTTAGCTTCCACACCTAGTGTCTGCTGCCTCACCTAGTGTCTGCTGCCACACCTAGCGTCTGCTGCCTCACATAGTGTCTGCTGCCTTACCTAATGTCTGCTGCACGCTCCTAGTGTCTACTGCCTCACCTAGCGTCTTCTTCCTCACCTAGTGTCTACTGCCCCACCTAGTGTCTGCTGCCCCCAACTAGTGTCTGCTGCCCCCATCTAGTGTCTGCTGCCCCCACCTAGTGTCTGCTGCCCCCACCTAGTGTCTGCTGCCCCACCTAGTGTCTGCTGCCCCACCTAGTGTCTGCTGCCTCACTTATCGTCTGCTGCCCCACCTAGTGTCTGCTGCCTCATCTAGTGTCTGCTGCCTAACCTAGTGTCTGCTGCCTTACCTAATGTCTGCTGCACGCTCCTAGTGTCTACTGCCTCACCTAGCGTCTTCTTCCTCACCTAGTGTCTACTGCCCCACCTAGTGTCTGCTGCCCCACCTAGTGTCTGCTGCCCCCACCTAGTGTCTGCTGCCCCCACCTAGTGTCTGCTGTCCCACCAAGTGTCTGCTGCCTCACTATCGTCTGCTGCCCCACCTAGTGTCTGCTGCCTCATCTAGTGTCTGCTGCCTAACCTAGTGTCTGCTGCCCCACCTAGTGCCTGCTGCCCCATCCAATGTCTGCTGCCCCACCTAGTGTTTGCTGCCTCCCTTAGTGTCTGCTGCCTCTCTTAGTGTCTGCTGCCTCATCTAGTGTCTGCTGCATAACCTAGTGTCTACTGCCCCACCTAGTGCCTGCTGCCCCACCTAGTGTCTTTCTGCACACCTGTGTCTCTTACCACCTAGTGTCTGCTGACACCAAGTGTCTTCTGCCTCACTAAGTGTCTGCTGCCTCACTAAGTGTCTGCTGCCTCACCTAGTGTCTGCTGTCCCACCTATTATCTGCTGCCCCACCTAGTGTCTGCTGCATCACCTAGCGTCTGCTGCACCACAAAGTGTCTGTCTCACCTAGTGTTCTGCTGCACCACCTAGTTGAGTCTGCATCCACCAGAGTCTGTGCACCACAAGTGTCTGTTGCACCCCACCTAGTTTCTGCTGCACCACCTAGTTGCTGCTGCACCACTAGTGTCTGCTGCACCACCTAGAGTCTGCTGCACCACCTAGAGTCTGTTGCACCACCAAGTGTCTGTTGCACCACCAAGTGTCTGTTGCACCACCTAGTGTCTGCTGCACCACCTAGTGTCTGCTGCACCACCTAGTGTCTGCTGCACCACCTAGTGTCTGCTGCACCACCTAGTGTCTGCTGCACCACCTAGTGTCTGCTGCACCACCTAGTGCCTGTTGCACCACCTAGTGTCTGCTGCACCACCTAGTGTCTGCTGCACCACCTAGTGTCTGCTGCACCACCTAGTGTCTGCTGCACCACCTAGTGTCTGCTGCACCACCTAGTGTCTGCTGCACCGCCTAGTGTCTGCTGCACCGCCTAGTGTCTGCTGCACCGCCTAGTGTCTGCTGCACCGCCTAGTGTCTGCTGCACCGCCTAGTGTCTGTTTGTCTGTCTGACTTTTAACTGTTTTTTCCACCCTAAATGTGTTGACATGTAGGTGTGTACTCACCTAGTTGTACTCACCTAGTTGTACTCACCTAGTTGCACTCACCTAGTTGAGGTTGCAGGGGTCGAGTCCAAGCTCCTGGCCCCTCCTCTTCACTGGTCGCTACTAGGTCACTCTCCCTGAACCATGAGCTTTATCGTACCTCTGCTTAAAGCTATGTATGGATCCTGCTCCACTACATCGCTTCCCAAACTATTCCACTTCCTGACTACTCTGTGGCTGAAGAAATACTTCCTAACATCCCTGTGATTCATCTGTGTCTTCAACTTCCAACTGTGTCCCCTTGTTACTGTGTCCAATCTCTGGAACATCCTGGCTTGTCCACCTTGTCAATTCCTCTCAGTATTTTGTAAGTCGTTATCATGTCCCCCCTATCTCTCCTGTCCTCCAGTTTCGTCAGGTTGATTTCCCTTAACCTCTCCTAATAGGACATACCTCTTAGCTCTGGAACTAGTCTTGTTGCAAACCTTTGCACTTTCTCTAGTTTCTTTACATGCTTGGCTAGGTGTGGGTTCCAAACTGGTGCCGCATACTCTAATATGGGCCTAACGTACACGGTGTACAGGGTCCTGAACGATTCCTTATTAAGATGTCGGAATGCTGTTCTGAGGTTTGCTAGGCGCCCATATGCTGCAGCAGTTATTTGGTTGATGTGCGCTTCAGGAGATGTGCCTGGTGTTATACTCACCCCAAGATCTTTTTTCTTGAGTGAGGTTTGTAGTCTCTGGCCCCCTAGACTGTACTCTGTCTGCGGTCTTCTTTGCCCTTCCCCAATCTTCATGACTTTGCACTTGGTGGGGTTGAACTCCAGGAGCCAATTGCTGGACCAGGTCTGCAGCCTGTCCAGATTCCTTTGTAGTTCTGTCTGGTCTTCGATCGAATGAATTCTTCTTATCAACTTCAAGTCATCTGCAAACAGGAACACCTCGGAGTTTATTCCTTCCGTCATGTCGTTCACAAATACCAGAAACAGCACTGGTCCTAGGACTGACCCCTGTGGGACCCCGCTGGTCACAGGTGCCCACTCTGACACCTCGCCACGTACCAATACTCGCTGCTGTCTTCCTCACAAGTATTCCTTGATCCATTGTAGTGCCTTCCCTGTTATCCCTGCTTAGTCCTCCAGTTTTTGCGCTAATCTCTTGTGTGGTACTGTGTCAAACGCCTTCTTGCAGTCCAAGAAGATGCAATCCACCCATCCCTCTCTCTCTTGTCTTACTGCTGTCACATTGTGTGTGTGTGTGTGTGTGTGTGTGTGTGTGTGTGTGTGTGTGTGTGTGTGTGTGTCTGTGTCTGTGTCTGTGTCTGTGTCTGTGTCTGTGTGTGTGTGTGTGTGTGTACTCACCTATTTGTACTCACCTATTTGTGGTTGCAGGGGTCCAGTCACAGCTCCTGGCCCCGCCTCTTCGCTGATTGCTACTAGGTCCTCTCTCTCCCTGCCCCATGAGCTCTATCATACCTCGCCTTAAAACTATGTATGGTTCCTGCCTCCTGTGTGTGTGTGTGTGTGTGTGTGTCTGTCTATGTCCTCACCTATATGTGGTTGCAGGGGTCAAGTTATAGCTCCTGGCCCCGCCTCTTCACTGGTCCGTACTAATTCACTCTCTCCCTTCTCCATGAGCTTTATCATACCTCTTTTTAAAGTTATGTATGGAATTTGCCTCCACTACTTCACCCTCCAGATTATTTCCACTTCCTGACAACTCTAAGGCTAAAGAAATATTTCCTAACATCCCTATGACTCATCAGGGTTCTCAGCTTCCAATTGTGTCCCCTTGTTTCTGTATCCCATCTCTGAAACATTCGAGCCCTGTCCACCTTGTCAATTCCTCTCAGTATTGTATACGTCGTTATCATGTCTTCCCTTTTCCCCGTATCGTCTAGTGTCATCAGGATGAGTTCCCTTCAGTTCCGAGACCAATCTTGTTGCAAACTTTAGCACTTTCTCCAATTTCTTGACGTGTTTCACTAAGTGTGGGTTCCATACTGGTGCTGCATACTCCGGTATGGGCCTGACGTACACGGTATACAATGTGGTGAATGATTCCTTATTCAGATGTCGAAATGCTATTCTCAGGTTTGCCAGGCACTCATATGCTGCAGCAGTTATCTGGTTGATGTGCGCCTCAGGAGATGTGCTCGGTATTATACTCGCTCCAAGATAATTTTCCTCGAGTGAGGTTTGCAGTCTTTGGCCACCTAGCCTATACTCTGTCTGTGGTCTTCTTTGCCTTTCCCCGATCTTCATGACTTTGCATTTGGCGGGGTTAAATTCAAGGAGCCATTTTCTGGACCAGGCTTGTAGCCTTTCCAGGTCTCTTTGTAGTCCTGCCTGATCCTCATCCAATTTAATTCTCCTCATTAACTTCACATCTGCAAGCAGGGGCACTTCTGAGTGTCCTGTGACGAGCGGGGTCCCACAGGGACCCCGCTCGTCACAGGCGCCCACTCTGACACTTCGTCACGTACCATTACTGGCTTTTGCCTCCCGGTCAGGTATTCTGTGATCCATTGCAGTGCCCTTCCTGTTATGCATGCCTGATCCTCTAACTTTTGCACTAATCTCTTGTGAGGAACTGTGTGGAAAGCCTTCTTGCAGTCCAGAAAAATGCAATCTACCCACCCCTCTCTCTTGCGTCTTACTTCCGTTTCCTTATCATAAAACTTCAGTAGGTACGTGACACAGGATTTTCCTTCACTGACTCCTTACTGGTTGTCGTTTATAATCTTGTTCCGTTCCAGATACTCCACCACTCTCCGCCTGATAATCTTCTCCACGTCTCTGCATACTATACACGTCAGTGACACAGGTCTGTAGTTTAGTGCTTCATGTCTGTCTCCTTTCTTAAAAATGGGGATTACATTTGCCATTTTCCATACCTCATGTAGTTGCCCAGTTTCAATGGATGTGTTGAAAATTGTTGTTAGTGGCACACACAGCGTCTCTGCTCATTCTCTAAGGACCCACAGAGAGATGATGTTGGTGTTCCACCTATTCTGACTTCCTGGAGTTTTTTCTGTCTTCACTGTAAATACTTCCTTAAACCTCATGTTGAGCTCTCCACACACTTCTTGGCTATTTCTTGTGAGCTCCCCACCTTCCTTACTCAGCCTAATTACCTGGTCCTTGACTGTTGTCTTCCTCCTGATGTGGCTATACAGCAGCTTCGGGTCAGACTTGACTTTTGATGCAATGTCATTTTCGTACTGTCGCTGAGCCTCCCACCTTATCTGTACATACTCGTTTCTGGCTCTTCTACTAATCTCTATTTTCCTGGTCCTTTATCCTCTCTACTTTATCCATTCTCTATCACAGTTTTTGCCTCCCTACACCTTTGGATAAACCAAGGGCTCGTTCTGTTCTCATTATTTCTGTTGCTCATGGGAACAAACCTCTCTTCTGCCTCCTTGCATTTTGTTATCACATAGTTCATCATTTTGTTTATTAACTTTCCTACCAATTCTCTTTCCCACTGAACCTCTTGCAGAAAGTTCTCATGCCTGTTTAGTCCTCCCTTTTGCAGCTTGGCTTTTCTCATTCTACTCCTGTTACTCTCTCCACTTGTAATTCTACTGTGTATTCAAAGCTCAAAACCACGTGATCACTAGCTCCAAGGGGCCTTTCATACGTGATGTTTTCGATGTCCGTGCTACTCGAAGTGAATAAGGGGTCCAATCTTGCTGGTTCCTCCTTACCTCTCTCTCTCTGGTAGTGTCCCTAACATGTTGATGCACGAGGTTTTCCAGTAACACATCTGTCATCTTGTCTCTCCATGTTTCGGGACCCCCGTGTGGCTCCAGGTTTTCCCACTCAATCTCCTTGTGATTGAAATCACCCATAAGTAGTAACTTTTCTCTACCTGTGTGCACTCTTCTGGTCACCTCTGCTAGTGTGTCCACCATTGCTCTGTTGCTCTCTTCATATTCTTCTCTTGGCCTCCTGCAGTTCTGTGCCAGGTTGTACATCATTGCAATGACTACCTTATTCCCCCAGACTAAATTGTACTATGTAGTCCCTTTCGCCCATTTCGATCATTCTTTAAATTTCCTCAAATCCCCATCGGTTTTTAATGAGTAATGCATCTCCTCCTCCCTTTCTGCTCCCTCTATCTTTCCTCAGGGTCTGAAATTCAAGTGAGAAGATTGCATCTTTTATCTTGGAGAGTTTCATTTCTGTGAGTGCTATAATGTCTGGGGCTGTCTCCTTGATTCTTTCATGCCACTCTTCACATTTATTTATTCCTTCAGCATTCGTACACCAAACTTTCAACTTTTTTTCTAAAAGTGTGGTCTGGGGAGAACGTTGGGGTTGGAGAAGCGGGGGACCTGGCAGGGAACTATGGGGGGTTGCTGTGGGAGTGGAGTTTGTAATGAAGGGGGTAGGGGCAGAGGGCACAGTGTGTGAGTTTTTGGTTAGATTGGTTGCATTGGGGTTGCCGCAGTTGATGTCCTTCTGTAGGTGGTTCTGGAGGGAGATTGTATTTGCTCTTCCTCCTGAGTCTGGGTTCTCCTTCTCATCTCCGTGTGTGCCTCTCTTACCTCCTTGTCTTTGTACCCTCTCTTTCAGTTTCTGTCTTTCTTGCATTCTGTCGTGGTCGAGGTACACCCTCTGGTACGTTGGTATGTCCCTAGTTTCTCCTGCAGGATCCTGTTTGAGCCGATTCTGTCTTGAAAATCGCTTTCACCAGCTATTTTTTTTTCCTTTTGAAAATCCCCCTATTCTCAGAAAATTTAACTGGGTCATGTCGTCCTCTTCTATTGCTTTCATGATACTTTTAATCACTTTTTTCCTTAATGTGTGTGTGCGTGTGTGTACTCACCTAATCGTGGTTCGATTCTCTCCCTGCTCCATACAGTTATGTATGGATCCTGCCTCCATTATATCACTTTCCAGACTATTCCACTTCCTGACAACTCTAGGACTGAGTACTTCCTAACATCTCTGTGGCTCATCTGAGTCTTCAGCTTCCAATTTTGACCCCCTGTTGCTGTGTCCCATCTTTGGAATATCCTGTCTACCTTTTCAATTCCTCTTGGTATTTTATATGTCGTTATTATGTGACTCCTATCCCTCCTGTCCTCCAGTGTCGTCAGGTCAATTTCCTTCACTCTCTCCTCGTAGGGCATGGAACATAATTCTGGGACTAGTCTCGTTGTATACCTTTGTATTTTCTCTAATTTCTTGACGTTTGACCAGGTGTGGGTTCCAAGTTGGTGCTGCATACTCCAATATGTGCCTGACATACAGGGTGTACAAAGTCCTGAACGATTCCATAATGAGGTGTCGGAACGCTATTAAGTTTGTCAGTTGCCCATATGTCTGTGGTCTTCTTTGCCCCTTCCCGATCTTCATGACTTTGCACTTGGTAGGGTTAAAGTCCGGAAGCCACTTGCTGGACCAAGCTTGCAGCCTGTACAGATCCCTTTGTAGTCCTGCCTGATCCTCATCCGACTGAATTCTCCTCATTAGCTTCACATTATCTGCATACAGGAACACTCCTGAGTCTATCCCTTCCATCATGCCATTCACATATACCAGAAACAGCACCGGTCCTACTGACTCTTGTGGAACCCGGCTCGTCACAGGCGCCCACTGTAACACTTCATCACCTATCATGACTCGTTATTGCCTCCCGGTCAGGTATTCTCTGATTCACTGCAGTGCCTTTTCTGTTATGCGTGCCTGATACTTCAGCTTTTGAGCTAATCTCTTTTGTGGGACTATGTCGGAAGCGTTCTTGCAGTCCAAGAAAATGCAATCTACCCACCCAACTCTCTCTCTTTTGTATTACTTCCATCACCTTGTTGAAAACTACTCCAGTAGGTTTGTGACATAGGATGTCCCTTCCCTGAAAAGGTGCTGGCTGTCGTGTATAAGCTTGTTCCTCTCTAGGTGCTCCACCACTCTTCTGATAATCTCCATGACTTTGCATGCTATACATGTTAATGACACTGGTCTGTAGTTTAATGCCGTGTGTCTGTCTCCTTTCTTAAAAACTGACTACATTTGCTGTCTTCCCCACCTCAGGTAGTCGCGCTGTTTCGATGGATGTATTAAAGATTGTTGTTAATGGCACAAACAGTGCCTCTGCTCCCTCTCTCAAGACCCACGGAGAGATGTCCTGTCCCACCGCCTTTGAGGTATCTAGTTCACTTAACAGCCTCTTCACCTCCTCGTCGTTTGTGTGTGTTGTGTCCAGCACTCTGAGTACGCCATCATTCCGGCTTTCTGTAATCCTGTCTCCACTGAAATACTTCCTTAAATCTCTTGTTGAGTTCTTTACATCTCAGTCGTTTTTGTGAACTCCTTTCTTCCTTCCTCAAATCTGATTAGCTGGTCCTTGACTGTTGTTTTCCACCTGATGTGGCTGTAGAACAGTTTCGGGTCGGACTCGCTTTCGATGCTGTTTAGTTTTCGTATTGCCGCTGGGCCTCCCTCCTTATATGTGCATATTCGTTTCTGGCTCTTCGACTAATCTCTTCATTTTCCTGGGTATTATGTCTTCTATACTTTTTCCATTCTCTAGTGCACTTAGTTTTGGCCTCTCTAAACCTTTGGGTGAACCAAAGGCTCGTTCTGGTCTTCCCATTATATCTGTTGCCCTTAGGTACGAACCTCTCCTCTGCCTCCGCGCATTTTGTTAACATGTAGTTAATTTCATTTACTTATTTTCCCACCAGTTCTCTTTGCCACTGAAACTCATGAAGGAAGTTCCTCAAGCCTGTGTAGTCCTGCTCCACTTTCTTCTTTCTCCACCTGTAACTATGTATTCGAAGATCAGGACCACGTGATCACTAGTTCCAAGGGGCATTTCATATGCGTTGTGTTCAATGTATGAATTGCTCAAGGTGAATATGAGGCCCACTCTTGCTGGCTTATCCTCTCCTCTCTCTCTGGTAGTGTCCCCCACATTTTGATGTAGGAGGTTTTTCCATTAGCACTTCCATCATCTTAGCTCTCCATGTTTCTGCTCCCCCATGTGGCTCCAGGTTTTCCCAGTCAATCTCCTTGTGATTGGAATAACCCACAACTAGGTGCTTCGCCCTACCCTTGTGGGCTCTCCTTGACCTCCTCCTATTCTGCGGCAGGTTGTACATCACTGCAATCACCACCTTGGGACCCCCAGTCTGAAATGTTCCTACACAAGCACATCACATGCATAGTTATATATGTATATATATATATATATATATATATATATATATATATATATAGTCTGGGGGGCTTGTTGGGGCTGGGAGAGTGGGGGACTTGGCAAGATACTATGGGGGGCAGCTGTGAATATGGAGTTTGTGGATGGGGGTGGGGACAGTGGGTATGGAGTGTGGGTTGTTTTGGGTTAGTTTACTTGGTTGCGGCAGAGTTGTTGGGGTTGAGGGTCTTTTGTAGGTGGTTCTGAGGGAGGTTGTGTTTGTTCTTCCTCCTGACTCTAGGTGCCCCTGCCGTCTTTGTATTCTCTCAGTTACTGTCATATCGTGTTCTTTCGTGGTTGAGGTATACCAGCTGGTAATTTAGTGAACTCCTTAGTCGTGCATTCTTCTGCAAAATCCTGTTTAACACCGTTTCTGACTTAAAAATCAATGTGACTGGATGTTTCTCAGAAAATTTGTCAGCTGGGTCATGTCTTCCTCTTCTATGTCTTTCATGTGTGTGTGTGTGTGTGTGTGTGTGTGTGTGTGTGTGTGTGTGTGTGTGTGTGTGTGTGTGTGTGTGTGTGTGTGTGAGTACTAATCTATTTGTGCTTACTTATTTGTGGTTGTAGGGGTCGAATCATAGCTCCTGGCCCCCCCTCTTCGCTGGTCACTACTAGGTCCACTGTCCCCTTGCTTCATTAGGTTCATCGTACCTCTTTTTAAAGCTGTATATGGATCCTGCCTCCAATACATCACTCTCCAGATTGTTCCACTTTCTGAAAACTCTACAACTGAAGAAATACTTCCTAATATCCCTATGACTCGTCTGAGTTGTTAACTTCCAGCTGTGCACCATGCTACCGAGTTATATCTCTGAAACATTCTGATCCTATCCACCTTATAAATTCCTCAATATTTTATATGTCATTGTCATGTCCCCCTGTCTCTCCTGTCCTCCATTGTTATCTGATTAAGTTCCCTTAATCTTTCCTCGTAGGACATACCGCTCAGCTCCGAGACTAGTCTTGTTTCAAACTTGTGCCCTTTCTTAAATTCTGGATGTGTTTGACCAGAGGTGGGTTCCATACAGGTGCTGCGTACTCCATTATGATCCTCGTTCGTTTGTATTCTCCTCACATCGTCTGCAAATAGGTGCACCACTATTGCCTCCGTCATGTCATTTACATATACAAGAAACAGCACCGGCACTAGAATTGACCTTCATGGAACCTGTTGCAACCCCTGAATGGGTTACAATGATTATTATGTATATATATAATGTATATTATCTTTTCATATAATTTTATATTGCTTATATTTGCGATAATAGCTAAATCGTAAATATATTGCTTTATATTCTTATTTGACTTATGTTGTTAGGATGTACATAATATGTGCTCAGTTCAAGTCTTGATTGTCAAACTACTGTAATTATCGCTTGTCGCTCGTTATACTGCCGGCTTCTGAGCTGTGCTGTCCACGGGGCTATCACGTGATCGAGGGGGGGGGTGTTCTCACCTCTCGTGAAGTATTCAGTCTGCTCGAGACTCGCTTGGTGGTTGGACAGATTGTCTGTCTCATTATTCCTGTTAGTTCTGTAGAACTCTGTTCACAGAACATTGTATAGACTTAGTGATTTTCGACGTTGTACTGAGGTTGTGTGTCACAGACACTCTGAGCATCTCAGGTCCCGAGCTATAGCTTCTGACCTAATTTTGTACTGGTTTCTGTGTATTGTCACAGTCAGGGTTTTTCCTATGCTGAACTTAGATTCAGTAGTATGGGAGTTTTGTAACTTTTGTGGAGGATCTGCTGATGGTCCCTACTTAGTGTCGTTATATTATCTCCTTGATCCTGATTGTGTCGCAGTCGCTTGTTATATGGCTATTGGGCTTAGCATTCTTTTCATTGTTCAAGCAGACTGTTCTGGTTGCCAGTCGGTCAAGAAGTTAGTTTATGTGAGGACTTTGTCAGTCACTTGTTTAAGTCTAGTCGAGTCTTGAGACATAGCGAACTACTTAGAGCACTTACACACATACATACACACTTGTACATATTTGTAATATCTTATTAAATGTTAATGTACCAGACGGTATTTAAGAATTATAAATGTGATATGTGCTTTCAGCACAATAATATTGAACTCGAGAGATTGATTTTATTTTGATTGCTGTGATTAATTTAATTTGATAATATACCTCTAGACAACTTAATGATTAATAAATTTATTAAATTTTAATTTCTCTAGTTAGTAGCCTACCAGTTGTAATCCTGAAGCACTATTGAATAATACTGAATTTTAATGGATAATTGGACAAGGATACTGACTACTTGTTACGAAAACCCAGTAACAGGCTGGATGCTAGAAGGGCAGTCCTTTCTAGTATTCACTGGAGATTTCTAAGCTTTTAGAATCGCGTTTTTTTGTAACAGAACCCCACTCGACACAGCACTCACTCGACACAGCACTCACTCGACACAGCACTCACTCGACACAGCACCCACTCGACACAGCACCCACTCGACACAGCACCCACTCGACACAGCACCCACTCGACACAGCACCCACTCGACACAGCACCCACTCGACACAGCACCCACTCGACACCTCATTTCGTAGCGACACGTTGTTTCGTTGCTGTCCGATATTTCCTGACGTATTGCAGTACTTTCCCTGCTATTCTTACCTGCTCTTCCAGCATTTCAACGAGACTCTGGTGGTGTTGTACTGTGTCGAAAGTCTTCTTACAGTCCAAGAAGATGCAATCTACTCATCCCCCTCTCTCTCCTGTCTTACGTCTGTTACCTCGTTATTGAACGCTTATAAGTTTTTGCAGGATTTTCCTTCCCTGAAACCGTGCTGGTTGTCATGTATGAGCCTGTGTGTACTCACCTAACTGTACTCACCTAATTGTGACTGCAGGGGTCGAGACTCTGCTCCTGGCCCCGCCTCTTCACTGACCGCTACTGGATCCTCGCTCTCCCAGCTCCATGAGCTTTATCATACCTCGTCTTAAAACTATGTATGGTTCCTGCCTCCACTACATCACTTGCCAGACACGCAGACTGTTTGTGTATGTGTGTATGTGTGTATGTGTGTATGTGTGTGTGTGTATGTGTGTGTATGTGTGTGTATAGTTGCAAATCACTATAAACACAGTACACGGACGCTCACTACAACACTCAGTGTTCTCACCATTTACAGTTTATTAACCCAGGGATCATAACCCTTGAGTGACCCCTGCCCCAGGACACCCCCCTCCCTTCACTCAGCCAGGACACCTCCTCCCTTCACTCTATCTCAGGACACACCCTTCACTCAGCCCCAGGACAACCCCCTCCCTTCACTTACCCAGTACATTCCTCTCCCATTACTCTAGCCCAGGACATCTCCCTTCCCTTCCCTCTACCCCAGGACAATACGTCCCTTTACTCTGCCAAAGGACACTCATTCCCTTCACTTTCCCCAAGGGCACTTCCCTCCCTTCACTCTGCCCCAGAACACCCCCTCCCTTCACAGTACCTCAGGACACCACTATTACGGACACAAGTAAGAATGGCCTGTGAGACATGGTCGTAATAAGAATGTCGAGCAAACAAAACTCAACAGTAGACTATATTAAATATTTACCTTCGCCAGATGATCAATAAAGGCATGTACAATACGTCCAGATGGAATAGTAGGTGTACACAGCGATGGCAAATGGCAAAACAGAAACCAAAGGGTGCACTGTACTCAACCAGCAGGTAGGCAAGTCTGACAATGCTTACAGCAAGTGAGCCACGTTGCTTCAGCTTTGGCGGGCTTTCCTGTGATTGGTTAATGAGCCACGGTACTGATTTAACGACGGGTACCCTATTGATCGTTAAACCCTTAGCACCTGGTTCACTGGTTGGGAGGCAGCCTATATGGGAGTGTGACACAAGCTGAATAAATTGTCAAATTCTTTTTGCATGCCTCCCTTCACTCTACCCTAGGACTCTCACCCTCCCTTCACTCTATCCTAGGACACACGCCCTCCCTTCACTCTACCCTAGGACTCTCACCCTCCCTTTACCCTAGAACACTCACCCTCCCTTCACTCTACCCTAGGTCTCTCACCCTCCCTTCACTCTACTCTAGGACACTCACCCTCCCTTCACTCAACAAAAGACACTCACACCTCCCTTCACTCTACCCTAAGACACCCACCCTCCCTTCACTCTACTCCAAGGCACTCACCCTCCTTCACTCTACGCTAAGACACCCAAACCCCCAATTCACTCTAAAGAAAAGACACCAACCCTCCCTTCACTCTTCGGCCAAGACAAACCCAAACCCCCCCTTCACTCTACCTAAGACACCAACCCTTCCTTCACTCTACCTAAGACACCCCACACTCCCTTCACTCTACGCCAAGACACCAACCCTCATTTCACTCTACGCCAAGACGCCCACCTCCCCTTTCCCCTACGTCAAGACACCCACCCCCTTCACTCTTCGCCAAGACAAACCCCCTCCCTTCACTCTACGCCAAGACACCCACCCTCCCTTCACTCTACGAAAAGACATCAACCCTCCCTTCACTCTACGCCAAGACACCCACCCTCCCTTCACCTACGCCAAGACACCCACCCTCCCTTTACTCTACGCCAAGACACCCACCCCCCTTCACTCTACGCCAAGACACCCACCCTCCCTTCATCTACGAAAAGACACTCACCCTCCCCTTTACTCTACACCAAGACACCAACCCTCCCTTCACCTACTACCAAAGACACCAACCCCCTTCAAATCAATCAAACAAACCCCCAACCCTCCTTCACTCTACGCCCAAGACCCCCACCCTCCCTTCACTCTACGCCAAGACACCCACCCTCCCTTCACTCTACGGGCCCAAAACACCCACCCCCCCCCTTCACTCTACGCCAAGACACCCACCCTCCCTTCACTCTACGCCAAGCACCCACCCTTCCTTTACTCTACGCCAAAACACCCACCCTCCCTTCACTCTACGAAAAAACACTCACCCTCCCTTCACTCTACACCAAGACACCAACCCTCCCTTCACTCTACTACCAAACACCAACCCTCCCTTCACTCTACAATCAAGACACCAACCCTCCCTTCACTCTACGCCAAGACACCCCACCCTCCCCTTCACTCTACGAAAAGACACCCACCCCTCCCTTCACTCTACCACCAAGACAAACCCAAACCCTCCTTTCACTCTACGCCAAGACACCCACCCCCCTTCACTCTACGATAAGACACCACCCTCCCTTTTACTCTACACCAAGACACTAACCCTTCCCCTTCACTCTACACCCAAGACACCCACCCTCCCTTCACTCTACGATAAGACACCCACCCCTCCCCTTCACTCTACACCAAGACACTAACCCTCCCTTCACTCTACACCAAGACACCAACCCTCCCCTTCACTCTACACCAAGACACTAACCCTCCCTTCACTCTCACCAAGACAACCCAACCCTCCCTTCACTCTACGCCAAGACACCCACCCTCCCTTCACTCTACGCCAAGACACCCACCCCCCTCACTCTCCGCCAAGACAACCCACCCCCCCTTCACTCTACAAAAGACACCACCCTCCTTCACTCTACCACCCAAAACACCCAAACCCCCCCTTCACTCTACCCCAAGACACCAACCCTCCCTTCACTCTACATCAAGACACCAACCCTCCCTTCACTCAGCCAAGACACCCACCCCCCTTCACTCTCGAAATCCCCACCCTCCCTCATCTACCCCAAGACACCAACCCTCCTTTTCACTCTAAAGCCAAGACACCCACCCTCCCTTCACTCACGTTTAAAACACCCACCCTCCCTTCACTCTACACCAAGGACACTAACCCTCCCTTCACTCTACACCCAAGACACCCCACCCTCCCCTTCACTTTTACGAAAAGACACCCACCCTCCCTTCACCTCTACCACCAAGACACCAACCCATCCTTTCACTCTACGCAAGACACCCACCCTCCCTTCACTCTACGATAAGACACCCACCCTCCCCTTTACTCGTCTAAGACACCCACCCTCCCTTCACTCTTCGCCAAGACAACCACCCACCTTCACTCTACGCCAAGAAAACCCACCCCCCCCTTCACTCTTACGAAAAAAAACATCAACCCTCCCCTTTACCTACGAAAGACACCCACCCTCCCTCCCACGCCCAAAACACCCACCTCCCTTCACCTTTTTACCCAAGACACCCCCCTCCCTTCACCTAACGCCAAACAAACCCACCCTCCCCTTCACTCTACAAAAGACACTCACCCTCCCTTCCACTCTACACCAAGACACCACCCTCCCTTCACTCTACTAACCCCTGACACCAACCCTCCCTTCACTCTAACATCAAGACACCAAACCCCCCCTTCCTCTACGCCAAGACACCCACCCTCCCTTCACTCTACGCCAAACACCCCCCTCCCTTCACTCTACGCCAAGACACCACCTCCCTTCACTCTACGCCAAGACACCCAACACTCCCTTCAACTACGCCAAGACACCCACCCTTCCTTCACTCTACGCCAAGAAAACCCACCCTCCCTTCACTCTAAAGAAAAGACACCACCCTCCCTTCCTTTACACCAAGACACCAACCCTCCCTTCAACCTACTACCAAGACACCAACCCACCCTTCACTCTACATCAAACACACACCTCCCTTCAATCTACCCAAGCACCCACCCTCCCTTCACCCTTTCGAAAAACACCCCCCCCCTTCACTCTACCCCCAAGACACCCACACCTCCTTTCACTCTACGCCAAGACACCCACCCTCCCTTCACTCTACGATAAAACAACCACCCTCCCTTCACTCTACACCAAGACACTAACCCTCCCTTCACTCTACAACCAAGACACCCACCCTCCCTTCACTCTACGATAAGACACCCACCCTCTCCTTCACTCTACACCAAGACACTAACCCTCCCTTCACTCTACACCAAGACACCAACCCTCCCTTCACTCTACACCAAGACACTAACCCTCCCTTCACTCTACACCAAGACACCAACCCTCCCTTCACTCTACGCCAAGACACCCACCCTCCCTTCACTCTACGATAAGACACCCTCCCTCCCTTCACTCTACACCAAGACACTAACCCTCCCTTCACTCTACACCAAGACACCAACCCTCCCTTCACTATACGATAAGACACCCACCCTCCCTTCACTCTACACCAAGACACTAACCCTCCCTTCACTCTACACCAAGACACCAACCCTCCCTTCTTGTAGATGAATGGTTCAGAGAACCGACATGTTGATAAATTAGACACATGTGCAACTCTTGGGTATCTTTATTGAGGAAACGTTTCGCCACACAGTGGCTTCATCAGTCCATACGTAGGAGAAACTTGAAGAACAGGAGGAGAATGAGGTAATCAGTCCCTCAACCTTGAGTCGATGTATTCAGTCCATCAATCTTGAATAGAATACGGCATATGAGCGGAGAAGCTGCTTATAAACCATATGGCAGGAGAGGTGCAGCAGTCATAGGTGGTTAAGTAGGTCGTTCCCAAGAATTAGGCAAGCGAAGAATTCCTAAGTCAAATCTTACTCCAAATTAATAATATTCATTTTTTCTTACCTGTCCATTTAATTTTGTTTATCACTACTTGTTTTTTTAGTCACTTTACATTGTGTATGCAATTAGTGTATATTCCAATTACTTTTTTGCAAGTACCAAAACTATCTTTTGCTAGCTAGTACCAACTACCTCATTTTTTTTTTTACTTTTATTGTGCAATAAACTGCTCAATTTATCTAATATTACAAATCAGATCTTACTCCTAAACCAATATCATTTCATAGTGACCATCTGTCCATTTAACTTTGTTTACCATTACTTAATTTTAGTCCCTTACATATTTTCTCCTTTATTTTAGCTTTATATAACTACCCTAGCTTATACATTCACAATTGTTAAAATAATCAAGGTGCTATTCTCAGGTGCTAAAGTAGAACAAGTTCACAATTTTGCCATTATATTCCAAAGCTCATTTATTTTACAGTACTACCTACTATCATATTCCCAAGCTCCATTATTTGATCATCACTTTATTTGTACTAGTCCCTTTTATATTGTCTCCTTTATTTTAGCTTAAAAAAAAAAAAAAACTACCTTAGCTCATTATTTTACATTTGTTAAATAATTCAGGTGCTATTTTTTAGCTTAAGACTATTTACTTTGTTTTATACTTAATTCTAACTATAGATTCACTACAAATCTTATGATTACAAGCATTGATCCAGATACCAACCTCTTATTTAATGACTTAAATGAATCAAACAGTTACTGTAATTACTACACTGCAGAACAATCAAAGGCACTTCTCAGTGCCAACAACAACATAACTATCTTTAACTACAATATCAGATCTTTAAGCAAGCATTACGATGACCTCATAGCATTACTAAATTCCTTACATGCCAATATGTCCATCATTACACTAACTGAAACCTGGCTAAAGCCTGATAGTACAGATGTCTATGCCATTCCTGGTTACACAGCCATACACAACTGTAGGCCAGACCAACCATATACTACTCAGACCAACTAGAATGTATCACTAATACTTGCACAAGAGATGAACATGGGGAAATATATAATAGCCAAATTCAAATCCAAATACCTACAAAAACCTCTCACATTGATAAACATCTACAGAGTTCCACAGTCAAACATTAGCCAATTTAGTCAAAACCTAGGAAGTATGATAACTGATGCACGCATGAACAAAGATCACTTTACTACTCTCAGGTGACTTCAATATAAATCTCCTGCAAGACCAGGACCCACACGTTACTGAATTCACAAACACAATGAGTAACTGTATGTTGCTACCAACAGTAACAAAACCTACAAGAGTTACAGAGACTAGTGTTTCCCTACTTGACCACATCTGGACCAACACCATATCCCCTTTAAAATCAGGCATAATTACAGATAACACCACAGACCACTACCCTACTTTCCTCATAACAACTCTTGGTAAATTACCCCAAGACACTACTAAAGTCACCTTCAGACTTCACAATGAGGCAGCCATTAATAACTTCACAACAGCAGTAGCAAACATTGACTGGCACACTGAGCTAGAAATCAATACAGATATTGACGAATGTATTAATAATTTTCTAAAAAAGACTCAATACCTCTATAACAAGCACTGCCCTAAAAAAACTAAGCAGATGACAGCTAAGAGACTGAACAGTCCCTGGCTAACACCCAGCATTCTCAAATCCATAAATACAAAACACCAATATGAAAAACAGTACAGAATGGGTCACATAACCAGAGACCAAACAAAACGTTACTCGTCAATCCTAACCAGCCTGATAAGAAGGGCAAAAAAATTGTATTTATGAGAACAGATTATCCAACTTACGAGGTGATATAAAAAAGACCTGGAAAACCCTATCAGAAATTCTGGGAACAAAAAAGATATCACGAAATAGCGAAATAAAATTAGCAAAATCAGATGAACCCCAACTCCCACCAACAGAAACAGCAAACAGACTCAATGATTTCTTCTCCACTATAGGACAAAACCTTGCCAATAAAATCCCAAGCTCAGATACCCCACCAAATGACTACCTCACCAGCAACTACCGAACACACTGTTTCCTAGCTCCGACTAACCCATACGAAGTCTCTCTTATTATCAACGCACTAAAAAACAAGGCAGGAGATTTAAATACCTTACCACCCTTTATATACAAAAAAGTGTCACAAGTGCTATCACCAATCATTGCAACACTCTTTAACAAATCCATTGAATCCTCCACCTTCCCTACAGTACTCAAAATAGCAAGGGTCACCCCGATCCACAAAGGAGGAGACCAAACAGAGTTGAATAACTATAGGCCAATATCCAACTTACACCCTCTCTCAAAAATCTTCGAAAAATTAATTCATAAACGAATCTACTCCTACCTTATCTCCCAAAACATACTCAACCCCTGCCAATTTGGTTTCAGGCCTAATAAAAATACTAATGATGCTATTATACACATGCTAGAACATATATACACTGCAATAGAGAAAAAAGAAGTCCCACTGGGATCTTCATTGACTTACGTAAAGCTTTTGATACAGTTGACCATGACTTGCTCCACGTAAAATTGTCACACTATGGTATAAAGGGCACTCCCTCAACTACCTCAAGTCATACCTCAGCAACAGAAGCCAATATGTGTACGCAAATGGGCAAACTCTTCTGCACAACCAATTACAGTTGGTGTCCCACAGGGAAGTGTCCTTGGCCCTCTTCTCTTTCTCCTATACATAAATGACCTACCAAATGCTTCTCAATTACTCAAACCCACACTATTTGCTGATGACACAACATACGTCTTCTCCCACCCGAGCCCAGTCACACTAGCCAATACTGTAAATACCGAATATACAGAAATATCTACCTGGATGAGGACTAACAAACTTACACTAAACATTGACAAAACCTACTTCATTCAGTTTGGTAACAGAGCTACAGATGTCCCTCTTAACATAATGATAAACGGATCACCTATCACAAAGCTAACAGAGGGAAAATTCTTAGGAATCCACCTTGATAATAGACTCAAATTTCATACACATATACAACAAATTTCTAAGAAAATTTCCAGGACTGTAGGCATACTATCGAAGATACGGTACTATGCTCCACATCAGCCCTCCTGGCCCTATATCACTCTCTTATTTACCCCTATCTCACCTATGGAATTTGTGCATGGGGCTCAACAACAAGTAACCATCTCAGACCACTAATTACCCAACAAAAGGCTGCAGTTAGAATGATAACAAATTCTCACTACAGGCAGCACACTCCACCATATTCAATACACTCAACCTACTCACCATACAAAACATCCATACTTATTACTGCACCTATTACATACATAGAACACTCAACTCTGATATTAACCCTCCCCTCAAACATCTCCTTGCCAACCTCAACAGAACACATGACCATAACACAAGGCACAGATCACTCTTTGATATTCCTCGTGTCCATCTCACGCTATGCAAAAACTCAATGCACATAAAAGGCCCTAAAATCTGGAATTCATTACCTGCAAATATAAAAGAAACACTACCTGTTTATAAATTCAAGTCTCTTCTCAAAGATCACTTACTCACCCAAAACCAAATAAATACTGAATAACTGAACCTTATAAATTGTATATCTTAAATGTTTCTCACAATTATATCACATAAATGTTAAACCTAAAACCCAATCTAACTTTATTATTTTTAAATACACTACCTAACAGAATACTCCATTCTACTGAATTTATAACAATGCATGCAACCATATGACCTGTCTTTGTAATACTCACTTGTGCTTTATAGTAATCAGTTTACATTAATGTTTTTCACTGATTTCATCATTGCTTAGTTAATCTTAAGTTAATTTTAAGCCAGCCCGTAATGCTATGCATAGTATAAGTGGCTTTGGCATGCTGCTCTTATCTGTATTTTTTTGTACCTCTGTAAGTGTGCTCAAATTATTATAAATAAATAAAAATAAATAAGTATTAAGATCCCAAGAAGTTGTAGTGTCTGACAGGTTTGTAGATGAATGGTTCAGAGAACCGACATGATACCCAAGAGTTGCACATGTGTCTAATTTATCAACATGTCGGTTCTCTGAACCATTCATCTACAAACCTGTCAGACACTGCAACTTCTTGGGATCTTAATACTTAGGAATTCTTCGCTTGCCTAATTCTTGGGAACGACCTACTTAACCACCTATGACTGCTGCACCTCTCCTGCCATACGGTTTATAAGCTGCTTCTCCGCTCATATGCCGTATTCTATTCAAGATTGATGGACTGAACACATCGACTCAAGGTTGAGGGACTGATTACCTCATTCTCCTCCTGTTCTTCAAGTTTCTCCTACGTATGGATTGATGAAGCCACTGTGTGGCGAAACGTTTCCTCAATAAAGATACCCAAGAGTTGCACATGTGTCTAATTTATCAACCCTCCCTTTACTCTACACCAAGACACCAACCCTCCCTTCACTCTACACCAAGACACCAACCCTCCCTTCACTCTACACCAAGACACCAACCCTCCCTTCACTCTACACCAAGACACCAACCCTCCCTTCACTCTACACCAAGACACCCACCCTCCCTTCACTCTACACCAAGACACCAACCCTCCCTTCACTCTACACCAAGACACAACCCTCCTTCACTCTAAAACCAAAGACACCCCCTCCCTTCAACTCTAAAACCAAAAACACCAACCCCCCTTCACTCTAAAACCAAAGACACAACCCTCCCTTCACTCTACAACCAAGACACCCACCTCCCTTCACTCTAAAACCAAGACACCCACCCTCCCTTCACTCTAACACAAGACACCAACCACTTCCTTTCACTCTACACCAAGAACCAACCTCCCTTCACTCAAAAAACAACCAAACACCCCACCCTCCCTTCACTCTACACCAAGACCCCAACCCTTCCTTCCTCTAAAAACCAAGACACACAACCCCTCCCTTCACTCTACACCAAGACACCAACCCTTCCTTCACTCAACACCAAGACACCCACCCTCCCTTCACTCTACACCAAGCAACCACCCTCCCTTCACTCCTACACCAAGACACCAACCCTCCCTTCCCCTCTACACCAAGACACCAACCCCCCCCTTCACTCTACACCAAGACACCAACCCTTCCTTCATTTCTACACCAAGACACCAACCCTCCCTTCACTCTACACCAAGACACCAACCCTCCCTTCACTCTACACCAAGACACCAACCCTCCCTTCACTCTTTTTTTTAATTAACACCAAGAAAGCAATGAAGAAATTGAGTACAACCTTTTTAATGGTACTTAAGTTTGTTGACTACCACACTGCCCAAACTACCACTCTACCATCACTACCACTACTGCCATCCCCTAACCACAATTTGCCATCACTACCACTACTCCCCTCTACCACTACTACCACACTACCCCTACTACCATCACTACCACTACTACCATCACTACCACTACTACCATCACTACCACTACTACCATCACTACCACTACTACCATCACTACCACTACTGCCATCACTACCACTACTACCATCACTAACTACACCATCACTAACACTACACCACACTATCCAACTACCATCACACCACAACCCCAACCATCACTACCACTACTACCATAAACTACCACACTACAAATTAACTACCACTACTTACAATTACTACCCACTACTACCATCACTACCACCACTACCATCACTACCACTACTACCATCACTACCACTACTACCATCACTACCACTACTACCATCACTACCACTACTACCATCACTACCACTACTACCTTTACTACACTACTACCATTACTACCACTACAAACCCATCGCTACCACTACTCCATTCTACCACTACTACCATTACTACCACAAACTACAACCACCTACACACTACTACCAATTACTACCACTACACCATCACTACCACTACTACCATCACTACCACTACTACCATTACTCCCACTACTACCATCGTACCACTCTACCACATACCAACTACCATTACTCCCCACACTACCATACTACCACACTACCATACTACCACTACTACCATCACTACCATACTCCCATCACTCCACCAACTAACACCATACTACCCACTACTCCCATCACTAACCACACTACCATTATACCACTACTCCCATCACTACCACTACCCCAAAACACCACCTACCATCACTACCACTACTACCATCCACACCACTACTACCACCCCACTACCACTACTACCAACACTACCCAGCTACCTTTACTACCACTACTACCATCACACCCACTACACCATTACTCCCACTGCTACCATCACTACCACTACTACCCATCACTACCCACTACTACCATTACTCCCAAACTACCATCACTACCACTACTACCATAAACTACCACTACTACCATCCCTACCCTGCTCCCAAATTACTAACCACTACTACCATCACAACCAACTACTACCATTACACCACTACCATCACTAACCCACTACAACCATCACTCACCCCTACAACCATCACTACCCTACTACCCATCACTACCCAACAAACTACCATTACTACCACTACTACCATCACTACCACTACATCACACTACCACTACACCTTTACTACCACACTACCTCACTCCCACTACTCCCCATCATTTACCATTTAACTACCATCACTACACTACTACCATTCACCACTACTTATCATCACTACCACAACTACCATATACTACCACTACAAAACCTCACTACCACACTACCATTACTCCCACACTACCATCACTACCACTCCCTTACCATCACTATCACTATTACCATCACTACCACTACCTTCCATCCCCTACCACTACTCCCATCACTACCTCTACTACCTCACTACCACTACTACCTTACTCCCTACTACCATTACTACCACTACTACCATTACTACCACTACTACCATTACTACCACTACTACCATTACTACCACTACTACCATTACTACCACTACTACCATTATTACCACTACTACCATTACTACCCACTACTACCATCACTACCACTACTACCATTACACCACTACTACCATTACACCACTACTCCCATCACAACCACTACTACCATTACTACCACTACTCCCATCACTACCTCTACTCCCATCACTACCACTACTAACCATTACTACCACTACTCCCAAATACTACCACTACCCCATTACTACCACTACTACCATTACTACCACTACTACCATCACTACCACTACTACCATCACTACCACTACTACCATCACTACCACTACTACCATTACTACCACTACTACCATCACTACCACTACTACCAAATCACTACCCTACTACCATCAAACCCACTACTACCATCACTACCACTACTACCTTTACTACCAACTACTACAATTACTACCACTACTACCATCCTACCACTACTACCATTACTACCACTACTACCATCACTACCACTACTACCATCACTACCACTACTACCATCACTACCACTACTACCATTACTACCACTACTACCATCACTACCACTACTACCATCACTACCACTACTACCATCACTACCACTACTACCATCACTACCACTACTACCATTACTACCACTACTACCACACTCCCACAAATACCATCACAACCACTACTACCATCACTACCCTACAACCATCACTACCAACTACTTCCATCACTAACCACTACTCCCATCACTACCTCTACTACCATCACTACCACTACTACCACTAGTACCACGACTACCACTACTAAAACTACTACCACCACTACCACTACTACCACCACTACCACTACTACTACCACTATCACTACTACTACCACTACAACCGCTACTACTGCTATCACCACGTTGGTTGTGCTGTAACTTTTGTTGTGCTGTAACGTTGGTGGTGCTGTAACGTTGGTGGTGCTGTAACGTTGGTGGTGCTGTAACGTTGGTGGTGCTCTAACGTTGGTGGTGCTCTAACGTTGGTGGTGCTGTAACGCTGGTGGTGCTGTAACGTTAGTTGTGCTGTAACTTTTGTGCTGTAACGTTAGTTGTGCTGTAACGTTAGTTGTGCTGTAACGTTAGTTGTGCTGTAACGTTGGCGGTGCTGTAACGTGATGTTAGATCACCAACACGACGCCCCGTTATATTAGAATTCAGACACACAATAGAACGTAATATAATGCAATACGTGTCTGATGAGGAGGACCCCAGTAGAGGTCGAAATATGGAGACCAATTAATTTCCAGAGTTTCTGTGTCCATGTGAGACCCCAGTGAAAATGAGTGACTGTCTCCGACTTTTTCTGGATTATCCTGGGTGACTGACACAGGTTAATAGTTACGCTACTTGTACCTGTGTATACCTGTACCTAAATAAACCTTGGCCTGTTAGGCAACGCTTTCGCTTGACACACACAGTGTCCGTGGTTCGATCCCCGGCAGGGGTCGAAACCGTGGACGTATTTCCTTACACCTGCTGTCCCCTTTCACTTAGCAGTAAGTAAGGACCTGGGTGTTAGTGGACTGGTGTGGGTCGCATCCTGGGGGCAGGATTGAGGACCACAGTGGTAATAATAGACAGTCCTCGATGACGCACTGATTTTCTTAGGTTATCATGGGTAGCTAACCCCCCAGTGTTAAAAATCCTAACAAAAATCTTGTCTTAATTGAGAGTAATGGACTACGATAACGAGCGTAAATAGATAGAAAACGGGAGGCCGGTGTTCGTAAAAGAAAATGTATTTATTTTCTGATTAACTCGCTTAAGGGTTAACTCAGGCATAAAAATAGACTGAAAAAGTTTTATTTGGTAAGATAAAATAGTAAGTAAGCTTGTTTATTTAGGAGTCATAGGCGCCACCAGAAATATTCTCAACTTGGATACAAAACATGTAGCCTATTACAGCTGTATGTAATAGGCTACAGACACCTATGTAACGGTATCTGTCTCGGTGACATGAGAAGCTAACAATATCAAATTGTACATTAGGCGATGTTATTTGTGGAAAATACTGTATATATTTTCCAGAAATTCAGTATTTATATGTAAATAGATGGCCATCTTGGTTTTGAATTGGATACAACGTTAATAGGAAGAATTTTTCGTGCTCTAGAGGTTAAAATTGGATTGACACCTCTCAAATAGGAGGCGAAATTGGTGGATGTGCATTCCTGCATAACTTGAGATATCAGACGACTGGACAAGACAGCTCCAGGAACCTCAGATAAGCTCTCTAGATTTGTGTGTAATTCTGGCCAGCATTATTTTCATAGATTTAGTTAGAGTGAGGTTTTCTGAGTATGATACACATTAATCTCCAGTCAAATTTGTGAGTGATATTAAGATATATTTTCCTTCTGTTATGTAATTGTGTATATATATAACCCCTTTTATTATTTTTAATATACAGTCCACAAAATTTATATATTTACCAGTATTCCTGGTGTATGTATATTTCATTTAATTAATAGGTCCAGAGCAACTTGTGGTTATGACAGTGGTAGGTATCGAAGGGGGACATTTTTTTGCGACCTAGGTGTCCCAAATTCCTACTTGTCTATGTAACATTGATAAATAATAATTATCTTTGTTATCATTTACTGTTATGTACATAATTAGTTACATTCAGATAAATGCAATTTTCCACATTATTATTCATTTCTAGTTATGACTGAGACCATGTTGAGAAATGCCAGATGGGAGTTAATGCCTGTGTCTTGTCCCTTGGTATTGGAGACCATGGGAGACCAGGTACCTGGGAGGGTGAAAAATGAGAGCAGGTGAGCCACTTAATAAGAGCCAGTCACTCTGGAGAGTCAAGAATACACAGGTAACGTCTAGGGGTGGGACGATACCAAAATTTTGGCTGATACCATTACTTCGGCACATCACTAGGCTAACCTCCTGTCACCAAAGAAATCATGACAGTCCTGCTACAAAAAAATGTGGCAACACACGAGGGCAAATAAACAACCCATCCAAAATACATTCAACAAAAACACAACACAACCATATAGAACACCAACACAAACACAGCACCAACACAACACAAAAATCTCGCTGACACGCGCAACACAAACACATTCAACACGAAAACGTCCGCCACAAAGTCAACACAACTCAACCGAAACAACACAAACACTCACACTACAAGCATACACCATCACCAACACTAACAGTACCTCTGAAACAATTATTCCTCATCGGTGAGTCAACTCACTTACTACAGTGAGTTGACCTGCATGTATATACCGTGTTAGTTTCAAGGTAAATAGTGTGGAGAGTTTAGGGTATATATATATATATATAATATATATATATATATATATAATATATATATATATATATATAATATATATATATATATATATATATAATATATATATATATATATATATATACTGAGATATACTTACTTCTTGTTGTTTATACTCAAAGAAATATACATTTCTTAGCGTATATACTCTGTGAAGTACATATTTTTCGGCGTATATACTCTAAAATATATGCATCTCTCCGTGTATATACCCTGAGAGATACGCATCTCTTTGTGTCCTCACCCTGAGAGGTACACATATTTGTATATACCCTGAGATATGTTCGTCTCTGTGTATATACTCTGGGAGGTACACATCTCTCTGTATATCTTCCCTGAGATATATACATCTAACGGCGTATGTACTCTGAGGGATACACATCACTGGGTGTACATACTCTTGGAAGTTCACTGTACTAGTAACGAAGTTCACTGTATTGGAGATTTGTGATTCACCAAACTGGTGACTTAAGTTTACTATACAGGTGACTTGAACTTCACTATAATGTGACTTGAAGTTCCCTATACTGGTGATCTGAAGTTCCATTGTGGGAGCTGAGAGACTACAGATTATGCTCAACATGTGGTAGAAAGGTTACGTGGTGCAGAGTAAATTTTTATTAAAGGCTACGTTTCCCTCTGTATAGTGCGAAACATCTACTGTAATGAAGGGTTTCCTCTGCACCATGTGTCACCCAGTCATAAATGTCAAACCTTCAAACCTCGCAGGAAATTAGAGTGAACCCATTTCTCAGCTATTTTAATGGGCCAATTATGGTCTATTATCCCGTTGACCTTGCCCATGTGATCGACTTTCTGGTATAATGTCTAAATGTATAAATTACAATACATGTCAGTGTTATTATGGTTGTGTAGTTTGACCTTTGATGTGCTATTCTAATTAGTGTTGTCGTTGTTGTTGTTGCAGGTGTGGATGAAGGCTACCGTGATGAGGGTGTTGGTCATTACTCTGGGCAGGTCGTCTGGGCTTCGCCGAAGCGAGCCGGATAGCAACTCGAATCCCCCTATAGAACATTCCAAAAACAAGGTGGACTCGCATAGTTTCATCGGCCAGCCGCAGACGCTGAGAGTGGAGTCTCCAGAGCCGGGAATCCTCAGGAGGGCAGTGGTGAAGAGTGCTAGCGTTAAATACTGCCAGGAGTATTCAAATAGCGGAGCTGATTCGAAATCGCGGGAGTCGATCAGGGCACTGATTCCCGCAGAGCAGAATGAAGCCAAATCAGCCAGGGTGACGAGAATTCCCAGAGAGACCATGGCCGGCCATCGCAGTAAGTTGGTGAGGAACTCATCCATCAGTAAGTGGAGAGCTAAGTTTAGGCGACCACCTCTGTCCTCGGAGACCGCAAGAGAGACAGACACGGAGCAGTTACTTGAAGCGGAGGAAAAGGTCAAGCCACGTCGCAAAACAGAGAGCAAATTCGGTCGAGATGCAAATTTGCTAAAGTGCAAATTGCGTAGCCACGTTTCGGAATCTTCTTCAAATGGCTGTAGGAGCAGCAACAGTAGTAAAAATAAAAGCGTTATCAGTGTGACGAAGAACAAAATTCACGAGAAACATGACGGTAGCAACGGCAGTAAGAACCGGTCTGCTGTCAGGGAGGAGGTAGAGGGCTACATGTCTCAAGTCCAGAGTAGCGAGATCTGCGATGAGTGGTCCAGCGTACCCAGGAGTGTGACACTCCGCACAGCTCAGCTCAGGGCACACCTTCCCAGGGTGAGCCACAGCACTCAGAGAGACAAGGAGACTTCCTATTATCTCCACAGGGGAAGTATCCAGGTGGCCACCAGTCCTCAGAGACCTGGTGGCGGCCCAGAGTCGGCGTGTAATCAACGCTCGTACTCAGTGGGACGTCCCATGTCCTCTGCAGAAGGACATATGGGTTCATGGCCTCGGCCTTCAAGAATCAATGGTGTCCAGGCTACGCAAAGCGGTCACATGAGGGTACCACTGCTGTGCCCACGGGCAGTGAGTGTGCCCAGTCCACCAAGTGACCTTGGCGGGTCACACACACCCGGCGGATCTTATTCTCATTTCGGCACATTCCCACGTAGAAGACCCTCCCAAAAAGGTAAGTCATTGGTGCAATTTTTATACTCAACCTTTGTAACCTGCCGAGAAGGTTTATGACATGCTGGTAATTTACAGCGACCGCCCGCCATTACAGTGTTGTAACCACTGCTCAGCAAACTTCGTCAAGTGACGAGTGTCCAGATACATAGTGCTGGTGGAGTCTAGTCTACTGCTGAAGTATATTCTAAGATTGGGAACATTCTTCACCCGGAGTAACATTCTTCACCCGGAGTAACATTCTTCACCCGGGGTAACATTCTTCACCCAGGGTCACATTCTTCACCTGGGGTCACATTATTCACCCAGGGTAATTTCTTCACCCGAGGCAACATTCTTCACCCGGGGTAACATTCTTCACCTGGGGTCACATTCTTCACCGGGGTAACATTCTTCACCCAGGGTAACATTCTTCACCCGGGGTAACATTCTTCACCGGATAACATTCTTCACCCAGGGTAACATTCTTTACCCAGGGTAATATTCTTCACTTGGATTCTCAAAAACTGCACAATCTAGGGCAACATGGGATCAGAGGAGGTTGCTCCTGCCTCTCACAACAACTGGATCACTATGATATGGTCTTGGATGCACTGGAAGAAAAACAGAACGCAAATGTAGTATACACAAACTTCGCAAAAGCCTTTGACAAGTTCGATCATGGCTTAATAGTTCACAAAATACGAGCTAAAAGAATAACTGGGAAAGTGGGGAGAAGGATCTTCAACTTTCTAACCAATCGAACACAAAGAGCAGTGGTCAACAGAGTTAAATCGGAAGCTGCCATAGTGAAAAGCTCTGTCCCACAAGGCACAGTACTCGCCCCCATCCTGTTCCTCATCCTCATATCAGACATAGAGATGAAAACCATAGCGCCGTGTCATCCTTCGCAGACGATACTAGGATCTGCATAAGGCTGTCATCTGCTGAGGACGCGGTTAACCTCCAAGAAGATATAAACCAAGTTTTCCAGTGGGCAACGGTAAACAATATGATGTTCAATGAGGACAAATTCCAACTACTCCGTTATGGAAAACTGGAGGAGATAATAACTAGAACAGAGTATACTGCAAACTCTGATAATTCAGTAGAGAGAAAAAAATAATGTGAGGGACCTGGGAGTGGTAATGTTTAAGGATCTCACTTTCAAGGATCACAACAGTGCCACGATCACAACTGCAGAGAAAATGATAGAATGGATAATGAGAACGTTCATAACAAAAGATGTCAAACCAGTGATACTTTTCAAATCACTCGTTCTCTCTAGGTTGAAATACTGCTGTACATTAACATCTCCATTAAGCAGATGAAATTGCAGATCTAGAGAGTGTACAGAGAACCTTTACTGCACATATAAGCTCCATCAAACACCTCAACTACTGGGAATGCTTGGAAGCACTTGACTTGTACTCGCTGGAATGCAGGCGAGGGAGATATATCATAATCTACACTTGGAAAATCCTAGAAGGAATGGTCCCGAATCTGCACACAGATATCACTCCCTATGAAAGTTAAAGACTAGGCAGGCGATGCAAAATGCCCCCAATAAAAAGTAGGGGCGCCATTGTACACTAAGAGAAAACACCATAAGTGTCCGGGGCCCAAGACTGTTCAACAGCCTCCCACCACGCATAAGGGGAATTACCAATAGGCCCCTGGTTGCCTTCAAGGAGCTAGACAGATACTTAAAGTCAGTGCCGGATCAGCCGGGCTGTGGTTCGTACTTTGGACTACTTGAGGCTAGCAGTAACAGCCTGGTGGATCAGGCCCTGATCCACCAGGAGGCTGGTCGTGGACCGGGCTGCTGGGGCGTTGATCCCCGGAATACCCTCCAGGTAGCCTCATCAGGAGTAACATTTCACCAAGGGTAACATTCTTCAACCAGGGTAACATTCTTCACCCAGGGTATCATTCTTCACCAGGGTATCATTCTTCACCCAGGGTATCATTCTTCACCCAGGGTATCATTCTTCATCCAGGGTAACCTTCTTCACCCAGGGTATCATTCTTCACCAAGGGTATCATTCTTCACCCAGGGTATCATTCTTCACCCAGGGTAACCTTCTTCACCCAGGTATATCATTCTTCACCCAAGGTATCATCTTCACCCAGGGTATCATTCTCACCCAGGGTATCATTCTTCATCCAGGGTAAACCTTCTTCACCCAGGGTATCATTCTTCACCCAGGGTATCATTCTTCACCCAGGGTATCATTCTTCACCCAGGGTAACCTTCTTCACCCAGGGTATCATTCTTCACCAAGGGTATCATTCTTCACCCAGGGTATCATTCTTCACCCAGGGTATCATTCTTCATCCAGGGTATCATTCTTCACCCAAGGTATCATTCTTCACCCAGGGTATCATTCTTCACCCAGGGTATCATTATTCACCCAGGGTAACATTCTTCACCCAGGGTAACATTCTTCACCAAGGGTATTATTCTTCACCCAGGGTAACATTCTTCACTCAGGGTAACATTCTTCTCCCAGGGTATTATTCTTCACCCAGGGTAACATTCTTCACCCAGGGTAACATTCTTCACCCAGGGTAACATTCTTCACCCAGGGTATCATTCTTCACCCAGGGTAACATTTCACCCAGGGTACCATTCTCCACCCAGGGTACCATTCTTCACCCAGGGTATCATTCTTCACCCAGGGTAACATTCTTCATCCAGAGTATCATTCTTCACCCAGGGTATCATTCTTCACCCAGGGTAACATTCTTCATCCAGGGTAACATTCTTCACCCAGGGTAACATTCTTCACCAAGGGTATCATTCTTCACCCAGGGTATCATTCTTCACCCAGGGTAACATTCTTCATCCAGGGTATCATTCTTCACCCAGGGCAACATTCTTCGCCCAGGGTATCATTCTTCACCCAGGGTAACATTCTTCATCCAGGGTATCATTCTTCACCCGGGGTAACATTCTTCGCCCAGGGTAACATTCTTCACCCAGGGTAATATTCTTCACTCAGGGAATCATTCTTTACTCAGGGTATCATTCTTCACCAGGAGTAACATTCTTCACCCAGGGTAACAATCTTCACCCGGGGTAACATTCTTCACCTGGGATAACATTCTTCACCCAGGGTAACATTCTTCACCCAGGGTAACATTCTTCGCTCGGGGTAACATTCTTCACCTGGGATAACATTCTTCACCCAGGGTAACATTCTTCACCCTGGGTAACATTCTTCACCCTGGGTAACATTCTTCACCCAGGGTAACATTCTTCACCCTGGGTAACATTCTTCACCTGGGATAACATTCTTCACCCAGGGTAACATTCTTCACCTGGGATAACATTCTTCACCCAGGGTAACATTCTTCACCTGGGATAACATTCTTCACCCAGGGTAACATTCTTCACCTGGGATAACATTCTTCACCCAGGGTAACATTCTTCACCCAGGGTAACATTCTTCACCCAGGGTAACATTCTTCACCTGGGATAACATTCTTCACCCAGGGTAACATTCTTCACCTGGGATAACATTCTTCACCCAGGGTAACATTCTTCACCTGGGATAACATTCTTCACCCAGGGTTAACATTCTTCTAACCCAGGGTAACATTCTTCACCCATGGTAACATTCTTCACCTGGGATAACATTCTTCACCCAGGGTAACATTCTTCACCCAGGGTAACATTCTTCACCTGGGATAACATTCTTCACCCAGGGTAACATTCTTCACCTGGGATAACATTCTTCACCCAGGGTACATTCTTCACCCATGGATAACATTCTTCAGCCTGGGTATTCCGAACTTCTTCACCCAGGGTAACATTCTTTCACCCAGGTAACATTCTTCAACCTGGGATAACATTCTTCACCCAGGGTAACATTCTTCACCTGGATAACATTCTTCACCCAGGGTAACATTCTTCACCTGGGATAACATTCATCACCCCAGGGTAACATTCTTCTACCTTGGGATAACACATTCTTCACCCCAGGGTAACATTCTTCACCTGGATAACATTCTTCACCCAGGGTAACATTCTTCCCAGGGTAACCATCTTCACCCAGGGTAACATTCTTCACCCAGGGTAACATTCTTCGACCCAGGGTACATTCTCACCAGGGTTAACCATTCTCACCCAGGGTAACATTCTATCACCTGATAACATTCTCTCACCCGGATAAATTCTTCACCCAGGCTAACATTCTTCACTCAGGGTACATTAACTCTCTTTAAAAGTGTAATATCTATTAGATACACATCTGACACTTCCCCAGGATGACAGACGCTTCTTGCACCGCTGCTTTTGTGACTTGTTCGCATTGTTATACCCGATTGTGATGCTACACATGTGTTCTATGAGGTATCTTATTGACAGTGTACATGCAGATATGTCCACAAGTGTTTATGCAATACTTTGATTATTTTTTATTTATTTTATTAACACATGGCTGATTCCACCAGGCAGGTGTGACCCGAAAAGAAAAACTTTCACCATCATTTCCTCCATCACTGTTGCAGAAGGGTGCTTTACACTACAGTTTTTAAACTGCACATTAACACCTCATCCTTCAATGCAGACACTGTATTCCCATCTACAGTGACCAAGTCCGCCTCCGGTTTTCCCTGAATCCCTTCATAACTGTTACTTTGCTCACACTCCAACAGACGTCAAGTATTAAAAACCATTTGTCTCCATTCACTCCTATCAAATACGCTCACGCACACTTGCTGGAAGTCCAAGACCCTCGCACGTAAAACCTCCTTTACCCCCTCCCTCCAACCCTTCCTAGGCCGACCCCTACCCCGCCTTCCCTCCACTACAGATTTATACACTCTCGAAGTCATTCTGTTTTGTTCTATTCTCTCTACTTGTCCGTACCACCTCAACAACCCTTCCTCAGCCCTCTGGATAATAGTTTTGGTAATTTCCGAACTACGAATTCTCTGTATTATAATCACACCACACATTGCCCTCAGACATGACATCTCACTGCCTCCAGCCTTCTCCTCGTTGCAACATTCATCACCCATGCTTCACACCCATACAAGAGTGTTGGCACAACTATACTCTCATACATTCCCGTTTTTGCTACCATGGACAAAATTCTTTGTCTCCACAGACTACTAAGTGTACCACTCACCCTTTTCCCATCATCAATTCTGTGATTCACCTCATCCCTCATAGACCCATCTGCTGACACGTCCACTCCTAAATATCTGAATACATTCACCTCCCCCATACTCTCTCCCTCTAATCTGATATCCAGTTTTTCGTCACCTAATCTTTTTGTTATCCTCATAACCCTACTCTTTCCTATATTCCCTTTTAATTTTCTTCTTTTACATACCCTACCAAATTCATCTACCAACCTCTGCAACTTCTCTTCAGAATCTCCCAAAAGCACCGTGTCATCAGCAAAGAGCAACTGTGACAACTCCCACTTTATGTGTGATTCTTTATCTTTTAACTCCACACCTCTTGCCAAGACCCTCGCATTCACTTCTTTTACAACCCCATCTATAAATATATTAAACAACCACGGTGACATCACACATCCTTGTCTAAGGCCTACTTTTACTTGGAAATAATCTCCCTCTCTCCTACATACTCTAACCTGAGCCTCACTATCCTCGTAAAAACTCTTCATTGCTTTCCAGTAACCTACCTCCTGTACCATACACCTGCAACATCTGCCACATTGCCCCCCTATCCACCCTGTCATATGCCTTTTCTAAATCCATGAATGCCACAAAAACCTCTTTACCCTTATCTAAATACTGTTCACTATATGCTTCACTGTAAACACTTGGTCTACACTCCCCCTACCTTTCCTAAAGCCTCCTTGTTCATCTGCTATCCTACGCTCTGTCTTACTCTTAATTCTTTCAATAATAACTCTACCATACACTTTATCAGGTATACTCAACAGACTTATTCCCCTACAATTTTTGCACTCTCTTTTGTCCCTTTTGCCTTTATACAAAGGAACTACGCATGCTCTCTGCCAATCCCTAGGTACCTTACCCTCTTCCATACATTTATTAAATAATAGCATCAACCACTCAAAAACTATATCCCTTCCTGCTTTTAACATTTCTATCTTTATCCAATCAATCCCAGCTGCCTTACCCCCTTTCATTTTACCTACTGCCTCAAGAACTTCCCCCACACTCACAACTGGCTCTTCCTCACTCCTACAAGATGTTATTCCTCCTTGCCCTATACACGAAATCACAGCTTCCCTATCTTCATCAACATTTAACAATTCCTCAAAATATTCCCTCCATCTTCCCGATACATCTAACTCTTCATTTAATAACTCTCCTCTCCTATTTTTAACTTTCAAATCCATTTGTTCCCTAGGCTTCCTCAACTTATTAATCTCACTCCAAAACTTTTTCTTATTTTCAACAAAATTTGTTGATAACATCTCACCCACTCTCTCATTTGCTCTCTTTTTACATTGCTTCACCACTCTCTTAACCTCTCTTTTTCTCTTCCACATACTCTTCCCTCCTTGTATCACTTCTACTGTGTAAAAACTTCTCATATGCTAACTTTTTCTCCCTTACTACTCTCTTTACATCATCATTCCACCAATCGCTCTTCTTCCCTCCTGCACCCACTTTCCTGCAAACACAAACTTCTGCTGAACACTCTAACACTACATTCTTAAACCTTCCCCATACATCTTCGACCCCATTGCCTATACTCTCACTAGCCCATCTATCCTCCAATAGTTGTTTATATCTTACCCTAACTGCCTCCTCTTTTAGTTTATAAACCTTCACCTCTCTCTTCCCTGATGCTTCTATTCTCCTTGTATCCCATCTACCTTTTACTCTCAGTGTAGCTACAACTAGAAAGTGATCTGATATATCTGTGGCACCTCTATAAACATGTACATCCTTAAGTCTACTCAACAGTCTTTTATCTACCAATACATAGCCCAACAAACTACTGTCATTTCGCCCTACATCGTATCTTGTATATTTATTTATCCTCTTTTTCTTAAAATACGTATTACTTATAACTAAACCCCTTTCTATACAAAGTTCAATCAAAGGGCTCCCATTATCATTTACACCTGGCACCCAGAACTTACCTACCACACCCTCTCTAAATGTTTCTCCTACTTTAGCATTTAGGTCCCCTACCACAATTACTCTCTCACTTGGTTCAAAGCTTCCTATATATTCGCTTAACATCTCCCAAAATCTCTCTCTCTCCTCTACACTCCTCTCTTCTCCAGGTGCATACACGCTTATTACGACCCACTTTTCACATCCGACCCTTATTTTAATCCACATAATCCTTGAATTTACACATTTACATTCCCTCTTCTCCTTCCATAACTCGTCCTTCAACATTATTGCTACCTCTTCCTTAGCTCTAACTCTCTCAGCTACTCCTGACTTAATTCCATTTATTTCTCCCCACTGAAACTCGCCTACCCCCTTCAACTTTTGTTTCGCTTAGGGCCAGAACGTCCAACTTCTTTTCATTCATAACATTAGCAATCATCTCTTTCTTATTATTCGCACTACATCCACACACATTCAAGCATCCCAGTTTTATAAAGTTTTTCTTCTGATTTTTAGTAAATGTGTACAGGAGAAGGGGTTACCTGCCCATCGCTCCCGGCATTTTAGTCGCCTCATACGACACGCATGGCTTACGGAGAAAAGATTCTTTTCCACTTTCCCATGGACAATAGAGAGAAAAAATAAGAACAAGAGCTATTAAGAAAAAGAAATAAAAACCCTAGATGTTTGTATGTATGTATATATATTTATAATATATATATATATATATATATATATATATATATATAATATATATATATATATATATATATATATATAATACATATATATATATACATATATAATATATATATATATATATATATATATTATATATATATATATATATATATATAATATATATATATATATATATTGCAAAACAACTACTCTGAAAGAATAGAGAAATTCCAAGCGCTTTCGTGACTACTCACATTATCAAGGAACTGTGAAAGTAAAGCATCCAAGGAAGGTATATAAGGGGTCTGGCCAACACATCACTATTGGATCCCACAACGGTGGGATCTGGCCAACGGGTTGGCCCAGACCCCTTATATAGCTTCCTTGGATGCTTTACTTTCATAGTCCCTTGATAATGTGAGTAGTCGCGAAAGCGCATATATATATATATATATATATATATAATATATATATATATATAATATATATATATATATATATAAATATTATATATATATATATATATATATATAAATATATATAATATATATATGCATGTGTTTGCTTGTGTAGTGTGACCTAAGTGTAAGTAGAAGTAGCAAGATATAATCTGTTATTCAGCGTGTTTATGAGACAGAAAAGAGACACCAGCAATCTTACCATCATGTTAAACAGTTACAGATGTCTGTTTTACAGTCACCTGGCAGGACGGTAGTACCTCCCTGGGTGGTTGCTGTCTACCAACCTTCTACCTACAGTTATTATTGCACTGTAATTCATGAAGCATTAAACCTGTATGGGTTATTCGGCGATAGACGGTGTGGAGGTTGAATCATCCGTGTGTGAGGTTACAGGAATGGTGTGGAGGTTGGATCATCCTTGTGTAAGATTACAGGGATGGTGTGGAGGTTATATCATCCTTGTGTGAGGTTACTGGGATGGTGTTGAGGTTGGATCATCCGTGTGTGAGGTTACAGGGATGGTGTTGAGGTTGGATCATCCGTGTGTGAGGTTACAGGGATAGTGTGGAGGTTGGATCATCCTTGTGTGAGGTTATAGGGATGGTGTTGAGGTTGGATCATCCGTGTGTGAGGTGACAGGGATGGTGTGGAGGTTGGATCATCCTTATGTGAGGTTACAGGGGTGGTGTGGAGGCTGGATCATCCTTGTGTGAGGTTACAGGGATGGTGTGGAGGTTGGACCATCCTTGTTTGAGGTTACAGGAATGGTGTGGAGGTTATATCATCCTTGTGTGAGGTTACAGGGATGGTGTGGAGGTTGGGTCATCCGTGTGTGAGGTGACAGGGATGGTGTGGAGGTTGGACCATCCTTGTGTGAGGTTACAGGTATGGCGTGGAGGGTGGATCATCTTTGTGTAAGGTTCCAGTGATGGTGTGGATGTTGGATCATCCTTGTGTGAGGTTACAGGGATGGTGTGGAGGTTGGGTCATCCTTATGTGAGGTTCCAAGGATGGCATAGAGGTTGAATCATCCTTATGTGAGGTTACAGGTATGGTGTGGAGGGTGGATCATCTTTGTGTAAGGTTCCAGTGATGGTGTGGAGGTTGGATCATCCTTGTGTGAGGTTCCAGGGATAATGTGGAGGTTGGATCATCCTTGTGTGAGGTTCCAGGGATGGTGTGGAGGTTGGATCATCCTTGTGTGAGGTTCCAGGGATAATGTGGAGGTTGGATCATCCTTGTGTGAGGTTCCAGGGATGGTGTGGAGGTTGCATCATCCTTGTGTGAGGTTCCAGGGATGGTGTGGAGGTTGCATCATCCTTGTGTGAGGTTCCAGGGATAATGTGGAGGTTTGATCATCCTTGTGTGAGGTACCAGGGATGGTGTGGAGGTTGCATCATCCTTGTGTGAGGTTCCAGGGATGGTGTGGAGGTTGCATCATCCTTGTGTGAGGTTCCAGGGATGGTGTGGAGGTTGCATCATCCTTGTGTGAGGTTCCAGGGATGGCAACCTATGGCCAAAAGTGGCGCATTGCACCCTAGTCGTCCTGTACTAAAATATCAGTACATTATACACTAAGAGTCACTGTGGGGAAAAACTTTAAATTTGCAGTATATTATGCTACCACTTGTAAAATTCCTGAATAAAACTACAACAAGAGGATTAAACAGAAGAGAATTAAGCGAATACTGTGAATTGTTAGAGTTGAAATATGATAACATCTTCCTCCATTGTGAGGCGCTAGACGATAGGCTTTCACTAGGCCTTGGAAACTTAAAAACAGTATTCAAAATGTTCTAGAAGAGTAGAAAGTAATCTTTTATTTAATAACAAATGGTTGATTTATCAATTTTAGTTAATGTTACCAGCCATCTCAGTGACCTAAATTTTGACACTGCCGAGTAAGAACAAATTATTTGCAAGTCAAGATGATGTTAAAACTGTTTATCTCTAAGTTAGAAAATGAGGATTTGTGGCAGTTTCCACATTTAACAAATTATTATTATTATAGTCAAGGGGGAAGCGCTAAACCCGGAGGATTATACAGCGCCTGGGGGGGATGTGGAAGGCATTCAGGCTTAATTCGGGGAACTGGAGCACAGATCCAATTCCCTAAATCAAGAGCCCCTCACCAACATCAAGGACACATTTAACAACGAACAGAATGAATATGCTGAAGATAATGGCGATTTTACAAAATATATTGAAAAAATCAGATTATTGTTGCAGTGATTTTGCTAAAGAAGATTATTGGCATTTGTAAACCCATTATTACTTAGCGAAAATATGACTCACGAAATCGCGGGATTTGAACCCGCGGTCAGAGAGTCTCAAAATTCCAGACCGTCGCGTTAGCCACTGGACCAGCTAGCCACAGTAAGATTCGTCCAAGTAAGATTTCGTGAGTCATGTTGACTGCAGTGAGGGGACTTGAGATAGAGTTCGTCACGGCCACGCTAGCTGGAGATTCGTCTGTAAAAACTTGCATTTGTGGTCACAGTGGTGGCCTATGCTAACCTTCCTATGGTATAGAAATATACCTAGTTGGACGAATCTTGTTGTGGCTAGCTGGTCTAGTGGCTAACGCGACGGTCTGGAGTTTTGAGATTCTCTGATCGCGGATTCAAATCCCGCCCGTGCTATGGGTTACTTAGCGAAATCCTGAGATGCCTGGTCACAGACCGGGTCAGGGGGCGTTGACCCCTTAAGTCCTCTCCAGGTAAAATACAAATGGAACTTGATGAGCTTCCATCAGACCATAATGGTTCTGACATTACTTTTGGCGACCATTATCCTGTGAACATTTTCCAGAACATTTACCAGAACATTTTCCAGAACATTTTCCAGAACATTTTCCAGAACATTTTCCAGAACATTTTCCAGAACATTTCCAGAACAATTTTCCAGAACATTTTCCAGAACATTTTCCAGAACATTTTCCAGAACATTTTCCAGAACATTTTCCAGAACATTTTCCAGAACATTTTCCAGAACATTTTCCAGAACATTTACCAGAACACTTTCCAGAACATTTTCCAGAACATTTTCCAGAACATTTTCCAGAACATTTTCCAGAACATTTTCCAGAACATTTTCCATAACATTTTCCATAACATTTTCCAGAACATTTTCCAGAACATTTTCCAGAACATTTTCCAGAACATTTTCCAGAAAATTTTCCAGAACATTTTCCAGAACATTTTCCAGAACATTTTCCAGAAAATTTTCTAGAACATTTTCCAGAACATTTTCCAGAACATTTTCCAGAACATTTTCCAAAATATTTTCCAGAACATTTTCCAGAACATTTTCCAGAACATTTTCCAGAACATTTTCCAGAACATTTTCCAGAACATTTTCCAGAACATTTTTCAGAACATTCACCAGAACATTTTCCAGAACATTTTCCAGAACATTTTCCAGAACATTTTCCAGAACATTTTCCAGAACATTTTCCAGAACATTTTCCAGAGTTATATTTGTCGTTTCGTAACAACGAACAGATGAGAACCAGCATTTTTATCCATAAAATTTATTAAAAACAAACTGAGGTGACGACTGATTCAAGTTTGAAGAATTCTCTGCTGCTCTCACTAACTAATTTAACTCTCAGAATGATCTTACGAACACAATGATGTATCTTACAAACAAAATGATGTATCCTACGAACATAATGATGTATCTTACGAACTGAATGATGTATCCTACGAACAGAATAATGTATCTTACGAACAGAATGATGTATCTTACGAACTGAATGATGTATCTTACGAACTGAATGATGTATCTTACAAACAGATTGATGTATCTTACAAACAGAATGATGTATCCTACGAACAGAATAATGTATCTTACGAACAGAATGATGTATCTTACGAACAGAATGATGTATCTTACGAACAGAATGATGTATCTTACAAACAGATTGATGTATCTTACAAACAGAATGATGTATCCTACGAACAGAATAATGTATCTTACGAACAGAATGATGTATCTTACGAACAGAACGATGTATCTTACGAACAGAATGATGTATCTTACAAACAGATTGATGTATCTTACAAACAGAATGATGCATCCTACGAACAGAATAATGTATCTTACAAACAGAATTATGTATCTTACGAACAGAATGATGTATCTTACGAACAGAATGATGTATCTTACAAACAGATTGATGTATCTTACAAACAGAATGATGTATCCTACGAACAGAATAATGTATCTTACAAACAGAATGATGTACTTACGAACAGAATGATGTATCTTACGAACAGAATGATGTATCTTACAAACAGATTGATGTATCTTACAAACAGAATGATGTATCCTACGAACAGAATAATGTATCTTACAAACAGAATTATGTATCTTACGAACAGAATGATGTATCTTACGAACAGAATGATGTATCTTACAAACAGATTGATGTATCTTACAAACAGAATGATGTATCCTACGAACAGAATAATGTATCTTACAAACAGAATGATGTATCTTACGAAAAGAATGATGTATCTTACGAACAGAATGATGTATCTTACAAACAGAATGATGTATCTTACAAACAGAATGATGTATCTTACAAACAGAATGATGTATCTTACAAACAGATTGATGTATCTTACGAACAGAATGATGTATCTTACGAACAGAATGATGTATCTTACAAACAGATTGATGTATCTTACGAACAGAATGATGTATCTTACGAACAGAATGATGTATCTTACGAACAGAATGATGTATCTTACAAACAGATTGATGTATCTTACAAACTGATTGATGTATCTTACAAACAGATTGATGTATCTTACAAACAGATTGATGTATCTTACAAACAGATTGATGTATCTACAAACAGATTGATGTATCTTACAAACAGATTGATGTATCTTACAAACAGATTGATGTATCTTACAAACAGATTGATGTATCTTACAAACAGAATGATGTATCTTACAAACAGATTGATGTATCTTACAAACAGAATGATGTATCTTACAAACAGATTGATGTATCTTACAAACAGATTGATGTATCTTACAAACAGATTGATGTATCTTACAAACAGATTGATGTATCTTACAAACAGATTGATGTATCTTACAAACAGAATGATGTATCTTGCAAACAGATTGATGTATCTTACAAAAAGAATGATGTATCTTACAAACAGATTGATGTATCTTACGAACAGATTGATGTATCTTACAAACAGATTGATGTATCTTACAAACAGAATGATGTATCTTACAAACAGAATGATGTATCTTACAAACAGATTGATGTATCTTACAAACAGATTGATGTATCTTACAAAAAGAATGATGTATCTTACAAACAGATTGATGTATCTTACAAAAAGAATGATGTATCTTACAAACAGAACGATGTATCTTACAAACAGATTGATGTATCTTACAAAAAGAATGATGTATCTTACAAACAGATTGATGTATCTTACAAAAAGAATGATGTATCTTACAAACAGAACGATGTATCTTACAAACAGATTGATGGATCTTACGAACAGAATGATGTATCTTACAAACAGATTGATGTATCTTACAAACAGATTGATGTATCTTACAAAAAGAATGATGTATCTTACAAACAGATTGATGTATCTTACAAAAAGAATGATGTATCTTACAAACAGAACGATGTATCTTACAAACAGATTGATGTATCTTACAAAAAGAATGATGTATCTTACAAACAGAACGATGTATCTTACAAACAGATTGATGGATCTTACGAACAGAATGATGTATCTTACAAACAGATTGATGTATCTTACAAACAGAATGATGTATCTTACAAACAGATTGATGTATCTTACAAACAGAATGATGTATCTTACAAACAGAATGATGTATCTTACAAACAGATTGATGTATCTTGCAATCATTTGGATTATAGATCCAAATTTGTAACAGTAGTAAAAAAGAAATATCTGTTGACGACTTTAGAGACATGAAGATGATAGTTATCTAAAGTTGATGGTTACCTATGGTGATGGGGATAGTTATCTATGTGAATGGTGATAGTTACCTACGGTAATGATGATGGTTACCTACAGTAATGATGATAGTTTCCTATGGTAATGATGATGGTTACCTACAGTAATGGTGATAGTTACCTATGGTAATGGGGATAGTTACCTATGGTAAGGGTCATATTTATCTATAGTAATGGAGTTAGTTACCTATGGTAATGGTGATAGTTACCTATGATAAGGGTCATAGTTATCTATAGTAATGGAGTTAGTTACCTATGGTAATGGTGATAGTTACCTATGATAAGGGTCATAGTTATCTATAGTAATGGAGTTAGTTACCTATGGTAATGGTGATAGCTACCTATGGGAAGGGTGATAGTTACCTTTGGTAATGGTGATAGTCACCTATGGTAATGGTGAGAGTCACCTATGGTAATGGTGATAGTTACCTATGGTAATGGCGATAGTTACCTATGGTAATGGTGATAGTTATCTATGGTAATGGTCCTAGTTGCCTATGGTATTGGTCATAGTTATCTATGGTAATGGTCATAGTTACCTATGGTAATGGTCATAGTTACCTATGGTAATGATCATAGTTACCTATGGTAATAGTAAAGCTGTATACAACTGCGACCATGGTGCAGTCAGCAACACACTGGCACTAGGACCATGGTGCAGGCAGCAACACACTGGCACTAGGACCATGGTGCAGGCAGCAGTACACTGGCACTAGGACCATGGTGCAGGCAGCAACACACTGGCACTAGGACCATGGTGCAGGCAGCAGTACACTGGCACTAGGACCATGGTGCACGCAGCAACACACTGGCACTAGGACCATGGTGCAGGCAGCAGCACACTGGCACTGGGACCATGGTACAGGCAGCAGCAAACTGGCACTAGGACCATGGTGCAGGCAGCAGCACACTGGCACTGAGACCATGGTACAGACAGCAACACACTGGCACTAGGACTATGATGCAGGCAGCAGCACACTGACACTGGGACCATGGTGCAGGCAGCAACACACTGGCACTAGGACCATGGTGCAGGCAGCAACACACTGGCACTAGGACCATGGTGCAGGCAGCAGCACACTGGCACTGGGACCATGGTACAGGCAGCAGCAAACTGGCACTAGGACCATGGTGCAGGCAGCAGCACACTGGCACTGAGACCATGGTACAGACAGCAACACACTGGCACTAGGACTATGATGCAGGCAGCAGCACACTGGCACTGGGACCATGGTACAGGCAGCAGCAAACTGGCACTAGGACCATGGTGCAGGCAGCAGCACACTGGCACTGAGACCATGGTACAGACAGCAACACACTGGCACTAGGACTATGATGCAGGCAGCAGCACACTGGCACTGGGACCATGGTACAGGCAGCAGCACACTGACACTGGGACCATGGTGCAGGCAGCAGCACACTGGCACTGGGACCATGGTGCAGGCAGCAGCACACTGGCACTGGGAACATGGTGCAGGCAGCAGCACACTGGCACTGGGACCATGGTGCAGGCAGCAGCACACTGCACTGGGACCATGGTGCAGGCAGCAGCACACTGGCACTGGGACCATGGTGCAGGCAGCAGCACACTGGCTCTGGGACCATGGTGTAGGCAGCAGCACACTGGCACTGGGACCATTGTGCAGGCAGCAGCACACTGGTTCTTGGACCAGGGTGCAGGCAGCAGCACACTGGCACTGGGACCATGGTGCAGGCATCAGCAAACTGGCACAGGGATCATGGTGCAGGCAGCAGCACACTGGCTCTGTGTCCATGGTACAAGCAGCAGCACACTGGCACTGGGACCATGGTACAGGCAGCAGTACACTGGCACTGGGACCATGGTGCAGGCAGCAGCACACTGGCACTGGGACCATGGTGCAGGCAGCAGCACACTGGCACTGGGACCATGGTGCAGGCAGCAGCACACTGGCACTGGGACCATGGTGCAGGCAGCAGCACTCTGGCACTGGGACCATGGTGCATGCAGCAGCACACTGGTTCTTGGACCAGGGTGCAGGCAGCAGCACACTGGTACTGGGACCATGTTGCAGGCAGCAGCACACTGGCACTGGGTCCATGGTGCAGGCAGCAGCACACTGGCACTGGGTCCATGATACAGGCAGCAGCACACTGGCACTGGGATGATGGTGCACGCAGCAGCACACTGGCACTGGGTCCATGGTACAGGCAGCAGCACATTGGCACTGGGACCATGGTGCAGGCAGCAGCGCACTGGGACCATGTTGCAGGCAGCAGCACACTGGTCTGGTAAAATGAATCTGAAACGCTTAAGGCGGAGTCCGTAGAGTTTTTGATGTTGCTTGCTTTAGTGATGTGGCTGTAGTGATGATGTGGCTGTAGTGATGATGTGGCTGTAGTGATGTGGCTGTAGTGATGATGTGGCTGTAGAGATGATGTGGCTGTAGTGATGATGTGGCTGTAGTGATGTGGCTGTAGTGATGATGTGGCTGTAGTGATGATGTGGCTGTAGTGATGTGGCTGTAGTGATGATGTGGCTGTAGAGATGATGTGGTTACAGTGATGATGTGGTAGTGATGATGGTGGTGATGTAGTAGTAGTGATGATGGTGGTGATGTATTGGTAATGATGATGGTGGTGATATAGTGGTAGTGATAATGGTGGTGATGGGTAGTGATGATGGTGTTGATGTAGTGGTAGTGATGATGATAGTAATAGATAGTGATGATGGTGATGTATTGGTAGTGATGAAGGTGGTGATGTATTGGTAGTGATGATGGTGGTGATGGGTAGTGATGATGGTGATGTATTGGTAGTGATGAAGGCGGTAATGGGTAGTGATGGTGATGTATTGGTAGTGATGAAGGTGGTAATGGGTAGTGATGGTGGTGATGTAGTGGTAGTGATGATTGTGGTGATGTATTTGTAGTGATGATTGTGGTGATGGGTAGTGATGGTGGTGATGCAGTGGCAGTGATGATGGTGATGTAGTGGTAGTGATGATGGTGGTGCTGGGTAGTGATGATGGTGGTGATGCGTAGTGATGGTGGTGATGTACTGGTATTGATGATGATGGTGATGGGTAGTGATGGTGGTGATGTATTGGTAGTAATGGTGGTGGTGAGTTGTGGTAGTGATGATGGTGGTGCTGGGTGGTGATGATGGTGGTGATGTAGTGTTAGTGATGATGGCGGTGATGTAGTGGTAGTGATTATGGTGGTGATGGGTAGTGATGATGGTGGTGATGTAGTGGTAGTGATGGTTATGTAGTGGTAGTGATGATGGTAGTGATGTAGTGGTAGTGATGATGGTGTTGATGGTGGTGGTGGTGATGACTGTGGTGATGCATTTGTAGTGATGATCGTGGTGATATAGTGGTAGTGATGGTGATGATGTAGTGGCAGTGATGATTGTGGTGATGGGTAGTGATGATGGTGGTGATGCAGTGGTAGTGATGATGGTGGTGATGCAGTGGTAGTGATGGTGGTTATGTAGTGGTAGTGATGATGTGGTGATGTGCGGGGTAGTGATGATAATGGTGAGGTAGGGGTAGTGATGATGCTGGTGGTGATATAGTGAAGGTGATGATAGTGATGGTAGCAGTAGTGTTAGTATGGTTATAGAAGTGATGAATATCATAGCCTGTAGTTCAGTATTTCCTATCTGTCTCATCTCTTAAACAGCAACAACAGCCACTGCTGTGTGTATGATGTCCAGTACTTGCTGGTGCACTGTCTTATCTAGGCTTTCTGGTAGTGCCTCGGTTTCTTTGCCTTCTGGGTATGATCGTATCTCTCTGTCTTCTGACATGATAAATCTGGCTGTCTTATGGCATGATAAATCTGTCTTCTGACATTATAAATCTGGCTGTCTTATGGCATGATAAATCTGGCTGTCTTCTAGCATGATAAATCTGGCTGTCTTCTAGCATGATAAATCTGGTTGTCTTCTAGCATGATAAATCTGGCTGTCGCCTGGCATGATAAATCTGGCTGTCTCATGGCATGATAAATCTGTCTTCTGACATGATAAATCTGACTATCTTCTGGCATGATTAATTTGACTGTCTTCTAGCATGATAATTCTGGCTGTCTTCTAGCATGATAAATCTGGCTGTCATGTGACATGATCAATCTTTGAGAGGTCACTGAAGCCTTTGTTGATCACTGAACCTCACTGGAGGGTCACTGAAGCCTCTGTTGTCACTGAACCTCACTGGAGGGTCACTGAAGCCTCTGTTGTCACTGAACTTCACTGGAGGGTCACTGAAGCCTCTGTTGTCACTGAACCTCACTTGAGGGTCAATGAAGCCTCTGTTGTCACTGAATTTCACTGGAGGGTCACTGAAGCCTCTGTTGTCACTGAACCTCACTGAAGGGTCACTGAAGTCTCTGTTGTCACTGAACCTCACTGGAGGGTCACTGAAGCCTCTGTTGGTCACTGAACCTCACTGGAGGGTCAATGAAGTCTCTGTTGGTCACTGAACCTCACTGGAGGGTCACTGTAACCTCTGTTGGTCACTGAACCTCACTGGAGGGTCAATGAAGCCTCTGTTGGTCACTGAACCTCACTGGAGGGTCACTAAAGCCTCTGTTGGTCACTGAACCTCCCTGGAGGGTCATGAAGCCTCTGTTGGTCACTGAACCTCAACTGGAGGGTCACTAAAGCCTCTGTTGGTCACTGAACCTCCCTGGAGGGTCAATGAAGTCTCTGTTGGTCACTGAACCTCACTGGAGGGTCACTGAAGCCTCTGTTGGTCACTGAACCTCACTGGAGGGTCACTAAAGCCTCTGTTGGTCACTGAACCTCCCTGGAGGGTCAATGAAGTCTCTGTTGGTCACTGAACCTCACTGGAGGGTCACTGTAACCTCTGTCGGGTCACAGATCTTCACTGACGCCACTTCAATAGTTGGTGAATGTCAGTGGGAGTGCAGGGGAGGGTATTGGTGGGGGTGAAGCTTCAAGGGGAATGTCTAGAGGGGTGGGGGAGGAGGATGGGAAGAATGCAAGGTTAAGGGGTCGGGTGGGGTGGAAGGGGTTGAAGAGGTGGAGGGAGGGGAGAGAATGGGAAAGAGAGTGTGGGGGTGATGGGGACGGGGTGTGGGGAGCCCACGGCGATGAATGAAGAAAGTGACTTGTTGGAGGGGGTGATGTAGAGCGTGGGGGAGGGTGGGGAGGAGAAGGTGGGGAGGGATGAGGGAGTGGAAGTGATGAGGGTGGGGAGATCATGAGGGCTGGGAGGAGAGGAGGGTGGGGAGGTAATGAGGGTGGAGAGATGAGGGTGGAGAAGTGATGAGGGTAGGGAGGTGATGAGGTTGGGGAGGTGATGGGGTTGGGGAGATGGGAAACCACCGTGTATTTAGGAGTCCAGTGTATCTAGGAGTCCAGTGTAGCTGGGAGTCAAGTGTATCTGGAAGTCCAGTGTAGCTGGAAGTCCAGTGTAGCTGGGAGTCCAGTGTAGCTGGAGGTTCAGTGTTTACCTAGAGGTCCAGTGTATCTGGGAGTCCTCTGCAGCAAGAGTCCAGTGTACCTGGAAGTTCAGTGTAGCTGGGAGTTCAGTGTAGCTAGGAGTTCAGTGTAGCTGGGAGTCCAGTGTAGCTGGGAGTCCAGGGTAGCTGGGAGTTCAGCGTAGCTGGAGGTTCAGTGTTTACCTGGAGGTCCAGTGTATCTGGGAGTCCTCTGTAGCAAGAGTCCAGTGTATCTGGAAGTTCAGTGTAGCTGGGAGTTCAGTGTAGCTGGGAGTCCAGTGCAGCTGGGAGTCCAGGGTAGCGGGAGTTCAGTGCACCTGGGAGTCCAGTGTAGCTGGAGGTCCAGTGTAGCTGGGAGTCCAGAGTAGCTGGGAGTCCAGTGTAGCTGGGAGTCCAGTGTAGCTGGAGGTCCAGTGTAGCTGGGAGTCCACTGTAGCAAGAGTTCAGTGTATCTGGAAGTTCAGTGTAGCTGCGAGTTCGGTGTAGCTGAGAGTCCATTGTAGCTGGGAGTCCAGTGTAGCTCTGAGTCCATTGTAGATGGGAGTTCAGTGTAGCTGGGAGTCCAGCGTATCTGGAAGTTCAGTGTAGCTGTGAGTCCAGTGTAGCTGGGAGTCCAGTGTAGCCGGGAGTCCAGTGTAGCTGGGAGTCCAGTGTAGCTGGGAGTCCAGTGTAGCTGGGAGCCAAGTGTAGCTGGGAGTCCAGTGTAGCTGGGAGTTCAGTGTAGCTGGGAGTTCAGTGTAGCTGGGAGTTCAGTGTAGCTGGGAGTTCAGTGTAGCTGGGAGTGCAGTGTAGCTGGGAGTCCAGTGTATCTGGAAGTTCAGTGTAGATGGGAGTCCAGTGTAGCTTGGAGTCCAGTGTAGCTTGGAGTCCAGTGTAGCTTGAAGTCCAATGTAGCTGGGAGTCCAGTGTAGCTGGGAGTCCAGTGTAGCTGGAAGCCCAGTGTAGCTGGGAGTCCAGTGTAGCTGGGAGTCCAGTGTATCTGGAAGTTCAGTGTAGATGGGAGTCCAGTGTAGCTGGGAGTCCAGTGCAGCTTTGAGTCCAGTGTATCTGGGAGTCCAGTGTAGCTGGAAGTTCAGTGTAGCTGGGAGTCCAGTGTAGCTGGGAGTCCAGTGTAGCTGGGAGTCCAGTGTAGCTGGGAGTCCAGTGTAGCTGGGAGTCCAGTGTAGCTGGGAGTCCAGTGTAGCTGGGAGTCCAGTGTAGCTGGGAGTCCAGTGTAGCTGGAAGTTCAGTGTAGCTGGGAGTCCAGTGTAGCTGGGAGTCCAGTGTACCTGGGAATCCAGTGTAGCAAGAGTCCAGTGTATCTGGAAGTTCAGGGTAGCTGGGAGTCCAGTGTATCTGGAAGTTCAGTGTTGCTGGGAGTCCAGTGTAGCTGGGAGTCCAGTGTAGCTTGAAGTCCAGTGTAGCTGAGAGTCCAGTGTATCTGGAAGTTCAGTGTAGCTGGGAGTCCAGTGTAGCTGGGAGTCCAGTGTAGCTGGGAGTCCAGTGTAGCTGGGAGTCCAGTGTACCTGGGAATCCAGTGTAGCAAGAGTTCAGGGTATCTGGAAGTTCAGGGTAACTGGGAGTCCAGTGTATCTGGAAGTTCAGTGTAGCTGGGAGTCCAGTGTAGCTGGGAGTCCAGTGTAGCTGGGAGTCCAGTGTAGCTGGGTGTCCAGTGAATCTGGAAGTTCATTGTAGCTGAGAGTTCAGTGTAGCTGGGAGTCCAGTGTAGCTGGAAGTTCAGTGTAGCTGGGAGTCCAGTGTAGCTGGGAGTCCAGTGTAGCTGTGAGTTCAGTGTAGCTGGAAGTCCAGTGTAACTGTGAGTCCAGTGTAGCTGGGAGTCCAGTGTAGCTGTGAATCCAGTGTAGCTGTGAGTCCAGTGTTGCTGGGAGTCCAGTGTAGCTGTGAGTCCAGTGTAGCTGGGAGTCCAGTGTAGCTGTGAGTTCAGTGTAGCTGTGAATCCAGTGTAGCTGTGAGTCCAGTGTTGCTGGGAGCCCAGTGTTGCTCGGAGTCCAGTGAAGCTGTGAGTCCAGTGTAGCTGGGAGTCCAGTGTAGCTGGGAGTCCAGTGTAGCTGTGAGTCCAGTGTAGCTGGAAGTCCAGTGTTGCTGGGAGTTCAGTGTTGCTGGGAGTCCAGTGTAGCTGTGAGTCCAGTGTAGCTGTGAGTCCAGTGTAGCTGTGAGTCCAGTGTAGCTGGGAGTCCAGTGTAGCTGTGAGTCCAGTGTAGCTGTGAGTCCAGTGTAGCTGGAAGTCCAGTGTTGCTGGGAGTTCAGTGTTGCTGGGAGTCCAGTGTAGCTGTGAGTCCAGTGTAGCTGGGAGTCCAGTGTAGCTGTGAGTCCAGTGTAGCTGGGAGTCCAGTGTAGCTGTGAGTCCAGTGTAGCTGTGAGTCCAGTGTAGCTGGGAATCCAGTGTAGCTGGGAGTTTAGTGTCAGCTTGAGCTGGGAGACTCCAATAGTGTAAGACTGAGCTGGGAAATTTCAGTAGTGTCAGTCTGAGCTGGGAGACTTCAGTATTGTCAGTCTGAGCTGGGAGACTTCAGTATTGTCAGTCTGAGCTGGGAGACTTCAGTATTGTCAGTCTGAGCTGGGAGACTTCAGTATTGTCAGTCTGAGCTGGGAGACTTCAGTAGTGTCAGTCTGAGCTGGGAGACTTCAGTAGTGTCAGTCTGAGCTGGGAGACTTCAGTAGTGTCAGCCTGAGCTGAGAGACTTCAGTATTGTCAGTCTGAGCTGAGAGACTTCAGTATTGTCAGTCTGAGCTGGGAAATTTCAGTAGTGTCAGTCTGAGCTGGGAGACTTCAGTAGTGTCAGCCTGAGTTGAGAGACTTCAGTATTGTCAGTCTGAGCTGGGGGACTTCAGTAGTGTCAGTCTGAGCTGGGAGACTTCAGTAGTGTCAGCCTGAGCTGAGAGACTTCAGTATTGTCAGTCTGAGCTGAGAGACTTCAGTATTGTCAGTCTGAGCTGGGAGACTTCAGTAGTGTCAGTCTGAGCTGGGAGACTTCAGTAGTGTCAGCCTGAGCTGAGAGACTTCAGTATTGTCAGTCTGAGCTGAGAGACTTCAGTATTGTCAGTCTGAGCTGGGGACTTCAGTAGTGTCAGTCTGAGCTGGGAGACTTCAGTAGTGTCAGCCTGAGCTGAGAGACTTCAGTATTGTCAGTCTGAGCTGAGAGACTTCTGTATTGTCAGTCTGAGCTGGGAGACTTCAGTAGTGTCAGTCTGAGCTGGGAGACTTCAGTAGTGTCAGCCTGAGCTGAGAGACTTCAGTATTGTCAGTCTGAGCTGGGAGACTTCAGTAGTGTCAGTCTGAGCTGGGAGACTTCAGTGGTGTCAGTCTGAGCTGAGAGACTTCAGTATTGTCAGTCTGAGCTGGGAGATTTCAGTAGTGTCAGTCTGAGCTGGGAGACTTCAGTAGTGTCAGCCTGAGCTGAGAGACTTCAGTATTGTCAGTCTGAGCTGGGAGACTTCAGTAGTGTCAGTCTGAGCTGGGAGACTTCAGTAGTGTCAGCCTGAGCTGGGAGACTTCAGTAGTGTCAGCCTGAGTTGGGAGACTTCAGTAGTGTCAGCCTGAGTTGGGAGACTCCAGTAGTGTCAGCCTGAGCTGGGAGACTTCAGTAGTGTCAGCCTGAGCTGGGAGACTTCAGTAGTGTCAGCCTGAGTTGGGAGACTTCAGTAGTGTCAGGCTGATCTAGGAGACTTCAGTAGTGTCAGCCTGAGTTGGGAGACTTCAGTAGTGTCAGGCTGATCTGGGAGACTTCAGTAGTCTCAGCCTGAGCTGGGAGACTTCAGTAGTGTCAGCCTGAGCTGGGAGACTTCAGTAGTGTCAGCCTGAGCTTGGAGACTTAAGTAGTGTCAGCCTGAGCTGGGAGACTTCAGTAGTGTCAGCCTGAGCTTGGAGACTTCAGTAGTGTCAGCCTGAGCTTGGAGACTTAAGTAGTGTCAGCCTGAGCTGAGAGACTTCAGTAGTGTCAGCCTGAGCTGGCAGACTTCAGTAGTGTCAGCCTGAGCTGGGAGACTTCAGTAGTGTCAGCCTGAGCTTGGAGACTTAAGTAGTCTCAGCCTGAGCTGGGAGACTTCAGTAGTGTCAGCCTGAGTTGGGAGACTTCAGTAGTGTCAGCCTGAGTTGGGAGACTCCAGTAGTGTCAGCCTGAGCTGGGAGACTTCAGTAGTGTCAGCCTGAGCTGGGAGACTTCAGTAGTGTCAGCCTGAGTTGGGAGACTTCAGTAGTGTCAGGCTGATCTGGGAGACTTCAGTAGTGTCAGCCTGAGTTGGGAGACTTCAGTAGTGTCAGGCTGATCTGGGAGACTTCAGTAGTCTCAGCCTGAGCTGGGAGACTTCAGTAGTGTCAGCCTGAGCTGGGAGACTTCAGTAGTGTCAGCCTGAGCTTGGAGACTTAAGTAGTGTCAGCCTGAGCTGGGAGACTTCAGTAGTGTCAGCCTGAGCTTGGAGACTTCAGTCGTGTCAGCCTGAGCTTGGAGACTTAAGTAGTGTCAGCCTGAGCTGAGAGACTTCAGTAGTGTCAGCCTGAGCTGGCAGACTTCAGTAGTGTCAGCCTGAGCTGGGAGACTTCAGTAGTGTCAGCCTGAGCTTGGAGACTTAAGTAGTGTCAGCCTGAGCTGGGAGACTTCAGCAGTGTCAGCCTGAGCTTGGAGACTTAAGCAGTGTCAGCCTGAGCTTGGAGACTTAAGTAGTGTCAGCCTGAGCTGAGAGACTTCAGTAGTGTCAGCCTGAGCTGGCAGACTTCAGTAGTGTCAGCCTGAGCTGGGAGACTTCTGTAGTGTCAGCCTGAGCTGGGAGGCTTCTGTAGTGTCAGCCTGAGCTGGGAGGCTTCAGTAGTGTCAGCCTGAGCTGGGAGACTTCTGTAGTGTCACCCTGAGCTGGGAGGCTTCAGTAGTGTCAGTCTGAGCTGGGAGGCTTCAGTAGTGTCAGTCTGAGCTGGGAGACTTCTGTAGTGTCAGCCTGAGCTGGGAGGCTTCAGTAGTGTCAGTCTGAGCTGGGAGGCTTCTGTAGTGTCAGCCTGAGCTGGGAGGCTTCAGTAGTGTCAGTCTGAGCTGGGAGACTTCTGTGATGTCAGCCTGAGCTGGGAGGCTTCTGTACTGTCAGCCTGAGCTGGGAGGCTTCAGTAGTGTCAGCCTGAGCTGGGAGACTTCTGTAGTGTCACCCTGAGCTGGGAGACTTCTGTAGTGTCAGCCTGAACTGGGAGACTTCCGTAGTGTCAGCCTGAGCTGGGAGGATTCAGTAGTGTCAGCTTGAGCTGGGAGAATTCTGTAGTGTCACCCTGAGCTGGGAAACTTCTGTAGTATCAGCGTGAACTGGGAGACTTCTGTAGTGTCAGACTGAGCTGGGAGGATTCAGTAGTGTCAGCCTGAGCTGGAAGGCTTCAGTAGGGAAATAAGGATATCTTCAAGGTTCAACTTGTACAGGATCGTAGGGAGAGGATGGTGAGGGATGGTGACCAGCTGTGGTGGTGAGGGATGGTGACCAGCTCTGGTGGTGAGGGATGGTGATCAGCTGTGGTTGAGAGGGATGGTGCCCAGCTGTGGTGGTGAGGGATGGTGCCCAGCTGTGGTGGTGAGGGATGGTGCCCTGCTGTGGTGGTGAGGGATGGTGCCCAGCTGTGGTGGTGAGGGATGGTGCCCAGCTGTGGTGGTGAGGGATGGTGTCCAGCTGTGGTGGTGAGGGATGGTGTCCAGCTGTGGTGGTGAGGGATGGTGCCCAGCTGTGGTGGTGAGGGATGGTGCCCAGCTGTGGTGGTGAGGGATGGTGCCAGCTGTGGTGGTGAGGGATGGTGCCCAGCTGTGGTGGTGAGGGATGGTGCCCAGCAGTGGTGGTGAGGGATGGTGCCCAGCTGTGGTGGTGAGGGATGGTGCCCAGCTGTGGTGGTGAGGGATGGTGCCCAGCTGTGGTGGTGAGGGATGGTGCCCAGCTGTGGTGGTGAGGGATGGTGCCCAGCTGTGGTGGTGAGGGATGGTGCCCAGCTGTGGTGGTGAGGGATGGTGCCCAGCAGTGGTGGTGAGGGATGGTGCCCAGCTGTGGTGGTGAGGGATGGTGTCCAGCTGTGGTGGTGAGGGATGGTGTCCAGCTGTGACGCCTTTTAGTCTAGTATAAGAATATAGTCGATCCCGAATAAAACAGACTTATTATATAGAATTATATCCTAAATCACATATTTTACATCCTGATCAACTCATTTTGGGGAGTATTTTTCAGGTTTATTTAAAACAAGAATCTTTCAAGGGTATGTTTGTCTTTTGGTCAAACGAATTAGAGGCGTGACATTGTTTGTACTTCTTACGTCTGCAGAATACCAGTTACGCCATCAGTAACCATAGCAGGTGCAGGGTTGTTGCAGGAGTCACCTCTGCACCATGCACATTTTATGAGAATTTTCAGGTTTTTAATGGTACTTCATCTTAATCAGACGGCTTTGTAGGATATCCTTGCTATGATGGTAGTGTCTCACATCCTGGAGGTGGACGTGTAAATTGTGGTAGTGGTTGTTGACGTGATTACACTCTGCTACTATTGGCCATCATTGTTATATATCTGGCACGCCTCGGAGTAGTGTCTCCTTCCTACTTCCTACATAAGCCAAAGATAATGAATTCAAACATCACCAACTCCTACAGTCATCTTGTCTGGTATGCTGATGGTGGCTGACAATATTTGTACATCTGTGGATTTCCTCAGCTGTTTTATTATGTCTTTCTATGACTGTATATTGCTGAGGTAGTGTTACACCCAGTACAAGTATGAGTGAATAACATGTATTTCTGAATCACTAAAGGTATCTTGCCGTAACTTTTATTCGTGTTATTTATTTGTTCTGCCTTTGAGAGTCTTCTTTCCTTCCTGAGCAAGATATTATCCATGCAAGGAACCCAGTGATGAAGCAACATGATGGCTACCTCAGTGTCTTCTGCAAAAACAGAAACGGTTGTTCATTACGGGAAAAAATTTAGTGCTAGTGACACGATTAGTGTTACAGCATCGCCACTGCTGAAACTGGAACTGAAGTTGATTTGTAAACAGGCCGTTGAACTATATCTCTCGTTCTTTTCATTACACAGAATTACCTCCTAAGTAGTATCTGCTTTCAGAAGATAGGCTGAGACTCTTTCACACTGTCGACGCTCGAGTTCGTGGTCCTTAACTGGTACCTTCCATATCTGTCAAAAAATAATGCAGCACATACTATATTTACTTCCAAGAAAGGAAAGGTACTGCTTCAAAACTTGTGAGTTTGTTGCTTTCTCTTTCCATCTTATGTAGTACAACAGCCAGATATCATGAATCCCAAGTGTTCCCTGCTGCAACTGTTATGCTTCAGCCTTAGGGATGAGGCTTGTCAAGTCTGGATCGTTCTCGCCGGTTCAGACTTGCATATCTTTCTCATAAAATGACCCTTGAAGAGAGGCAGGAATTGCTGTCATCAAATAAACAAATTAGAGAAAAATATCATAATCCTCTCTTTGGCTAGTATAGCAAATCACACGAAAAACCCGATGGTTAATTTAAATCACTTGTTTGCCTGCCTTTATTACCGGTTTCAAGTTACTGAGTCTACACACCACCTAACCTCTTGTGATGGTTACAACACTCACAGGTTTAGTGTTGATTCTGCACCGTATCTCATAGTTCACCTTCTCAGTTTCATCACAGTTGAGACACTCACCTCCAGCAGTTGTCAAACCACTAGTCAGAACTCGAAGTTCAGGAAATCCATTGTCAATTATATTGTGCATCTGCAACCAGTCCATATTTTTTTTATATCTCTCATGTCCTGCTTCCGTCTTGCTAACTCAGCTTCCTTAAGCAGGAAGCTGGTAGTGTATTGTTTGTTGTTTACATTTAAGGAGAGCGTCCAGGCCCTTTCTGTCAACTGTTACTGCACTCTGATTCTTGAAATATTCTTGACAAGCAACACAGTGTTCATAGATAAGACATAAACATTAACATCACCACGTCCCTCTAATGGTTGTTCTTCAGTCTGTTCACTCGTGGTGTTTACTTGGAATTTACCTGGAGTCACGTCTGGAGATCAGTGCCCCCGCGACCCGGTCCCAGATCAGGACTCCTGGTTGCTGGCCTGATCGATCAAGCTGTTAGTACTTGCCGCTCGCATTCCAACATATGCACCACATGACTCACGAAATCGTAATGACACGATTGCAAACAAACCATACCACGGGCGGGATTTGAACCCGCGGTCAGAGAGTCTCAAAACTCCAACGCGACGGTCTGGAGTTTTGAGACTCTCTGACCGCGGGTTCAAATCCCGCCCGTGGTATGGTTTGATATGCACCACAACCCGGTTGATCAGGAAATGTTTTGAGGAATCTATCGAGTTTCCTCTTGAAGACAACTAGGTGGGTTGTTGATAACCCCCCCCCCGTTATGCATGAAGGGACAGCGTTGAAGAGTCGTGGTGCCTTAACATTTACTGAATACTCTCTCAATGTCCTCACGCTTCCTTGCTCTTCATTAGAGGTATCCTGCACCGTCTAGATAAGTAGTTATTTCGGGGTGCAGGTTTGGGACCAATACCTTCAGTATCTTCCAGGTGTAGATTGTGATGTATCTGTCTCGCCTACTTTTTAAGGAGTATAGTTCTAGGGATTTCAAGCACTCCCAGTTATTTAAGTACTTGAGTGAGTTAATACGAGCTGTGAAGGTTCACTGTACATTTTCCAGCTAATCAATTCCACTTGCCTTGAAGGGGACCGTTAATACATAGCAATACTCCAGCCTAGTGAGAACGAGTGACCTGGCATCCCTTATTTTGAAGATTCTAGTTATCCAATTTATATTTTTTCTTGCAGTTGCAAGAATAGTGCTGATGTGGTCTTTGAACTTGAGATCTTCTACCATTATTACTTCCAGGTCTCTCACATTTGACTTATGTTCTATTGTGGCTTGAATTTGTCTTGTAATCTGATCTTGTTTTTATTTTCTCTATTCTTTCATGGGGTAATGACTGAAATTTCTCACAGAACATCACATTGTTGTCACTGAAAGACTCGTTTTATATCAGATTGGAGGTTTGCCGTGTCTTCTATGGATGCCACTGTCATATAGGTTATAGTATCGCCTGCAAAGGATGATACAGTGCTATGATTGACATCCCTCTCCATGTCAGTAATGAGAACGAGGAAGAGGAGTGGGGCGAGTACCATGCCTTGGGGACAAAACTTTTTACTGTAGCAGACCCTAATTTCACTCCGTTTACTATTACTTTTTTGGGTTCTGTTTGTGAGGAAGTTAAAATTCATCTACCCACTTTCCCCAGTTATTTATTTTGCTCGCATTTTGTATACAATTACCCCATGGTCGCACTTGTCAAAGGCTTTTGAAAAGTAATTGCTTACTATCTGCATTTTGTCTGTCTTCAATAGCATCTAAGACCATGTAATTTTCCAGCAGTTTCGAAAGGCAGGAGCGACCTGTTCTGAACCCATGTTGACCTGGGTTGTGCAACTGTTGCGATTTCACGTGATTGGTAATCCTACATTATCAAAGATCTTGATAATGTGGGATGTTATAGTTTTGGTCCGTGTTTTTTACCATTGTTTTACTACCACCATTGTGGAGTGGGACATAAGCGGCTTTTAATGACTATTAGTGACTCACTGAATACTGAGCCGTACTGTTATTTAAGTATTTTAGTCATCTAATCTAATTTTACTCGTAATCTAATCAAAGGCCCAATGCTAGATGTTGTTTTTGACCTAGATTTTGCATATGAGAAAAAGTATTTTGTATTTTTCTTAGTTTCGCTTATGACTTTTAGTTGCTTCTGTCTCTCCTGGACTCTCTATGACGTATTCAGTTTGAACTCAGCGTTTCCTAATTCTCCAGCCAGTGTTGCTTTTCATTCTCGGTGCATATAAGCGACTATTTAGCATAAAAACGAACCCTTCCCTTGTCTGCTTTTTCCGGTCGCATCTGAGTAGACTATAATCAGGAATGCATATTTCATTGTCAAAGTAGTCTTTTACGTGGGTTGCCGTAAACAAAGGGAACATTATATTCGACTCGGTGAAGAGACCACCGATAAACGCTATTTTGTTATTGTTGTTAAGGTTTAAAACCACGAATATTTGCAAAAAACAAATATTATATTGTTTGTTGGTGACCTACAGGCTTATTTGTTGGCTTCAATATCTGTAGTTCTGCTGAGCCGACCACTGGCTTGGTTTCCAGTCCAGGATAGTTCCTAGGTGTTGGAATATTCTTACCATTTCTTGCCGTTTTTTACGTTTTCAGGTACTAAAAATTAATTACGTCCTATATGGTTGTAATTTCTATATTCAATTTTACGTTCATGTTGCCTTGTACGTCTCGTTCCCCTCACATGGAACGCTGGGCACTTTGCATCACAGCAGTGCCTTTCATACATCACAAATAAATAGCACATAGAAAGGAACACAAGACGTCTCCATAAGTTCCTCTCTCCAGTCTGCAGGTTGTTTGTGTATTATTACAGACACGGTATTGTAACTTTTTCTTCTTTCTCATATATCAGTCATACTGATACATGTCATTTATTTTTCAAGTTAGTCAATATTTGCAAATTTCCCCCAGGTGTAGTGCCGACATACTTAGTTTGTTGATGGGGCTGTTTTATTGTGTCCAAGATAGGGATTATTTCCGTTACTTTGAATGTTTCTGTGACTTTGGTAGAGTCTGTAGACGAGTCTGTAATAGAGTCTGTTATAAGAACATAAGAACATAAGAACGAAGGAACACTGCAGAAGGCCTACTGGCCCATGCGAGGCAGGTCCAAGTCTCCTACCGGCTTAAGCCAATGCACCCAACCTAGTCAGGTCAGGTCACATTGACTTAAGGGAGGAACACGGCAACCGACCTGGTAGCACAAGCTATCAGGCCCAACTCACACCCACCCACATCCACTCATGTATTTATCCAACCTATTTTTAAAGCTACACAACGTTCTGGCCTCTATAACTGTACTCGGAGTTTTTCCACTCATCCACAACTCATTACAAACCAGTACTTTCCTATATCCTTCCTGAATCTGAATTTTTCCAACTTAAAACCATTGCTGCGAGTCCTGTCTAGGCTAGATATTTTCAGCACACTATTTACATCCCCTTTATTTATTCCTGTCTTCCATTTATATACCTCAATCATATCCCCCCTAATTCTACGTCTTTCTAGAGAGTGCAGATTCAGGGCCCTTAGTCTATCCTCATAGGGAAGGTTTCTGATACATGGGATCAACTTTGTCATCCTCCTTTGTACATTTTCCAGAGAATTTATATCCATTCTGTAATACGGTGACCAAAACTGTGCAGCATAATCTAAATGAGGCCTAACCAAGGATGTATAGATGTAATGGAGTCTGTTATGTAATGGAGTCTGTTATGTAATGGAGTCTGTTATGTAATGGAGTCTGTTATGTAATGGAGTCTGTTATGTAATGGAGTCAACTCGCATCTCATTCACACACGCCACAGAGCCTAGATAAAGAGGTAAGTTATTAAACTTGTAAATACAAAGTTATTTCTGCATGTTTTGCTTAGTATTTCAGTGAGACGTGAAGACAGTGGCAGTGGTTACCATTGTGATTAAAAACTATTATCAGTTGGTATTACGAGCACATATGTCGTGGCCTGCACACCTGGCTGTAGCACGATTACCAAGATAGGAACGAGCAAAAAGTCAGCAGAGTAAATACTTATATTTCCGTAACCAAGCAGCAAGCAGTGTATGTACAATATATACAGAATATGTATAAAAAACTAAATGCAAGCAAGAGACACAGTAAAAGCCGTAGCCACCAGATCCGGAGGTAAGTCTGCCAGTGTCGAATCACGAGTGTACCACATCGCCTCACAGCTTTGGGTGTGTGACATACGCCAAATAAAATGAAACATACTCAGAGCTTATCACAGTTGGGTTCCCTTATAATCACCCCTAATTGACAATAAAACAACATAGCCCTGAAATGTTCTTATTTTAAACCTTTGCAAAAAAAATCCCCAAAAGGAATTGATGATTTTAAATATGTGTGATTCAGGACATATTTCTTCACCAATGACACCAAAATTATTCCTATGGGAAATTTTTTTTTCCGAGTTAGACCCGGATTTTGGCCGCTCCTACAGGACTATACTGTGGTGTGGTTGTGAAGGCGAGTGAGGTGGGTCTAGCCTAATGCTACACTGCTGCTTCCTGCCAGGCAAACACCACGTCCGCCACCGAATATAACCAGAGTGTTTTTTTTCTGTCGTTCATGTGACAATGCTGTCCTTCTCCACTGCCAGAATCTACCCTCCACACACACAAACACACACACACACACACACACACACACACACACACACACACACACACACACACACACACACACACACACACACACACACACACACACACACACACACACATAGGAGCTATGAATCGATCTCTGCAGCTACAAATAGGTGAGTACATACACAAGAGGTACGATAAAGCTCTTGGAGAAGGGAGAGAGTAGACCTACTAGTGATCACTGAAGAGGCGGGGCCAGGAGCTGTGAATCGACCTCTGCAACCACAAATAGATGAGTGCAAATAGGTGAACACACACACACACACACACACACACACACACACACACACACACACACACACACACACACACACACACACACACACACACACACACACACACACACACACATACCTGCAGGTTGACTCTTACTCTTGTGTACTGATCACCTCTACTCCAGTTTACTCTCCATAATACCAGTTCTTGGCACCAAATGGAGTACTGTCGACAATACTCAAGAAAAGACACACGCTGCAGACCAACCTAACATTGCCACAATAAAAAGCCTTGTCCGAATAAAGGGTTGTTGTGTATCTTGTCTTCCCTACCAGTTCTTGCTACAGCGGCAGACGCTACTGCTCCCAGGACTCTCGTTTCGTCGGTCTGTTAGGATGAGTTAGTTCAGTAGACACGTAATCTTGCTCCCCTGAGAGCCCTCTGGTGCTGTTTATTATGTTAGGTGGGTGGCTGGCGGGCGATGAGTCGGCAGCTCCTAACAACAAGTTTCCATGGCGTCTCTCTCACATGTTTTCTGCCTCTCTCTCTCTCTCTCTCTCTCTCTCTCTCTCTCTCTCTCTCTCTCTCTCTCTCTCTCTCTCTCTCTCTCTCTCTCTCTCTCCGTTGAACATCAGCTTAACATTGTTATCGATGTTTTTGCTTTATTTTTATCTGCTGTCACGCTGGTTGTTGTGTGTACGTAGGTGTTTGCACTATACGTTATATAAACCTGCAGGGAGATTTCAATCTCCCAGAAATAATTATAACTTTAATTTTTAAGGGGGTAGACCGGTAAGATAGCTGTAGGACTCGGTCAGATGGGCAAAAGCTCCAGCTGCTGGTCATCATACGGCTAACACCAGCGTTAGGCAACACCTGTGCTGTTCCCTGACAAGCCTTACCTAATTTAACCTAAGCTTCCAAATCCTGAGAGGAAGATGACACAAACGCAGTTTACCAGGTATAATTTTATGGAAAAGCATGACGTAAAAATCTCATGTCAACATGGATCCATAGCTGGAAGATCATGTTGTCACTTCCCTTAAATCACAGAGGCATTTGAAGAAAGCTAAAACGCAGATGTCAACTTGGGCCTCACTAACTGACTTGAAAAAAACGATCAGAGTTATGACCCATTAAATGAGGTCAAGAGGTATACCCAGAAAAATCAGGAAAATAGTTATTCAATTCTCTATCAAATATAACACAAAGAATAGTAGTGAACAAGACAAAGTACAGTCTCTGGAAAAAAAATTAGTACCCGAAAGGTACTTTCATAGTGCCTCTACTGTTTTTCTTTCTTACAGTATATATAAATCAAAACATTAGCCACCACATTATATTTTTCTTTGTAGACGATACCAAACTAAGCATAAAAAAATTACGAGATGTCAACAATTCTTACAGTGGGCTGTGAAAATTATCATGATATTATACGGTGACAAATTCCAACTGCTCAAATATGTGGAGAACGACGAACTAAAAATGAACGTAGGCTGCGAAACACAGGAAGACCATCTCGTAGAACTAAAGGAAGGTGTGAACGGCGTGGGTATAATAAAGTAGGAACACCTGTCATTTAGACAACACAGCAAAGGAAAAACTGCGAATACCCAAAATATATGGCAGTGCGGATAATTTTTTTCTCATAAAAAAACAATGATGCTATTTGTGACACTATTCAAGTCCCTAGGCAGGGCCCTAGGCCAGGTTCTAGGTCAGGTCCTAGGCCAGGTCCTAAGTCAGGTCATAGGCTAGGTCCTAGGCCAGGTCCTAAGTCAGGTCATAGGCTAGGTCCTAGGTCAGGTCCTAGGTCAGGTCCTAGGCCAGATCCTGGGCCAGATCCTAGGCCAGGCCCTAGGCCAGGTCCTAGGCCAGGTGCTAGGTCAGGTTCTAAGTCATGTCCTAGGCCAGGTCCTTGGTCAGGTCCTTGGCCAGGTCCTAGGTCAGATCCTAGGCTAGATCCTAGGCCAGGTCTTCGGTCAGGCCCTAGGCCAGGTCCTAGGCCAGGCAGTAGGTTAGGTCCTACGTCAGGTCCACGATGCCGGTGTTAAGTTACAGGTAAAAACGGTCTGAATGCAAGTGGTATTGATTATTATTATATTCAAAAAAAGCGCTAAACCACAAGGGCTATACAGAAAGTGGTATACAATCTGCGTATGTAGGTGATGTATACTGTTCGCAGGTGTACACACGTACGCAGGTATACACAGTGTACTCAGGTAATGTGCACATGGTTTACGCAGATAATGTACACACGGTGTACGCAAGTGGTATGCACATGGTGTACCATGTGCACAGCGTGCGTGCCAACTAACACACCTTGTAATAACCGCGTCTCATTCATTATTCCCTTACAATTAACTATCTTTGCACACCGGCTCTAGGGAAGCTGTCCTCGTCTCTTGATCTCCGACGGAGCTGGTGATGCTTGGCCAGAACGACCGTCGACCACCTCCTGCCAGATGGAATTTGAGTCGTCTCGAATTGGAATGCCACCCTCTGCCCTTCCGTGCGCTGCAACTCCTCCTTTAAAACGTGCGGGTTGTAGGAGTTTGATAATGAAAAAAAGGATGGGGGAAAAAAACGAAAATCCCTCGGGTGCATAATGATGGGCTAAGGTTTATGAGATCCCGAGCGATTGTAAATGCAACCGTGTATCACAGTGGAGTGAGGGGCTGCCTGCCTCGAGCCTAGATATACATCAGTTCACCTCAACAGAGACCAGGGCGCTACCAGTACTGGCTGCTGCTGCTGCAACCTGTTCAACCGGTATTCGTACACACAGGAGGAAAATCTTCATTATTGTTATTATATCGCTTATTATTATCATTTCCCCCCTTTTTTGTGGTAAAGCCAAAGTCGGAGCAGCGCTAAAGTTCCGGGGCTCCTCAAACTGGTGCGGACGCAGAGACTTACAGATTTTTAAAACAGAAAATATTACTATTTTATATATATATATATATATATATATATATATATATATATATATATATATATATATATATATATATATATATATATATATATATATATATATATATATATATATATATAGCCTCGGTGGGAGACGGCCGACTTGTTGAAATATATATATATATATATATATATATATATATATATATATATATATATATATATATATATATATATATATATATATATATATATATATATATTATATATATATATAATATTCAAATATCGCAAACCAAGCGATACAGGATGCTAAACAACCACGGGGGGAGTAAAGTGATAGCTCTAGGCCTTTCGTGTGGCAATCAACTCATCATCAGGAGCTTGCAAAATTGCAGAAAAGAAGAGGATTTCCAAGCAAGTACGTTCCCAAAGGACATCTTGAGACGCACTACGCACGTACCTTCTACCCAGCGTAGGCGCACATCGGGGGAGTTCTCAGACATAGGCATTTTGCCCACGATATGACTTAAAGCATAATTAGCGCTTATAAAAGATTTGCATAGAAATTTTGCCATGGTACCTGCTTCACCTGCTATGCCTGGATAGTAGGGTCGGTCGCTTTATAAGATTTAAGACCTACTGATTGCACGACGCTCTTTAATGGTACATTACATAAGAGATTAATGTAAATTCTCAATGTATATAGTGACATATACACACTTCTCATTGTATATTGTGACATATACATACATATCAATGTATATAGTGACATATAAACACCTCTCAATGTTTATAGCGACAATTACAAGCCTCTCAATTTATATAGTAATATATACACACACCTTTCAATCTGTATAGTCCCATACACTTCTCAATGTATATAGTGACGTATACACACCTCTTAATGCATATAGTGACATATATACACCTCTCAATTTATATAGTGACATATACAAACCTTTCAAAGTATATAGCTACATAAAAATCTCTCGGTGTATATACTGACATATACAAATCTCCCAATGTTTACAGTGACATATACACACCTCTCAATGTACATAGTGTCAAATACACACACATCTCAATGTATATGATGACATATACACTTCTCTAGATGTATATGGTGACATATACAACCCTTTCAATGTATATAGTGACATGCACACATATCATTGTACATAGTGATACACACCTCTTTAAGTATATTGTGGGATATACACATCTCAATGTATATTGTGATATATACACACTTCTAAATGTATATAATGATATGCACACTCTTATCAATGCATATAGTGACGTATACACACACCTTTCTGTGTATATAGTGATATATATACACCTCTCAATTAATATAGTGACACATATACTCCTTTCTATATATATAGTGGCATATATACACAGTCAGTGTATATAGTGATATATACACACCTCCCATTGTATATAATGATACATACATCTCATATATAGTAACATATACACACCTCTAAATGTAAATAGTGACGTATATACATCTCTTAATTCATGTAGTGATATATACAGACATTTCAATGTATATATTGACATATACACACATCTCAGTGTATACAGTGACATATATACACTTTCAGTGTATATAATGACATAAACACACCTCTCAATATATATAGTTACATATGCACGTCTCTCAATTTATATAGTAACATATTACATAATTTTCAAGGTGTATAATGACAAATAAAAACCTCTCCAAGCATCTTTCAGTGTAAATAGTGATATATATACACCTATTAGTATATGTAGTGGCATATATACACTTTCAGTGTATGTAGTGATATATACACACCTCTTAATGCATATAATGATATACACCTCAATGTATATAGCGATACACACACACCTCTAAATGTAAACAGTGACACATACACACCTCTTAAAATATACAGTGACATAAATACACCTTTCAATGTATATAATGACATATACACACCTCTCAATATATATAGCTACATACAAGCATCTCACAATGTACGTACAACTTAAGTATACATAGCAACACCATCAACTTGTGTGTACATAGCAACACCACCAACTTGTGTGTACATAGCAACACCATCAACTTGTGTGTACATAGCAACACCACCAACTTGTGTGTACATAGCAACACCATCAACTTGTGTGTACATAGCAACACCATCAACTTGGGTGTACATAGCAACACCACCAACTTGTGTGTACATAGCAACACCATCAACTTATGTGTACATAGCAACACCACCAACTTGTGTGTACATAGCAACACCATCAACTTGTGTGTACATAGCAACACCATCAAACTTGGGTGTACATAGCAACACCACAACTTGTGTGTACATAGCAACACCATCAACTTATGTGTACATAGCAACACCATCAACTTGTGTGTACATAGCAACACCATCAACTTGTGTGTACATAGCAACACCATCAACTTGTGTGTACATAGCAACACCACCAACTTGTGTGTACATAGCATCACCACCAACTTGTGTGTACATAGCAACACCACCAACTTGTGTGTACATAGCAACACCACCAACTTGTGTGTACATAGCAACAACATCAACTTGTGTGTACATATCAACACCACCAACTTGTGTGTAGATAGCAACACCATCAACTTGTGTGTACATAGCAACAACATCAACTTGTGTGTACATATCAACACCACCAACTTGTGTGTACATAGCAACACCATCAACTTGTGTGTACATAGCAACACCATCAACTTGTGTGTACATAGCAACACCACCAACTTGTGTGTACATAGCAACACCATCAACTTGTGTGTACATAGCAACAACATCAACTTGTGTGTACATATCAACACCACCAACTTGTGTGTACATAGCAACACCATCAACTTGTGTGTACATAGCATCACCACCAACTTGTACATTAAAATGGTATAAATACCGACAGGTTGTTAGGTAACACACATATGCAACAGTTAGGTATCTTTATTTCGAAACGTTTCGCCTACACAGTAGGCCCGGTGGCCTGGGGGTGGCCCGGTGGCCTGGTGGCTAAAGCTCCCGCTTCACACACGGAGGGCCCGGGTTCGATTCCCGGCGGGTGGAAACATTTCGACACGTTTCCTTACACCTGTTGTCCTGTTCACATAGCAGCAAATAGGTACCTGGGTGTTAGTCGACTGGTGTGGGTCGCATCCTGGGGGACAAGATTAAGGACCCCAATGGAAATAAGTTAGACAGTCCTCGATGATGCACTGACTTTCTTGGGTTATCCTGGGTGGCTAACCCTCCGGGGTTAAAAATCCGAACGAAATCTTATCTTATCTTATCTTCTTCAGTCGAGTACAGAAAAGTTGATAGAAGCAGAAGAGACTTGAAGACGATGTAATCAGTCCATCACCCTTAAAGTTTTGAGGTGGTCAGTCCCTCAGTCTGGAGAAGAGCATTGTTCCATAGTCTGAAACAATATGGAGTTGAAGTGACAGGATGGAGCCTTATATAGCGCCAGGAGGTGAGACGTAGGTCACTAGTAGAAGTAAGAACGCAGATGTTGGGAGGTCAGGTCTCTCTCAAATCCAGCCGTTCTCACTAGTAGAGGTTGTCGAAGTTGATTGTAGGTCTGTAGCTCTTCTCCAGACTGAGGGACTGACCACCTCAAAACTTTAAGGGTGATGGACTGATTATATCGTCTTCAAGTCTCTTCTGCTTCTATCAACTTTTCTGTACTCGACTGAAGAAGCCTACTGTGTAGGCGAAACGTTTCGAAATAAAGATACCTAACTGTTGCATATGTGTCTTACTAACCACCAGCTTGTGTCTACATAACAAAGGGAAGAAGGTTAGTTAAGAATTTCTGAATATTGGTTAACAATATGAACCAAGAACAACCAGTAGGAATATTGATTAAGGATGACTATCTACTGGCCGGTTGAAATCTCCGAGTGCAGAATTAATAGTTAATAAATTCACAGATTCACCCTGAATGCGCTGATTAAAAGATGAATCGAAGGTAAACGTGTGTTGGCAAGGAGTAGGAGAGATATTTTGAGAGGAGAGAGATAAATCAACAGAAGAGACATGAAGAAGAGCTGGTTAAGTGATAGTGAGTGAAACAAAGAAGGGTTTTGGCGCAGCGGCTTGTGTACAGAAAGTTATTTTTACCGTTTTTGTTACCGTATATTCACCAAGCTCCTCACCCAGCACCTCACCCAGCACCTCACCCAGCACCTCACCCAGCACCTCACCCAGCACCTCACCCAGCTCCTCACCCAGCACCTCACCCAGCACCTCACCCAGCACCTCACCTAGCACCTCACCCAGCACCTCACCCGCACCTCACCCAGCACCTCACCAGCACCTCACCCAGCACCTCACCTAGCACCTCACCCAGCACCTCACCCAGCTCCTCACCCAGCACCTCACCAGCACCTCACTCAGCACCTCACCTAGCACCTCGCCCAGTACCTCACCCAGCACCTCACCCAGCACCTCACCCAGCACTTCACCCAGCACCTCATTCAGCACCTCACCCAGCACTTCACCAGCACCTCACCCAGCACCTCACTAGCACCTCACCCAGCACCTTACCTAGCACCTCGCCAGAACCTCACCCAGCACCTCACCCAGCACCTCACCCAGCACTTCACCCAGCACCTCATTCAGCACCTCACCCAGCACCTCACCTAGCACCTCGCCCAGCACTTCACCCAGCACTTCACCCAGCACTTCATTCAGCACCTCACCCAGCACCTCACCCAGCACCTCACCCAGCACCTCACCCAGCACTTCACACAGCACCTCATTCAGCACCTCACCCAGCACCTCACCCAGCACCTAACATAAGAAGAACATAAGAACATAAGAACATAAGAAAAGGAGGAACACTGCAGGAGGCCTGCTGGCCCATACTAGGCAGGTCCTTTACAATTCATCCCACTAACAAAACATTTGCCCAACCCATTTTCAATGCCACCCAAGAAATAAGCTCTGATGTGAAAGTCCCACTCAAATCCAACCCCTCCCACTCATGTACTTATCCAACCTAGATTTGAAACTACCCAAAGTCCCAGCCTCAATAACCCAACTAGGTAGACTGTTCCACTCATCAACTACCCTATTTCCAAACCAATACTTTCCTATGTCCTTTCTAAATCTAAACTTACCTAATTTAAATCCATTACTGCGCGTTCTCTCTTGGAGAGACATCCTCAAGACCTTATTAATATCCCATTTATTTATACCTATCTTCCACTTATACACTTCGATCAGGTCTCCCTCATTCTTCGTCTAACAAGTGAATGTAACTTAAGAGTCTTCAATCTTTCTTCATAAGGAAGATTTCTGATGCTATGTATTATATTTAGTCATCCTACGCTGAATGTTTTCTAACGAATTTATGTCCATTTTGTAATACGGAGACCAGAACTGAGCTGCATAATCTAGGTGAGGCCTTACTAATGATGTATAAAGCTGCAGTATGACCTCTGGACTTCTGTTGCTTACACTTCTTGATATAAATCCCAGTAATCTATTTGCCTTATTACGTACGCTTAGGGATTGCTGTCTTGGTTTAAGGTTGCTGCTCACCATAACCCCAAGTCCTTTTCGCAATCTGTATGGCTAAGTTCTACATCATTTAATTTATAAGTACTAGGATTATGGGCACTCCCAAGCTTCAGAACCTTGCATTTATCTACATTGAACTGCATCTGCCACTTTTCTGACCAAGAATAGAGTTTGTTTTAAATCCTCCTGAAGTTCCCTAACATCTACGTTTGAATCAATTATCCTACCTATCTTTGTGTCATCGGCGAATTTGCTCATATCACTAGTAATTCCCTCATCAAGATCATTGATATATATTATAAACAACAACGGGCCCAAGACTGATCCCTGTGGAACGCCACTTGTTACAGATCCCCACTCGGATTTAACCCCATTTATGGACACTCTCTGCTTCCTGTCAGTGAGCCATGACTCGATCCACGAGAGCACTTTTCCCCCAATGCCATGAGCTGCCACTTTCTTTAACAGTCTATGGTGCGGAACTCTATCAAAAGCCTTACTAAAATCTAAGTAAATAATATCAAATTCTTTATTGTGGTCAACAGCCTCAAAAGCTTTACTGAAGAAAGTTAAAAAAATTAGTTAGACAAGACCGGCCTCTTGTGAATCCATGCTGAGTATCATTAATCAAGCTATGCTTATCGAGATGGCTTCTTATAATCTCAGCTATAATTGACTCTAGTAATTTGCCTACAATTGAGGTCAGGCTTATTGGGCGGTAATTTGACGGTAACGACTTGTCCCCTGTTTTAAAAATAGGAGTTACATTAGCCATCTTCCACATATCAGACACTACACCTGTTTGAAGAGATAAATTAAAAATATTAGTTAATGGTTCACAGAGTTCCATTTTGCATTCCTTAAGAACCCTTGAAAAAAACCTCATCAGGACCTGGCGACTTATTTTGCTTCAGTCGGTCTATCTGCTTCACAACCATCTCACTAGTGACTGTGATGTTACATAATTTATCTTCTTCTAGCCCACTGTAAAAATTAATTACTGGAATATTGTTAGTGTCTTCCTGTGTAAAAACTGAGAGAAAATAATTATTTAAAATCAAGCACATTTCATTCTCTTTGTCAGTAAGGTGCCCATAGTTATTTTTAAGGGGACCTATCTTATCTCTAACTTTTGTTCTATAGACCTGGAAAAAAACTTTTTGGGTTAGTTTTAGAATCCCTAGCAACTTTAATTTCATAGTCCCTTTTAGCTTTTCTTATCCCCTTTTTAATGTCCCTCTTAATGTCAATATACTGATTCATAAGATGACCCTCACCTCTTTTGATACGCCTATAAATTCCTTTCTTTTGCCCTAGTAGATATTTGAGCCTATTATTCATCCATTTTGGGTCATTTCTATTTGATCTAATTTCTTTATATGGGATAAACGCTCTTTGAGCAGCATGTATAGTGTTCAGAAAACTGTCATATTGATAGCTCTCTTCGTTACCCCAGTCAACAGATGATAAGTGTTCTCTAAGCCCATCGTAATCTGCTAAGCGAAAATCTGGGACTGTTACTGAGTTATCGCTACTAACGTACTTCCATTCAATGCTAAATGTAATTGATTTGTGGTCGCTAGCACCCAGTTCCTCTGAAATTTCTAAATTATTAACAAGGGATTCATTGTTTGCCATAACTAAGTCAAGCAGGTTATTTCCCCTTGTAGGTTCTGTCACAAACTGCTTCAAAAAACAATCCTGAAATACTTCTAAGAAGTCGTATGATTCTAAATTCCCAGTCAAGAAATTCCAATCAACATGACTAAAGTTAAAGTCTCCTAGAATTACTACATTATCGTGCCTTGTGGCCTTAACAATTTCCTCCCATAGTAGTTTCCCTTGGTCCCTATCTAAGTTTGGGGGACGGTATATCACTCCTAAAATCAGTTTTTCATGCCCCTCTGAAAATTCTATCCAAACAGACTCTGTATGTGTTACTTCAGACTTAATACCCGTTTTTATGCAACAGTTCAAGCGATCTCGGACCTCACCCAGCACTTCACCCAGCACCTCACCCAGCACCTCAGCACCTCACCCTCCATCACGAGGTACAAGACCCCATCGACCCAACTCCCTGGGGATCATCTAACCGTTCCTGGACCTACACATCGACCCTCCCCGGGGGCCCCTCACATCAACCCACCTCCCGGGGGCCTTCACATCGACCCACCTCCCCGGGGGCCCTCACATCGACCTACTTCCCAGGGGGGCCTCACATCGACCCACATCCCTGGGGGCCTCATCGGGGCCCTCACATCGACCCATCTCCACAGGGGCCCTTCACACCGCCTAACATTCCCCTTCACATCGCAATCATTCATCCAAAAGTTATGGCTAGATTTGAAGGAAGTCTAATTTGTCGTCAAAGAGACATGCTTCCATTATCAATTAGAGCATCAATCATTATGTATACAGTGTGATCAATCGATAACAGTTTGCCATCAATGTATCATTTGAGATTCTTTGGGGCTTACGATCTCTGGAAGGAACACCTTTTCCTCAGACCTGAGACAGGTATTAGCAAAACTGAAGGAAGTGTGATATCGTAGAAAGAAATGATGTGATCATTCAAGACTTTAAAAGAATGAATTATAGGGTAAGAATGAGACATTATGTATATATATAATATAGGGAAGTACCACCTCTAAAAGCGTCACCGGGGACCTTCATCCTCAGAGAAGACAATGTACGTTCCTCAGGGAAAACTCAAGGTTCTCCCTGGAGCTGTTTGAATATTTTCTTCTCCTACCACCCCCTATATCTTATATCCTATATGAAATTTTATTAATAGACAGAATACATTGACAGAAAACACAAACAGGAATACTTTGGTACAATATATCAAAGATCACGAATCTCCTCCAGCTCTTACGAAGCCGGACGCGAGCCCAGTATGCAACATGAATATATATATATATGTATATAATATATATATATATATATATATATATATATATATATATATATATATATATATATATATAATATATATATATATATATATATATCGTGCCGAATAGGCAGAACTTATTATTATTATTAAAGATTAGCCGGTATTCTCCCGGCCCGGGCTTTTCCCTGTCCTCTGACTCCTGTGCCTGCGATTGTTTGCTAATCAAAATCCTTTGAGTATCTTGCACATTGTAATCATGTCTCCCCTGTTCGCACTACTCTCTTCAGTAGTACTGCCCTTAGTCTTTCCTTGTAATTCAGTAGACATAAGTCTGGGCATAAGTCGCAAATATCTGAACTTTCACGAGCTTCAGAGCATGTTCCTCTTACTCTAAGGTAGACCTGACATGATCTACTTACTCTAAGGCAGACCTGACATATTCTGCTGACTCTAGGGCAGATCTGGCATGTTCTGCTGACTCTAAGGTAGACCTAACATCTTCTGCTGATTCTGAGTCAGGCCTGACATCTTCTGCTGACTTTAAGGCAGACCTGACATATTCTGCTGACCCTAAGACAGACCTGGCATGTTCTGCTGACTGTAAGACAGACCTGACATGTCTACTGACTCTAAGGCTGACCTGACATGTTCTGCTGACCCTAAGACAGACCTGACATGTTCTGCTGACTGTAAGGCAGACCTGACATGCTGCGACACTAAGGCTTGACCTAATGTTCTGCTGACCCTAAGACGACTGACATGTCTACTGACTCTAAGGCAGACCTGACATGTCTACTGACTCTAAGGCAGACCTGACATGTCTACTGACTCTAAGGCAGACCTGACATGTCTACTGACTCTAAGGCAGACCTGACATGTCTACTGACTCTAAGACAGACCTGACATGTCTACTGACTCTAAGGCAGACCTGAAATGTCTGCTAACTCTAAGGCAGACCTTGAACGTCGTGTAGAGTGCCATGAAGAACTCTTCATGGCTTGATCTTGCACTCGCTTGGGTTGAAATCCATCTTCATGACCACTACTGCATCCTGCCCAAAATTTATTTTTTAGATGGTTTTTTACATATTTACAAAAAAAAAAGTTCAGTGATCCTGGTACTGATCCCTGAGTCACTGCAGTCGTTCCAGTGGTCCAGTCCCATAGGTGTTCCTCTAACCATTGTAGCATACCTTTTTTTTCACTTTCAGCTGGTCCATTTGAACATACAGCAGGCTTTCCCATCTCCTTCATCCTCTCTCTCTTTTCTCCTCTCTCTCTCTCTCTCTCTCTCTTCTCTCTCTCTCTCTCTCTCTCTCTCTCTCTCTCTTCTCTCTCTCTCTCTCTCTCTCTCTCTCTCACTCTCCTCTCTTCTTCTCTCTCCACTCTCTTACCACAGTACAAAGTCGTGAAGGATATTAAAACAGAGAGGAGAGAGGAGCGAGCGACGAGGAGAGAGAGAGAGAGAGAGAGAGAGAGAGAGAGAGAGAGAGAGAGAGAGAGAGAGATGTTCACTACACTACAGAGTTATGAAGAATATGAACCAGGCTGGGGGGGGGGATAAAGCAGTGTGTTGAACCAGTTGGCTCGGCTGAGGAAGATACACAACGATCTTTGTATCATATACGAGACGCTGACACGAGAGATAATACATCTAAAATATTGACGCTTAACACATACCGGGTTGAGGCAGGTCAGAACCTGGCAGGGGTGGAGGTAGGTCAGGAACCCGGAAGAAGTGGAGGTTAGTCAGAGCCTGGCAGGGGTGAAGGCAGGTCAAAGCCTGGCAGGGGTGAAGGCAGGTCAGAGCCTGGCAGGGGTGAAGACAGGCCTGAGCCTGGCAGGGGTTGAGGTAGATTAGAACCTGGAAATGTTAAGCAAGTCCGAACCTGGCTGGGAAGGAGGCTGGTCAGAGCCTGGAAGGGTTGGAGGCTGGTCAGAGCCTGGCAAGGTTGGAGGCTGGTCAGAGCCTGGAAAGGTTGGAGGCTGGTCAGAGCCTGGCAGGGTTGGAGGCTGGTCAGAGCCTGGCAGGGTTGGAGGCTGGTCAGAGCCTGGCAGGGTTGGAGGCAACACAGAGTATTATGAACGCAGGTGTAGTCTAGTAGCCTGCACACCTGGTTGTTGCACGATAACAAAGGGAGAAATTAGGAACGAGCATAAGGCAGCAGAGAGTAGATAGTTATATTTCCTTCACCAAGCAGCAAGAAATAATGTGTACGATATGTACAGGATATGTACAGTAAGGCAAATGCAAGCAAGAGACACGTGAGAACTGTAGCCACCAGACTCGGAGGTAAGTCTGCCAGTGTTGATTCACGAGTATACCACATCGCTTCACAACTTTGACAGGCTTCCTTGTGATTGGCTGGTTGAAACAAGGTACTAGCATAACGAGAGGCCCCTACTCGTTACACTCTTAGCACCTGGTTCCCTGGTGGAGAGGCAGCCTATATGGGTGTATGACATGCACTGAATAGAATATACTCTTAGCATGCCACACAGAGCCAAGCAAGGGTTACCTGTAGTTGCTTCCAAAGGGCTCTGCCTCCGGGGTCTGGTCCCAGACCAGGCCTCTTGGTTGCTGGCTTGATCAATCAACCTGTTGGTGTCCACCGTCCGCACTTTGATATGTTTGCACCACAGCCCAACTGATAAGGAGCCGTTCTGAGGAATTTGTCGAGTTCCCTCTTGAAGACACCTCGGGGCCTGTAGGAAAGCAGGTTAGAGCCAGGCAGGGGTGGAGGCAGGGTAGAGCTAGGCAGAGGTGAAGGCAGGGTAGAGACAGGCAGGGGTGGAGGCAGGTTAGAGCCAGACAGGTGTAGAGGCACTTTATAGCCAGGGAGGGTGGAGCCAAGGTAGTGGCACTTGACATTGCTGGTGCTCACGAAAGAGTATGGCATCAAGGACTCTTGACAAAACTGCAAACACTAGGAGTAGCCGGCTGCACTATACCTCTTCAGTGATTACCATCAAGGCAGTTCTCTAAGCGTAGTTCTGAACGAGACAGAGTCAACAAGACACACTATTGGGGCAAGTGTTCCACAGGGATGTGTGCTTTGCCCATTGTTATTGAATGTCTACTTAAATGACCTCATTCATCTTATTCCAGACTCCCATGCATATGCGGACGACTGTACCCTGACATTTACTTATCAAAGAGAGAGAAAATGGTAGTTGTTCTAAATTACATCAATCACCAGCTTACAGCTATATCTGTCTGGGGTAAACGATGGCAAGTCATATTTGCTTTTGAGAAAACACAAATGATAATGGTCTCTTGGAACCATGATGGTAATGTTGGAGCAGTGGTAAGAATGATTGGGAGAGTGTTGGCACCTGGTATGAAGTAGATATCCTTGAAGTAAAATTTGACTCCAAACTGAATATGAAGAATCACGTTGTGAAACTTGCAAAGTGGCCAGTAAGCTTACAGCACTTAAACGTATCTCGCATCTGCTCGATAGTAGAGGTTTCAAGATTTTGTACGAGGCACAAGTACACTCACATCTTGATCCACTTTCTTGGATTGCCTGCTTCCCCCTTCCCCTCGACTCATCTGCGACTTCTTGACAGAGTAGAGAACAGAGAAAAACGACTCATCTCTCGTCTGGACCCATCCTGGATAGATCTGTAATTTCAGTAGAGCCTTTAACACTGGAGGAATGTGAGTATCCTGGTTGTTATGTACAAGGCCAGTATTGTCAAAGTACCACACCTGGCTCCACTCCGAGGCTATCGAGAAGTGAGCTTCTACACTACAAGACGGGCAGCAAGCAGCAGCTTCACTCTGACTCTACCCTTCTCCAGAACATTACTTCATCTGACATCATTTATTCCTAGGATGACTCGCGTCTGGAATATGTTCGTACAGCATAATGACATCAACGAAATAAAATCAGCTGACCAAATGAATCACTGGCCCGCAGATGGCTACAGTTTCATCCTGCTTCCTATTTGTATATCCCTTAACAATTAAAAGGCTTTCAAATGAGCTGATGTAGGTAACAGCTCTTAGCTTGTAAAGAAAGTTAGGTGCCCTTAACCTAACCTTTAAAACAGTGTGTAAGAAAAAGGAGAGAGAGAGAGAGAGAGAGAGAGAGAGAGAGAAGAGCAGCAACTTCACTCTGGCTGTACCCTTCTCCAGAACATCACTCCATCTGAGATCATATATCCCCAGGATGACTCGAGTATGGAACACATTCGTACAGCATAATGATGTCAACGAGATAAAGTCAGTTGATCAAATGAAAATGCTGGCCCACAGATGGCTCCAACTTCATCCTGTTCCCTACTTGTATGTCTCATAACAATAAAAATGCTTTCAAATGAGCTGATGTAGGTAACAGCTCTTAGCTTGCCAATAAAGTTAGGAATCCTTAACCTGTAAATAGCTGTCAATAAAGCTAGGGATCCTTAACCTTGTCAAACCCTGTGTAAAAAAAAAAAAAAAAAGAGAGAGAGAAAAGAGAGAGAGAAAGAGGAGGGGAGAGAGAGAGAAAAGGGGAGAGGGAGAGAGAAAGAATGTCCAGGTAGTGGTGGTCAGGTATGGCTGGGGTAGTGACTATTGCCCTCAGCTCTCTACTCGGCTCCTAACCCCATCCGTACTCCTTCTTCCCACTCCGCCCCCTAACCCTTCCTTAACCACATACCCCACATCTAGCCCCACACCAACCCCCATCCAGTCATTACCATGTCTGTCCATTTTACTGTTTTCTAGGCTAGTTTTTATGCTTAGCGACTTCTTGCACTGCCAATGACACCGTAGCAGCGGCCAGGCTGGGCAGGCTGCTCTCCAGGCTGGGCAGGCTGCTCTCCAGGCTGGTCACAATGCTATAGAACATACCAGCATTGCTTGTCTTCGCTCACTTACTCAATGAATGAGTCTTGTACCTTCCTGCTGTCAGAAGATTGCCATTTCTCCCTACGGTTATTCAGGTACAGGTACGCATAAGGGCATTTATCATGTATAGTAACATAAGTGTAAATTATCTGGGATAACCCAAAAAAGTCAGACAATTTGACTTATTTCTAATAGGGTTTGTTACAGTTGTGAAGTCTTGTTTGGTAGTGTCGTTTTATACATAAAGATGATTACCCTCGACCCATGATATTGAGCAACCTCCCTGATGAAAAAGGATTGGATACCACCACAACCCTTCTATGTGTAATGAGAAAATCATCGCCCCCAATTAGGGAGACATCTTATATAACTTTCTAATGTAAAAATTATGCTATTTACTATGGCTGGACACCACCTATAAGAAGCCATTGTCACGAAATTATAAACTGGCCAGAAAATTATTGCCTTCATTGTCGCTTAAATATCCGTTGTGCAATCGCAAAAAAAAAAAAAAAAAGGCAATTGCAACTTGTATAATTACTACCAATTCAGAGTCATGTACTTATATATCTGTTATATCTATGTGACTCTGATGGGTTAGTATTATACCCCTTCAAGAATATCTTATTATTCCACATACACTTTTTAAATTACACCAAAGTGGTTGTGTCGCTTACCTTTTATATCCTACCTCTCCCCCCCTCTCTCATCCTTTTCCAGTATTTCTATCCTTACCCATCCTTCTTCCTTACCCATCTTACCAAAGCTCTGGTCATAAGAAGAAGAAGAAGGTGGTGGTGTTTGGGTAGTGTGGTGATGGTGTTTGGGTAGTGAAGTGGTGGTGTTTGGATAGTGTAGTGGTGGTGTTTGTGTAGTGTAGTGGTGGTGTTTGGGTAGTGTAGTGGTGGTGTTTGTGTAGTGTAGTGGTGGTGTTTGGGTAGTGTAGTGGTGGTGTTTGGGGTAGTGTAGTGGTGGTGTTTGGGTAGTGTAGTGGTGGTGTTTGTGTAGTGTAGTGTGGTGTTTGGGTAGTGTATTGGTGGTGTTTGGGTAGTGTAGTGGTGGTGTTTGAGTAGTGTAGTGGTGGTGTTTGGGTAGTGTTGTGGTGGTGTTTGGGGTAGTGTTTTGTGGTAGTGTTTGGGTAGTGTAGTGGTAGTGTTGGGTAGTGGCAGCATTAGCTAGTGCATTGAAGTCTCAGTGTTTGGGTAGTGTGGTGGTAGTCACAGTGTTTGGGTAGTGTGGTGGTAGTCACAGTGTTTGGGTAGTGTGGTGGTAGTCACAGTGTTTGGGTAGTGTGGTGGTAGTCACAGTGTTTGGGTAGTGTGGTGGTAGTCTCCCGTGTTTGGGTAGTGTGGTGGTAGTCTCAGTGTTTGGGTAGTTTGGTGTAGTCACAGTGTTGGGTAAATGTGGTGGTAGTCCAGTGTTTGGGTAGTGTGGTGGTAGTCCTAGTGTTTGGGTAGTGTGGTGGTAGTCACAGTGTTTGGGTAGTGTGGGGTAGTCCAGTGTTTTGGGGAGTTTTGGTGGTAGTCACAGTGTTTGGGTAGTGTGGTGGTAGTCACAGTGTTTGGGTAGTGTGGTGGTACAGTGTTTGGGTAGTGTAGTGGTAGTCACAGTGTTTGGGTAGTGTGGTGGTAGTTCACAGTGTTTGGGTAGTGTGGTGGGTACAGTGTTTGGGTAGTGTGGTGGTAGTCCCCAGTGTTTGGGTAGTGTGGTGGTACAAATGTTTGGGTATGGTGGTGGTAGTCCAGTGTTTGGGTAGTGTGGTGGTAGTCCAGTGTTTGGGTAGTGTGGTGGTAGTCACAGTGTTTGGGTAGGTGGGGGTGGTAGTCCAGTGTTTGGGTAGTGTGGTGGTAGTCCAGTGTTTGGGTAGTGTGGTGGTAGTCACAGTGTTTGGGTATTTTGGTGGTAGTCACAGTGTTTGGGTAGTGTGTTAGTCACAGTGTTTGGGTAGTGTGGTGGTAGTCACAGTGTTTTGGGAAATGTGGTGGTAGTCTCAGTGTTTGGGAGTGTGGTGGTAGTCCAGTGTTTGGGTAGTGTGGTGGTAGTCACGTGTTTGGGTATGTGGTGGTAGTCCCAGTGTTTGGGGAGTGTGGTGGTAGTCACAGTGTTTGGGTAGTGTGGTGGTAGTCACAGTGTTTGGGTAGTGTGGTGGTAGTCACAGTGTTTGGGTAGTGTGGTGGTAGTCACAGTGTTTGGGTAGTGTGGTGGTAGTCACAGTGTTTGGGTAGTGTGGTGGTAGTCACAGTGTTTGGGTAGTGTGGTGGTAGTCACAGTGTTTGGGTAGTGTGGTGGTAGTCACAGTGTTTGGGTAGTGTGGTGGTAGTCTCAGTGTTTGGGTAGTGTGGTGGTAGTCCAGTGTTGGGAGTGTGGTGGTAGTCACAGTGTTTGGGAAGTGTGGTGGTAGTCTCAGTGTTTGGGTAGTGTGGTGGTAGTCACAGTGTTTGGGTAGTGTGGTGGTAGTCACAGTGTTTGGGTAGTGTGGTGGTAGTCACAGTGTTTGGGTAGTGTGGTGGTAGTCACAGTGTTTGGGAAGTGTGGTGGTAGTCACAGTGTTTGGGAAATGTGGTGGTAGTCCAGGGGTTTGGGGAGTGTGGTGGTAGTCACAGTGTTTGGGTATTTGGTTTGGGAGTCACAGTGTTTTGGGGAGTGTGGTGGTAGTCACAGTGTTTGGGTAGTGTGGTGGTAGTCAAAAGTGTTTGGGGTAGTGGGTGGTAGTCCAGTGTTTGGGAAATGTGGTGGTAGTCCAGTGTTTGGGAAGTGTGGTGGTAGTCACAGTGTTTGGGTAGTGTGGTGGTAGTCCAGTGTTTGGGTAGTGGGGGTGGTAGTCCAGTGTTTGGGGAGTGTTGGTGGTAGTCCAGGTTTGGGTAGTGTGGTGGTAGTCACAGTGTTTGGGAAGTGTGGTGGTAGTCACAGTGTTTGGGTAGTGTGGTGGTAGTCACAGTGTTTGGGTAGTGTGGTGGTAGTCACAGTGTTTGGGTAGTGTGGTGGTAGTCACAGTGTTTGGGTAGTGTGGTGGTAGTCACAGTGTTTGGGTAGTGTGGTGGTAGTCACAGTGTTTGGGTAGTGTGGTGGTAGTCACAGTGTTTGGGAAGTGTGGTGGTAGTCTCAGTGTTTGGGAAGTGTGGTGGTAGTCACAGTGTTTGGGAATTTTGGTGGTAGTTTTCCCGTGTTTGGGGAGTTGTGGTGGTAGTCTTTAGTGTTTGGGTAGTGTGGGGGGTAGTCACAGTGTTTGGGTAGTTGTGGTGGTAGTCTCAGTGTTTGGGGAGTGTGGTGGTAGTCACAGTGTTTGGGTAGTGTGGTGGTAGTCCATGTTTGGGTAGTGTGGTGGTATTTACAGTGTTTGGGTAGGTGGTGGTAGTCCAGGTGGGGGTTTGGGTAGTCCCTAGTTGGGGGAGTCTCAGTGTTTGGAAGTGTGGTGGTAGTCACAGTGTTTGGGTAGTGTGGTGGTAGTCACAGTGTTTGGGGAGTGGTTGGTGGTAGTCACCGTGTTTGGGTAGTGTGGTGGTAGTCACAGTGTTTGGGTAGTGTGGTGGTAGTCACAGTGTTTGGGTAGTGTGGTGGTAGTCACAGTGTTTGGGTAGTGTGGTGGTAGTCCAGTGTTTGGGTGTTGTTGTAGTCCAGTGTTTGGGTAGTGTGGTGGGTAGTCACAGTGTTTGGGTAGTGTGGTGGTAGTCCTGTTTGGGTAGTGTGGTGGGAGTTTACGTGTTTGGGTAGTGTGGTGGTAGTCCAGTGTTTGGGTAGTGTGGTGGTATCACAGTGTTTGGGAGTGTGGTGGTAGTCTCAGTGTTTGGAAAGGGGGTGGGTAGTCACAGGTTTGGGTTTGTGTGGTGGTAGTCACAGTGTTTGGGTAGTGTTTGGGGTCACAGTGTATGGGTAGTGTGGTGGTAGTCTCAGTGTTTGGGTAGTGTGGTGGTAGTCACAGTGTTTGGGTAGTGTGGTGGTAGTCTCAGTGTTTGGGTAGTGTGGTGGTAGTCACAGTGTTTGGGTAGTGTAGTTTAGTGTGTACTCACCTATATATGATTCCAGGGGTCGAGTCAGAGCTCCTGCCCCCGCTTCTTCACTCTGTGTGTGGGTGAGCACAGGACTTGGTGTTATTACAGTTGTTAACACAATGGTCCTCATGTCAGTGTACCGTACGGGTGAACTTTCGTGCCCAGGGTTCTCTCTCATTCCTTCGTCATCACCCAAGATGTAGGTTCAACATTTGTACATGGCCATGTTAGGAAAATCATTATTATTATTATTATTATTATTATTATTTATTAGTAGTAGTAGTAGTAGTAGCAGTAGTAGTAGTAGTAGTAGTAGTAGTAGTAGTAGTAGTAGTAGTAGTAGTAGTAGTAGTAGTATTTGTATTATTATTACTGCATTTTGTTTCTTGCAAAGCGACAAACTTATTTGCATCATATAGTTCCAGAAATGGAAGCCAGAAGGCTCGATCCTCCGTCCGCTAAGCGCGAGACAGGGTAAGGACGAGAGCTGGTGCTTGTGGTAAGACTAGCCCAGCTGGTGACCACAGATGACAGGAATTCACAAGGAAGACTCCAAGCGACATTTCGGTCCGTCTGATTAAGTTTCGACGTGATAATGGTTTTGGACGGGGTAGAATGCAGTGTCTACTGAAGAAAGTTACTTCTGGGTGCAATACTGTGCCTTTCCTGAACCCAGCTATGTAGGCTCTCAACCTAGGAAGGTCGGGCATAGTACTAGCCACACAGAGTACTATGTGATTCCCGGAACCCAACAAGAAGGCTAATATCGTGGTAGTTACCTAGTACTATAAGAGTTGCCTGTACTCAACAAGGGGCTAGTATCATAGTAGTTACCTAGTACTATAAGAGTTGCCTGTACTCAACAAGGGGCTAGTATCATAGTAGTTACCTAGTACTATAAGGGTATCCTGTACTCAACAAGGGGCTAGTATCGTAGTAGTTACCTAGTACTATAAGATTATCCTGTACACAACAACTGGATAGTATCGCAGTAGTTACCTAGTACTATAAGAGTAGCATGTACTCAAGGGGATAATATTACAGTATTTACCTAGTACTAGGAGAGCTGTATGTACTCAACAAGGGGCTAGTATCTCAAAAGTTACCTAGAACTAGGAGAGCTGTATGTGCTCGACAAGGGGCTAGTATCGTGGTAGTTACCTAGTACCAGGAGAGTTGCCTGTATTCAACAAGGGGCTACTATCGTGGTAGTTTCTTAATGCTAGGAGAGTTGCCTGTACTCAACAAGGGGCTAGTATCGTGGTAGTTACCTAGTACTATACGAGTAGCCTGTACTCAACAAGGGGCTAGTATCGTGGTAGTTACCTAGTATTATTAGAGTAGCCTGTACTCAACAAGGGGCTAGTTTCGTGGTAGTTACCTAGTACAATAAGAGTAGGCTGTACTCAACAAGGGGCTAGTATCGTGGAAGTTACCTAGTGCTAGGAGAGTTGCCTGTACTCAACAAGGGGCTAGTATTGTGGTAGTTACCTAGTACTATAAGAGTTGCCTGTACTCAACCAGGGTCTAGTATCGTGGTAGTTACCTAGTACCAGGAGAGTAGCCTGTACTCAACAAGGGGCTAGTATCGTGGCAGTTTCCTAGTACTAGGAGAGTTGCCTGTACTCAACAAGGGGCTAGTATCGTGGAAGTTACCTAGTACTATATGAGTAGCCTGTACTCAATAAGGGGCTGGTATCGTGATAGTTACCTAGTGCTAGGAGAGTTGCCTGTACTCAACAAGGGGCTAGTATTATGGTAGTTATCTAGTACTATAAGAGTAGCCTGTACTCAACAAGGGGCTAGTATCGTGGCAGTTTCCTAGTACTAGGAGAGTTGCCTGTACTCAACAAGGGGCTAGTATCGTGGTAGTTACCTAGTATTATTAGAGTAGCCTGTACTCAACAAGGGGCTAGTTTCGTGGTAGTTACCTAGTACAATAAGAGTAGCCTGTACTCAACAAGGGGCTAGTATCGTGGTAGTTCCCTAGTACTATAAGAGTAGCCTGTACTCAACAAGGGGCTAGTTTCGTGGTAGTTACATAGTGCTAGGAGAGTTGCATGTACTCAACAAGGGGCTAGTATCGTGGTAGTTACATAGTGCTAGGAGAGTTGCATGTACTCAACAAGGGGCTAGTATCGTGATAGTTACCTAGTACTAGGAGAGTTACATGCACTCAACAAGGGGCTAGTATCGTGGTAGTTACCTAGTACTATAAGTGAAGCCTGTACTCAAGGGGCTAGTATCGTGGTAGTTACCTAGTGCTAGGAGAGTTGCATGTACTCAACAAGGGGCTAGTATCGTGGTAGTTACCTAGTAGTATAAGAGTAGCCTGTACTCAACAAGGGCCTAGTATCGTGGTATTCCCAAAGTAAAATAAGAATACCTGTACTCAACAAGGGCTTTATGTGGTGTTACCTGTACAATAAATAGCCTGTACTCAAAAAGGGGCTTTCGGGTAGTTCCCTAGTACAAAAAGAGTGCCTGTACCAAAAAGGGGTATATCGTGGTAGTTACACATACTCAAAAAGACCTCAATCGTAAAGCTAATCGCTGATAATCTCCTCTCATAAAATTTCCTCAGGCACCTCGCAAACTCTGCACTCATATTAGGTACACCTCCTAGAAAGAATTCCTGCAGTGGGGGAGCTCAAAAAATTATCTCTCAACACGCGCTCATGACACCGGTTTAAATTTAAGGGTTAGGTCACAGTGAAAAAGAAATTCTCTTCTAAAGCAGATTTCCCCTAAGCTTGATCTGACAGTTTGGGACCTTTTTGTCGTTGCAGGTTCGAATCTGCTCCGGGCCCCGACTCATCGCTTGTCGCTACTGGGTCCACTCCCCCCCCGGGGGGCTTGTAACCCCTTTTTTAAAAATTTATTGCAATTTTGCCCCCACTACATAAATCTCTAGATTATTTCACTTTCAAACAACTCTATGACTGAAGAAATACTTCCAAACATCCCTGTGACTCTTTGATCTTCAACTTCCAGTTGTGATCCTTGTTCCTGTGTCCCCTCGAATCATTGTCTTTTCCCCTTTTTCAATTCCCTTAGTTTTTTATATGTCTTATCTTTTCCCCCACATCTCTCTTGTTTTCCAGTGCCCAGGTCGTTTTTCCCTTAACCTCCCCTCGTAAAAAATTTGCTCCTTAGCCCGGGACTAGTCTCGTTGCAAAAGCCTTTGCACTTTTTCTAAATTCCGACGTGTTGGCCCAAGTATGGGTTCCAAACTGGTGCTGTAACCCAGTATGGGCCGAAACACGGTGTACAGAACCCTAAAACTTCCTCTTTGTGTGTGGTGGTGTGTGTGTGGTGTGTTGTGTGTGTGTTGTTTGTGTGTGGGTTTTTGGGTGGCGGAGTGGGGGGGGTATTTTTAAAAGGGGCTTTGGTTGTTGTAAAAAAAAATAATAAAAATAAAATTTAAAAATAAAAATAATAAAATTTAAAAATAAAAATTTAAATAAAATAAAAATAATAATAATAAAAAATAATACCTCCGCTTTTTCAAGTATTGCATTGATATAAAAAACTGGTGAGGGCAGAAAAATACGGGGGAAACAAAACACTGGGAAAATATGTTAGGCGCCCAGGTGTGCCCTGGGTAGGAAAAAAAAATTCATAAAAAGGTACCTATTTTTTTAAGGATCTATATTTTTGGGGTAAAGCGTATTTGGGGACCTATACCCCTCTCCATACGTCGATTCCAATCCCGCGACCGCGACTTCCTGTAATAATCGGCTTTTTAGGGGGTTACTATGTCCCCGCCCCAAAAAAGGGATGAAATCGAAACCCGTAATTGTCTTACACGATGTAAAATTTTGGGTTTTTTCTTTTCCTGTCTATAAAAAACACAAGAGAAAAAAGGGAATCTGCTACTTCTACTTACACATAGATCAACTACACATACAGTACACATAAATGTAATACATCCGTCTGGTTTTTTTTCTCTTTCTTTAAAAGTTGCGATCTTTTTTATTTACCTCATCTCCATGGGGAAGAGGGGAAGAGTCCTCCTCCGTAAGCAAGCAAGGGGTTAAGAAGGGAAAGGGTTATTAGCCCTAAGCTAAACAAGGGGCATAAATCCTTCTCTTGTATTAATTTTCTTGTTTTAAATTTTAAATATATATATATATATATATATATTATATATTAAATATATAAAAATTTTAAAATATATTATATATAAATATATATATATATAATATATATTATGGGTTTTACATCAGTGTATGTACGTAAATGTAATAGAAGTACAAACGTTCCGATACCCGCATGTTTTTGAGACAGGAAAAAAAATACCGCAACCTACCATCATTAAAAAATTTCAGGGCTTCGTTTTACACTCCTTGGCAGGGCGGTAGTACCTGCCAAGTACGTATTTAATATATACGATCCCATCGTATGGGTTAGTGGATAAGGGGGTCGTGTTTTCGCCCACCAGAGGCAGGCCAAAGCAGCATGGGTTGAGTCCTTGGCTATGCAGTGTTGTTATTGATCAATACCCCTTATTCGTGTCACAAAAATAATATATATATATATATATATAATAAATATATATAATATATATAAAATAAAATAAATATAAAATAATATATATATATATATATTTATATATAAAATATAATATATATATATTTTATATATATATAAAGTCGTGCCGAATAGCAGAACTTGGCGAATCTAGCTTAAATAACAACGCTCATCTTTCCATATACGACAAGTGAAAATTTGTGTATGCAAAATTTCGCAAAAATCATTCTGAACCTAACGAAAAAAATATATTTTCATTGTGTTTGATTAGTATAAAATTATTGTAAACGTATTTAAAATATATTTAGTTGGGGTTAGGCTAAAATAAATTGCGCTTGTTATAATAAGTTAGGCAAGTTTTTCTAAGATTTTTTTGCTGCAAAAAATTATAAATTCTTACATTAACGTTAATGAAAAAAAATATATCTTTAAACGTATAAGAGAAAATTTTTAGAAAAGGGCTTAATTTTAAATGATTTCTTTTCTAATTGACCAGTTTTACATATTCGGCACGACATAAATATATATTTTATATATATAATATTTTAAAATATAAATATATATAATATATTAATATATATATATATAATATATATATATATATATGTATATAAAATATATACATATATATATATATATTTATATATATATATATATATATAAATATTTTATATATATATATATATATATATATATAATATATATATAAAATATGTCGTGCCGAATAGGCAGAACTTGCCATTTTGGCTTAAATAGCAACGCTCATCTTGCCATATAGGGCAAGTGAAAATTTGTGTATGCGATAATTTCGCCAAAATCATTCTGAACCTAACGAAAAAAATATATTTTACTGTGTTTGTTTAGTATTAAATTATTGTAAACAAATCTAAAATATATTTTGTTTTGGGGGAGGCTAAAATAAATTGTTCTTGTTATAATAAGGTTAGGTAAAATTTTTCTAAGATTCTTCTGGTGCAAAATTAAAAATTTATACAATTAACATTAATGAAAAAATATATCTTTAAACGTATAAGAGAAAATTAGAAAGGATTTAATTTTAAATGAGTTCTTCTAATTTGACCATTTTACATATTCGGCACGACATATATATATTAATATATAATTTTATATATTTTTAAATATATATAAAATATATATATCAAGTCGGCCGTCTCCCACCGAGGCAGGGTGACCCAAAAAGAAAGAAAATCCCCAAAAAGAAAATACTTTCTTCATCATTCAACACTTTCACCACACTCACACATAATCACGTTTTTGCAGAGGTGCTCAGAATACAAACAGTTTAGAAGTATATACGTATAAAGATACACAACATATCCCTCCAAACTGCTAATATCCCAAACCCCTCCTTTAAAGAGCAGGCATTGTACTTCCCATTTCCAGGACTAAAGTCCGGCTATATAAAAATAACCGGTTTCCCTGAATCCCTTCACTAAATATTACCTTGCTCACACTCCAACAGATCGTCAGGTCCTAAATACCATTCTTTTCCATTCACTCCTATCTAACACACTCACGCACGCTTGCTGGAAGTCCAAGCCCCTCGCCCACAAAACCTCCTTTACCCCTTCCCTCCAACCTTTACGAGGACGACCCCTACCCCGCCTTCCTTCCCCTACAAATTTATTTACTCTCCATGTCATTCTACTTTGAAACCATTCTCTCTAAATGACCAAACCAAACCCCAACAACCCCTCTTCACCCTCCCGACTAATACTTTTATTAACTCCACATCTTCTCCTAATTTCCACACTCCGAATTTTCTGCATAATATTTACAAACCCCACCCTTGCCCTTAGACAGGACATCTCCACTTGCCTCCAACCGCCTCCTCGCTGCTGCATTCACAACCCAAGCTTCACACCCAATAAGAGTGTTGGTACTACTATACTTTCATACATTCCCTTCTTTTCTCCATAGATAACTTTTTTTTTTTTCTGCACATATACCTCAACGCACCACTCGCCTTTTTTCCTTATAAATTCTATGTTTAAACCCTTCATCCTTCATAAATCCATCCGCCGACACGTCAACTCCCAATATCTGAAAACATTCACTTCTTCCATACTCTTCCTCCCCAAATTTTTGATATCCAATTTTCTTTATCTAAATCATTTGATACCCTCATCACCTTACTCTTTCTATGTTCACTTTCAACTTTCTACCTTTAAACACACATTCCCAACTCTTTCCACTAACCTTTGCAATTTTTCTTTAGAATCTCCCATAAGCACAGTAATCATCACAAAAAGTAACTGTGTCAATTCCCATTTTGTATTTTATTCCCATAATTTAATCCCACCCCTCTCCCGAACACCCTAGCATTTACTTCTTTTACAACCCCATAATAAATATAATTAAACAACCATGGTGACATTACACACTCTTTCTAAGACCTACTTTTACCGGAAGTATTCTCCCCTCTTCTACACACCCTAACTGAGCCTCACTATCCCCCATAAAAACTCTTTACAGCGTTTAGTAACTTACCACCTATTCCAAAATACTTGCAACATCCCGCCACATTGCTCCCCTATCCACTCTATCATTATGCCTTTTCTAAATCCTTAAATGCAATAAAAACTTCCATATTTTATCTAAATACTGTTCACCCAAAATGCTTCAATGTAAAACTTGATCTACACATCCCCTAACCATTCTGAAACCTCCTTGCTCATCCGCAATCCTACATTCTGCCTTACCTCTAATTCAATCAATTATAACCCTACCGTATATATATATATATATATATAAATATATATATATATATATATATATATATATATATATATATAAATATATATATATATATATATATATATATATATATATATATATATATATATATATATATAAATATATATATATATATATATATAAATATGCAATAAGATCACAGTAAACAGTTGATTTCAAAATATGCAAAACAACCACTCTGAAGAATAGAGAAATTCCAAGCGCTTTCGTGACTACTCACATTATCAAGGAACTATGATATATATATATAATATAATATATATATATATATATATATATATATATATATATATATATATATAATATATATATATATATAATTCTTCCTCTCTTCTGACTTCTTGAACTTCAGCTACCAGATAGATTAGGGCAGGATAGCAGGTGGAGCGCACACAGACACACATACACACACACACACACACACACACACACACACACTCCTGGAGTTCAATCCCACCAAGTGCAAAGTCATGAAGATTGGGGAAGGGCAAAGAAGGCCGCAGACGGAGTACAGTCTAGGGGGTCAGAGACTACAAACCTCACTCAAGGAAAAAGATCTTGGGGTGAGTATAACACCAGGCACATCTCCTGAAGCGCACATCAACCAAATAACTGCTGCAGCATATGGGCGCCTAGCAAACCTCAGAACAGCATTCCGACATCTTAATAAGGAATCGTTCAGGACCCTGTACACCGTATACGTTAGGCCCATATTGGAGTATGCGGCACCAGTTTGGAACCCACACCTAGCCAAGCACGTAAGAAACTAGAGAAAGTTGCAAAGTTTGCAACAAGACTAGTCCCAGAGCTAAGAGGTATGTCCTACGAGGAGGTTAAGGGAAATCAACCTGACGACACTGGGGGACAGGAGAGATAGGGGGGACATGATAACGACATACAAAATAACTGAGGGAATTGACAAGGTGGACAAAGACAGGATTGTTCCAGAGTTTGGACACAGCAACAAGGGAACACAGTTGGAAGCTAAAGACACAGATGAATCACAGGGATGTTAGGAAAGTATTTCTTCAGCCACAGAGTAGTCAGTAAGTGGAATAGTTTGGGAAGCGATGTAGTGGAGGCAGGATCCATACATAGCTTTAAGCAGAGGTATGATAAAGCTCACGGCTCGGGGAGAGTGACCTAGTAGCGATCAGTGAAGAGGCGGGGCCAGGAGCTCGGACTCGACCCCCGCAACCTCAACTAGGTGAGTACAACTAGGTGAGTACACACACACACACACACACACACACACACACACACACACACACACACACACACACACACACACACACACTCACACACCCCACACACACACACACACACACACACACACACACACACACACACACACACACACACACACACACACACACACTCACACACACACACACACACACACACACACACACACACACACACACACACACACACACACACACACACACACACAAAACACACTCACACACACACACACACACACACACACACACACAAAACCACACAACACACACACACACACACACACACACACACACACATACACACACATACACACACACACACACACACACACACACACTAATCAAGCGTATCATCTGATCTGGGCCTCGGTAATCCAGTATTCCCACTTCGCAAAATTAGTCCATTAGTCAATGAAATAATTACATGCTCCGGGCGACTACCCTCATATTAGACTCCTACTCTCGGCTCATCACAGGATACTCACAGCATCTTTGCTACTGTACTCTCTTCGTGCACCCTGGCTACTGCCTCTGTCTGTCTGCTTACTGCCTCAGTCTCTCTTGCTGCTGCCTCTATATGGCTATTGCCTCTGTCTGGCTACTACCACTGTCTATTTAGCTACTGCTTCTGTCTCTTTGGCTTCTGCCTCTGTCTATCTGGCTACTGCCTCTGTCTGGCTACTGTCTCTGTCTGGCTACAACCTCTGTTTAGCTACTGCCTCTGTTTATTTGGCTACTGCCTCTGTCTGTCTGGTTGCGGCCTCTGTCGATCTGGCTACTGCCTCTGTCTATTTGGCTACTGTCTTTGTGTATCTGGCTACTGCCTCTATCTGTTTGGCTTCTGCCTCTGTCTGTTTGGCTACTTGTCTGTATGGCTACTGCCTTTGTCTCTCTGGCTGCTGCCTCTGTCTGTTTGGCTACTGCCTCTATCTGTTTGGCTACTTGTCTGTATGGCTATTGACTCTGTTTGGCTACTGCCTCTGACTATTTGGCTACTTCCTCTCTCTATTTGGCTACTGCCTCTGTCTATTTGGCTACTGCCTCTGTCTATTTGGCTACTGCCTCTGTCTTTATGGTTACTGCCTCGGTCTGTTTGGCTACTGCCTCTGACTATTTGGCTACTGCCTCTGTCTGTCTGAGTACTGCCTCTGTCGGCTACTGCTGCTACCTCTCTACAGCTTCTTTCGATCTTGCTGCTGCCTCTGCTGTTTAGTCGCTGCTTCGATTTAACCTAATACTGACACTACCTTCCTGGCTGCTGCGTCTTGTGCTGGGTTACTGCCCGTCTCTCTCTGCTTGGCTACTGCCTCTCCTTCTTGATTACTTCTATTGTCTACTTTTCTACTGCCTATGTCTAGCTTATTACTGCCTCTCTTGCTTGGCTACTGCCTCTATTTTACTGCAACCACTTTCTATCTGCCTGTTGCCTCTTTTACCTTGGCTTTGCCTCTATTTATGTAATCATTGCCTCGTCTACCCTATTTACTGCATCTCTGTATCTTGTTACAGGGCTGGGTGGGGCGGCTCATGTCAGGGCAGGGTGGTTCATGACAGGGTGGAGCGGTTCATGACAGGGTGGAGCGGTTCATGACAGGGTGGAGCGGTTCATGACAGGGTAGGGCGGGGTTGGGAAGGGTGGGATGGGGCGGAGCTGAATGACAACACACAAGTAAAAGGAAGTAGTGACTCGGGTCATGAACGTAATGAGAAAGAAAAAATTAGATCTTAGACGACACTGATCACTCAAAAATCTCACGAAGGAACTCCCACTATTTACACTGCATAAAACAGGAACCCGAGTACGAGAAAAACACACAATGCACACACACACATCCAGCACACACAAGCCTTAGCACACATTCACGTAGTCGTATACAAACACTAACTCATGTAGACAAAAACACGAACGCTTTTAGATACATGCGGGAATGACCGCTTGTAGCAAACAGAAGAACAAGCGCTTGTAGACACATACAGCTGGAGACACTGAGGTCGAACAGACTGCGTCATATAGAGTCCAGGAGAGACAGATGCAACAAAGACCCATAAATGAAATCGAAAGAAATACACGAAAATGCTTTTCCTCGTATGTAAAATGAGGAGTAAAATCACATCAAGTATCGGGTCCTTGTTTACAGGCTACATAAAGCACTTGTTGATTATAATCAACAAATGTGTGAAGTAATGAATGCGCAATACTACTCTGAGTGCAGTGAGCCATTAGGCAGTGTAAACATTGACAATCCAAATCACTTTTTCATTAGTAAGACCAGAAACGGTGCCGACATCTTCACAGTGTCTGATATAGTTCTAATTTCACTTCGAGGAAGCCAACTGCAGTCCTCGCACTCTACCCCATAACCAGACTCCAAAAATTCTACATTAACCAAAAATTATAGGAAATTGCCATCTCGTGCCTTAAATGTTTTATGGAGAAGAAGAGAAGAAGAAAAACCAGCACAAAGTTGGCAGTAAAGTTATTAGAAAATCCCACAGACTGATAGTGCTAATGTTACACATTATCAAGATCTTTTAAAAATGTTTGAAGAAACAACATTGTTGCCAATCACATGGACTAATAACATTTGCATAACCAAGTGTAGCATGTCTTTAGAGCGGGTAGCTCCTGCTATGTTGCAATGGCTGGGCCATTGCAACATGATTTTGGATACATAGAAAGACAAGCAAAATGCAAATATAGTGTTCTCTGACTTACAAAAGTCTTTGACAATAGCGACAGAGGAATAATCCCGCACATAATATGTACGAAAGGAATAAGTAAAAAAGTGTAAAGTTGGATATTTTAACTTTTTAACAAATAATATTCAAAGAGTATTGATACTTCCTGACAAGGTAAGTATTGGGGGGGGTGAGTCACCCACACCCACCTCCTGACGAGGTAACTGTGGGGGTGAGTCCCCCACACCCACCTCCTGACGAGGTAACTGTGGGGTGAGTCCCCCACACCCACCTCCTGACGAGGTAACTGTGGGGGTGAGTCCCCCACACCCACCTCCTGACAAGGTGGATGCGAGGGGACAAGTCCCCCTCACCTGCTTCTTGACCAAACTATAATGAGGAAAAAAATTAAAATTAACCATTGGAAAAACTGCAAAAATAGATTTTTTTATTGGATATATTTTCTTTGGGGCTTCAAATAATTTACATTTTACAAGATATTAACCAAGTACACCGTTTTCTATAACAAAAAAGAGGCATAAATTAAAAAATACAAAAATTTAAAAAAAAATCAGGACAACACATACTTAAACTCATGCCCGTAAATGTACGCGAACAGGTGCATAAACACACACACACACACCACACCCACACACACACACACACACACACACACCACCACCACCACACACACACACCCTCTCTCTCCCCCTCTCTCTCTCCCCTCTCTCTCCCCTCCTCTTCTCTCTCTCTCTCTTCTCTCTCTCCCCCCCCTCCCCCCCCCCCCCCTCTTTTTCCCCCCCCCCCCCCCCCTCCCCCCCCCCCCCCCCCCCCCCCCCCCCCCCCCCCCCCCCCCCCCCCCCCCCAACCCCCCCCCCCCCCCCCCCCCCACCCCCCCCCCCCCCCCCCCCCCCCCCCCCCCCCCCCCCACCCCCCCCCCCCCCCCCCACCCCCCCCCCACCCCCCCCCCCCCCCCCTCCCCCCCCCCCTCCCCCCCCCCCACCCCCCCACCCCCTCCCCCCCCTCCCCCCCCCCACCTCCCCCCCCCCCCCCCCCCCCCCCCCCCCCCCCCCCCCCCCCCCACCCCCCCCCAACCCCCCCCCCCAAGCCCCCCCCATCCCAAAAAACCCCTCTAAACCCTTTTTCCCCCCCCCTTTTCCCCTCCCTTTTTTTTTCCCCCTCCCCTCCCCTCCTTTCCCCTCCCTCCCCCTTTTCTCCCCCCCACCCTTACTCCTCCCCCGGGTCAAATCCCCACCCCCATACCCTCTCCTCTCTCCCCCCAAAACCCTTCCCTCCCTCTCCCCCTCTTTCCCCCTTTCCTCCCCTCCCCAACCCCCTCTCCCCCCCACCCCCCCTCCCTCCTCAGCCTTCTACTCGGTAAAAAAAAAAAAAAAAAAAAAAAAAAAAAAAAAAAAAAAAAAAAAAAAAAAAAAATATGGGGGGGCCTTAAAAGGACGGAAAACCAAGATCGGGAAGACAAAAACCAGGGGGGGAAAGACGGGAGTTAGGGGCCCAAAAAAGGGAGGAAGAGTGGGGAAGGAAGATAGTAGGGGTTTTGGAAAAAAAAATGGAGGACGGATAGCTGAAGAGTGCAAAGTGGGAAGTACGGGTTTTTAGCGGGAAACCCAAGGATACATGTTTAGAAAAAAAAACTGAAAAAGCCTAAAACAGATTAGAAAAAACAAATGACAATTCAGATGTGACACCCAGGAATTTAAAAGGGGCGCAGAAAAAGGGGGATGGAAAAACAACGGAGACATGCCGACACGAAGGCCCTAACAGACCCACGGGGGCCCCAGGGAAAAGACGAAGCAAAACTAAGACAAGCGACAGGTCCAAAGTCAATAAAGGGGTTTGTTATATGCAATTCTAACACCAATCAGTGGGCAAGGGCCCAGCGGGCCGGGTCAGTTTTTGTGTACGGGCCCCCAAAAAACCAAGGGGGCCAACTTTAAGAAAAAAAAAACAGGAAAAAGAAAAAAATGATTAAAGGGGCATCATGAAAAAAATAGGGGAGGAAAATATACCCAGGTGACAAATTTCAAGAATTGGGGGGTTTGGCGAGTGGAAGGATACGGCCTGCCCAGAGTAATTTTTCAAGGAAAATCAGTTCGAATCGGGAATTCTGAAAGGGAAAAAAGCAAGACGGGGGGACAAAGAGGGGTACCAGAGAGTATACCCCGCCGCAAACAGAACACAAGAAGAAAGGACTACATGAAAGAGGGGGTACAGAAACGCAAGGGGGGAACGGGAAGCAATAAAAATGAGCAGCCCCAGACCCCGGGGAAGGGGCAAACACCCCCACAGAATCCCCACCAAAAGCCCCCCAACCCGCGCTTTCCCCCAACGCAACTGCAAACCTATACTACAACCCACTCACTTTCCCTCTGCCCCCCAACCCCCCATATCAAAAACCTCACCCCAACAGCTGCCCCCTTATGGGCATTTTTCCCCCAAACCCCCATCAACACATATCCCACCTACCCCACACCCCCAAAAAGGGCCCCCCAAACCAAGGCCTCGCCCCCCCAAACCCCCAAATTACTTGCATAAACCACAATAAATAGAAAAAAAAACAAAGGGTTTGGTACACAAACCCGGATGGAATAACGAATAAACATAAGGAGGGGAAATTTTAAAGAATCAGTGAAAAACCCCCAGACATCATAGCAAAACACAAAACAAAACTCGCTGAGACAATAACAGACACAATCTTTTCCCCAAAAGGAATCAAAATCCTGAGGAAAGATAGAAGGAGTAGAGGGGGAGGAGGGGTTTTCACTGCTCAAAAAACCAAAGGGGAATTTTAGGAAATTTTGGGAAGGCCCGGGGCCCTGATTTTGGGAAAAACTACATTGGGAGGTACAATTCAGTCCGGGGAAAATAAAAATAGTCATTGGAGTGATGTATAAAACCCCCCACAAACTGCAGGAGGCCCAAAAAAAAGGAGTACGAAAAAACAACAGGGTGATTGGGGGGACCCCACTTTGGGTGAAAGGGGGCAAGAAACCCCACCGACAGAGCAAAGTTACTGGTAAAGGGCGATTTCAACCACAGGGAAAACGACTGGAAAGCCCCGGAGCCACATTGGGGGGCCCGAAACAAGGAGAGCCAAGATGATTGGGGTGTGGTACTTTTAAAACCTCATGCATCAACATGTTTAGGGACACAAACCCGAGAGAAGGGGAAGGGTGAGCCAGCAAGACTGGATCTTGTGTTCACCCTGAGGGAGTTTAGACATCAGGGTATCACTTACGAGAGCCCCCCTTTGGGGCAGCGAAACATGTGGTTTCCCGAGTTTTTGACAAAATAGAGAGTTACAAGTGGAAAGGTAACAAACTGGGAAAGGGGAAAAGGGCCCAAAATTAAAAGGGGGGGCTACACAAGGAAAAAAAAAACCTTTTTTGCAGGGGGTTTATTTGGGGCAAAAGAAAAGGGGAAAAATCAGTAAACCCAAAAAGATGGAAAGTGGCAACAAAGTGCAGGGAGGCAAGGAAAGTTTTGTTCCCAAAGGGGAAAAAGAAATAATAGGAAGACCAAAACGAGTCCTTGGGTTTTCCCAAGGTGTAGGGGGGGCAAAAACTAAGTGCAACAGAGAATGGGAAAAGGTACAGGGGCATAGGACCCAGGAAAAAAAGGGGATTGTAAAAGCCCAAAAAGAGTAACGCAATAAGGAGGGAGGGCCCCCACAGTAGAAAACGCATAGCATCCCCAAAATCAAATCTGACCCCAAACTGCTTTTAAGCCACAATTTGGAGGAAGACAAAAGTCAAGGGCCAGGTATAAGGGTGAGGAAAAAAAGGTGGAGAACTCACAAAAACGATCAAGAGTAAAGTAGGAAACCCAAACCCCGAGATTTAAGGGAAATATTTACAGTAAGACCCGGGAAAAGGCTCTGGGGGGACGACCAATGGGGACCCAACAAAAGGGAAAACACCCAAAAAAGTGGGTTGGGCGACAACATACGGTTTAGGAGGGGGGAGGTGAAGAAACTGCTAAGGGACATCGATACCTCAAAGGCAATGGGAAACCCGGGCAAAAATCTCTTTCCTGGGTTTCCCTTTGAGAGGGAGCAAAATATGTTGTGCATACCACTTTTCCACAAACTTCAACACATCCCTGGAAAATGGGGGAACTACCTGAGGAAAGGAAGACGGCAAATGTAGTTCCCATTTTTAAAAAAGGAGAAAAGAAAAGAGGGACTAAAAAAATAGACCTGTTTTCATTTTACGTGAAATAAATGCAAAAAATTTTGGGGAAGAAATTTTCAGGAAAAAAAAGGGTGGAGCACCGGGCGGAAAAAGGAAATATAAAAAGCCAACCAGCCGATTCACGGAAGGCAAAATTTCCCGTGTCAAAAAACCTCCCGGGGTTTTTAAAGAAAAAATAAAAAGAAGTAAAACAAAAAAGAGGGGGGGGTTTTAAAGCATCTTCTTTGACTGCAAGAAGGCCTTTTACACAGTTCCTCAAAAGAGATTAGTGCAGAAGCTAGAGCATCAGGCGCATATAACAGGAAGGGCACTGCAATGGATCAGAGAATACCTGACAGGGAGGCAACAACGAGTCATGGTACGTAATGATGTATCACAGTGGGCACCTGTGACGAGCGGGTCCCACAGGGGTCGGTCCTAGGACCAGTGCTATTTTGGTATATGTGAACGACATGACGGAAGGGTTAGACTCAGAAGTGTCCCTGTTTGCAGATGATGTGAAGTTAATGAGGAGAATTAAATCTGATGAGGACCAGGCAGGACTTCAAAGAGACCTGGACAACTGGACACCTGGTCCAGCAAATGGCTTCTCGAATTTAATCCTGCCAAATGCAAAGTCATGAAGATAGGGGAAGGGCACAGAAGACCACAGACAGAGTATAGGCTAGGTGGCCAAAGACTGCAAACCTCACTCAAGGAGAAAGATCTTGGGGTGAGTATAACACCGAGCATGTCTCCGGAAGCACACATCAATCAGATAACTGCTGCAGCATATGGGCGCCTGGCAAACCTGAGAACAGCATTCCGACACCTTAGTAAGGAATCATTCAAGACACTGTACACCGTGTATGTCAGGCCCATACTGGAGTATGCAGCACCTGTTTGGAACCCGCACTTGATAAAGCACGTCAAGAAACTAGAGAAAGTACAAAGGTTTGCAACAAGGTTAGTTCCAGAGCTAAGGGGAATGTCCTATGAAGAAAGATTAAGGGAAATCGGCCTGACGACACTGGAGGACAGGAGGGTCAGGGGAGACATGTTTAACGACATAAAATACTGCGTGGAATAGACAAGGTGGACAAGGACAGGATGTTCCAGGGAGGGGACACAGAAACAAGAGGCCACAATTGGAAGTTGAAGACACAAATGAGTCAGAGAGATATTAGGAAGTATTTCTTCCCGTCACAGAGTTGTAAGGCAGTGGAATAGCCTAGAAAATGACGTAGTGGAGGCAGGAACCATACACAGTTTTAAGACGAGGTTTGATAAAGCTCATGAGCGGGGAGAGAGAGGGTCTAGTAGCAACCGGTGAAGAGGCGGGGCCAGGAGCTAGGACTCGACCCCTGCAACCACAAATAGGTGAGTACAAATAGGTGAGTACACACACATACACACACACACACACACACACACACACACACACACATACACACATACACACACACACACACACACACACACACACACACACACACACACACAAAACACACACACACATACACATACACACATACACACACACACACACACACACACACACACACACACACACACACACACACACACACACACACACACACACACACACGTCTATGGGCGCCTGGCAACCCTGAGAATAGCGTTCCGACCCCTGCAACCACAATTAGGTGAGTACAATTAGGTGAGTACACACACACACACACACACACACACACTCACACACACACACACAGGAGCTGAGTCTCGACCCCTGCAACCACAATTAGGTGAGTACACACACATACACACATCTTTGGGCGCCTGGCAAACCTGAGAATAGCGTTCCGACCCCTGCAACCACAATTAGGTGAGTACAATTAGGTGAGTACACACACACACACACACACACACACACACACTCACACACACACACACACAGGAGCTGAGTCTCGACCCCTGCAACCACAATTAGGTGAGTACACACACATACACACATCTTTGGGCGCCTGGCAAACCTGAGAATAGCGTTCCGATACCTTAGTAAGGAATCGTTCAAGACACTGTACACTCTGTACATCAGGCCCATACTGGAGTATGCAGCACCACTTTGGAACCCACACCTGGTCAAGCACGTCAAGAAATTAGAGAAAGTGCAAAGGTTTGCAACAAGGCTAGTTCTGGAGTTCAGGGGTATGTCCTACGAAGAAAGGTTGAGGGAAATCGGACTGAAGACATTGGAGGACAGAAGGGTCAGGGGAGACATGATAACGACATACAAAATACTGCGTGGAATAGATAAGGTGGACAGAGACAGGTTGTTCCAGAGAGGGGACACAGAAACAAGGGGTCATAATTGGAAGCTGAAGACTCAAACGAGTCAGAGGGATGTTAGGAAGTATTTCTTCAGTCATAGAGTCGTCAGGAAGTGGAATAGCCTAGCAAGTGATGTAGTGGAGGCAGGAACCATACATAACTTTAAGACGAGGCATGACAAAGCTCAGGAAGCAGTGAGAGAGAGAGAGGACCTAGTAGCGATCAGTGAAGAGGCGGGGCCAGGAGCTGAGTCTCGACCCCTGCAACCACAATTAGGTGAGTACAATTAGGTGAGTGAGTACACATCTAGGGGTGAGTATAATACCAAGTACATCGCCAGAAGCAAACATTAACCAGATAACTGCTGCGGCATATGGGCGCCTGGCAAACCTGAGAATAGCGTTCCGGTACCTCAGTAAGGAATCGTTCAAGACTTTATACACTGTGTACGTCAGGCCCATACTGGAGTACGCAGCACCAGTTTGGAACCCACACCTGGTCAAACACGTCAAGAAAATTGCAAAAGGTTTGCAACAAGGCTGGTTCCTGAGCTAAGGGGGATGTCCTACGAAGAAAGGTTAAGGGAAATCGGTCTGACGACACTGGAGGACAGAAGGGTCAGGGGAGACATGATAACGACATACAAAATACTGCGTGGAATAGAGAAGGTGGACAGAGACAGGATGTTCCAGACATGGGACACAGAAGCAAAGGGCCACAATTGGAAGCTGAAGACTCAGATGAGTCAAAGGAATGTTAGGAAGCATTTCTTCAGCCACAGAGTTGTTAGGAAGTGGAATAGTCTGGCAAGCGATGTAGTGGAGGCAGGAACCATACATAACTTTAAGACGAGGTATGATAAAACTCATGGAGCAATGAGAGGGAGGACCCAGTAGCGGTCAGTGAAGAGCCGGGGCCAGGAGCCGAGTATCGACCCCTGCAATCACAATTAGGTGAGTACACACACACACACACACACACACATAAACAGACACACATACAAACAGACACACACACACTAACTGACAGACACACACACACACACACACACACACACACACACACACACACACACGCACGCACACGCAGATGCGCATGCGCGGGTTCATTATAGCCCTAGGTAGACAGGGTGACACATTGGGAAAGTGATGGTTGAGGTAGCGCAGTTTGTGGAGCCTCTCATGAAGGTTCCACACCCGCTTACTCCGGCCATTCGGCTCTCAACATACTCAAACAACCTTCCACTTCTAGCTGGCTCCAGAGGCGGCCCTCTGAGGGCTCGGATGACACGAGTTCGAGGCTCAACACATAGGGCGGCGCTGCGCCCCCTCGTAGGTGTAGCTGGCAGGAAGGTGAAGGAGGTGAGGGAACACGCCGCTGCTGTTTGGTATGCATGCCTTCAGTCCGCCCGGGGCGCCTCTGCTAGTAACTGCTTCTGCGGGTCTGCAGAACACCACCACACACACACCCCATTCCTGCAAATCATTCTTACACACACACACACACACACACACACACACACACACACACACACACACACACACGGGGCTATTGTCCAGAGAAGATATGGCATCTGAAGCAGGTACACCCCTATTAAACGAGGAGCCCAGTGGAAAGGAAGAATACAAGACTTATGCTAAGGCCCTATCGGTCCATCAAACAGGGACAGCAGTAAGTGAGGGGGGGGGAGAAGGTAAAGAAGGTGACAGGTCCCATGCAGAGGCACAATAATGCCACCAAGAGTTACAGGAAAAAATAAGGGAGACAATGGCTATGTACAAACGGGACCGAGAGACACACAGAGAAAGGCAATGGGAGGAGGAGAGGGAGAAGTTAGTGTTTATTCATAGGCTTCAGGAGAGCGAATGGAGGACACATAATGAAAGATGGCAGAAAAAAAAAACAGGAGATTGAAAACATCATCAAAGAAATAGGTGAGGAGGATATGATGGAGATAGTAAATTTTTAGAGAATGGGAGGGTACTTGAAGGGGAGAACAGCTGGTTAAACTGATTTTCGGGACAGAAATGGTGTGGAACAGGATCCTGCAAGAGAATCTATGGCTGAAGGAATTATCATACAAGACGGTGTTCCTAGACCTCGACAGAAGAGGAGTTGTTGAATGGAATTTCTGGGAAGTGAGCAGTGGAGGATTGTTTTAAGAAGGGAAGATAAAGTTTATGGAGCAGGAAGAGTGACCTAGTAGGGACCAGTGAATAGGCGGGGCCAGGAGCTGTGACTCGATCCCTGCAACCACAACTAGGTGAGTACAATTAGGTGAGTACAATTAGGTGAGTACATACATGGGTGTGAGGTCTCGGAGTAAACATCGTCTGCTTTGATGGACAAGTCTTTCCTCAAGAACCAAACTTTCTCTAACTCGGCATAAACTGCGAGAAGAGGCAGCGTTGGCCTGGGTAGAGAGAGGGCAGCTGGGAGGGTAGTGGAGGCAGGGGCATGATGGTGCGTCTTGATCAATCACTGAGCGCTACAGCTCAGACTGGAACGCTCTTCGAATGTTTGCGGTGCGATCAGAATACCCCTTTATCGGCGCACAGGGCCAAGGTGCTATTTAATTATTTGTTATAGTGGAGATAACCGGGCCGAGAATGCGGCGCTGGAGGGTATGAATGGAGTCCTTCCTGCCCACGTCACCCTTCAGGGTGGGTACTTCCACTCCCTCCGTCGCTAGCCGCCCCATTACCTTCACTCTCCTCCAGCACAGTCTCCGGTCTCCTCTCACCCGTTATTACTAACATACTGACCTTCTCGTTGCCCTCTTACTTCCTATCTCTCCCACAATATACTCCCTCACCAGCAACTTGATCCGGCCACTCACCCACACACCAGTCCTTGCCTAACACACACCCTGATCTACGTCTTCAAGCTCACAAGAAGAAGCTTCGTACCCATCATATCCCTCAGTTTCACACCTGATCCCTTCAAGGCAGGCGTCTCAAACTTGGAAATATTCTCCCCTGTGATCAGACCCGCGCACCTTGCATTTACCAGAAACAGTATGACCCACTTATGGCTTTAATGGTAACTCATAATAATAATAATAATAATAATAATAATAATAATAATAATAATAATAATAATAATAATAATAATAATAATAATAATAATAATAATGCGTAACAATAGTAACATATTTTACCCTCGTCTCATCGCGAGAAACCAATCATAGAGAGTTTTGAGACTCTCTGATCGCGGGTTCTATCCCCGCCTGTGGTATGGTTTGTTTCCAATCATACTGTTTAACTTTCCACTGTGACCTCTCCAATCATCGCAGAATTTGATCTTACTGCCTAATCTCATAGCCTAACCTTGTTTCCTCAACTAAGAAACTTATCCTACTCCCTAGCCTCACCTTTCAGCGAGGAAGTCTATCAACCTGCCTAACCTCACACTCATTCTACCATCTCAGCCCCACACCTCCAGCAGCAAGTCACTCTGTACACAAACTCTCTCGCTAGCCACTTTTAAAGCGCCTAGATGGTCACCTAGCCACTTCCCAGCAGCCTAGGTAGTTCTCTAGTCACTCTACAACCTCCTAGACGGTTTCTAGCTACTTCCTAACCATTTAGCCAGTACCCTAACCACACCTCAGCTAGTTCGATCCTAGTCCCTCACCAATTACTAGCTGGCTCCTCGTTACTTACAAACCACCTAGCCGGTTCCTAGTTACTACCCCATCAGTTAGCCAACTCCTAGCCACTCCCAACCACATTTCTGCCTCCCTAGACGTTCCCTATCTAACCGGTTCCTAATCATTACCAAACTATTTGACTAGCTGCTCAGTAAACGTTCATCCATCCTCCTAAAACCTAAGTTGATTCCTTCCAGTGTTGCTTCATGCGAATTTCTTGATCTACATTATTTAGCTTACTTAAGGATGCATTTGATTCATCGTCTGCTAAAAAAAATAACCTATGCAGAGTTCTGCATCTTTCTCAGGGGATACTGAGTTTACTGTTTACAATGGGTTGTGTAATAAGCTTTCAATGATGAGGTTCTAGTTCTCATCTCTACAGAACATGACCTTAAAACATTCCTAAGTGAGGCTGGACTAACAGAATCAGAGTAAAGTGAAGATAATACCCACAGTCCACAGTTAGTGTTATATTGTTAGAAATTTGTGCCCCCTAAAATTCTAATACCCCAACTACTTTTGATTGTCATTGTTGTTTTCAACGACCATTCTACCTCATAGTCTTAATTGTGTTTAATATCTACAGAATCTATCTCCTTTTTTTACAACTTACCGCATCACTGTTCCATCTTATTTTATTATAAACTAGCCATAACTTGTCTTCAATAATTCTACCTCACTTTAAGAAATACTCAATTGCCCAATTTTATTCTAAAATCCCTATTATTGCCCAATTTTCCTTTAAACTATATTGATCAAACTTATTGTAAACTTCTTTTATTGACCATTTTTATTCTATACTTTTTTAAACTAGTATTTTCAACTACAACTTTTATATTATCCTGTCTACCATCTTACTAGCATATTATAACCAAGTCATTGCCATTTTTATTTTTATCATTTTTTGTTATTATTCTTTTGCTACCTTAACTTGTGTATTTTATCCTGTCAATTTAAATATAGTTATACTCTAATTCTTGTAAACAACTTATATAAGACCTTAGTGAAATTACAATTGAGAGTCTTGTGCCTTTTTTATATTATTAGATTAAACTCAGATGTACTATAGCTCATTGTAGCTCAATACATAGTCAGTACCAAATTCATTATATTAGACCATAGTGTAATTACTAGTGAGAGACTGGTGCTATTTTTAATTTGTATTTTTATATTATTAGATTAAATCTAGTTGTACTATAGCTCATTCTAGCTCAAAACATAGACTCCACAAAAGTCATTATATTAGACCTCAGTGCAATTAAAGTGAGAGTCTTGTTCTATTTTTAATTTGTATTTTTATATTACTAGTTTATACCTAGTTGTACTTTAGTTCATTCCAGCACAACACATAGACAACATCAACTTCATTATGTGTAGTAGTGACTATACTCTATATGACCAAAATACTCTAGCTATATACTTGTCCAAACTTCCCACCACTACAGATATCAGTACTAAACTCAACACACAACTCAGGATATAAATAACCATAATTTAAACCTAGAAGATGATTGATCACGTTGACCCTGATCTAAACCTCCATAATCTGACACACAATCAAAACCTATTGGAAAGTAACTGCCTTTATTACACAGCATCACAAGCCACCACTATCCTAAACAATGCTAAAAGTCTATCAGTACTTAACTACAACATCAGGTCCTTAAGAACATAAGAACATAAGAACGAAGGAACACTGCAGCAGGTCTACTGGCCCATGCGAGGCAGGTCCAAGTCTCCTACCGGCTTAAGCCAATGCACCCAACCTAGTCAGGTCAGGTCACCTTGACTTAAGGGAGGAACACGGCAACCGTCCTGGTAGCACAAGCTAATCAGGTCCAACTCACACCCACCCACATCCACTCATGTATTTATCCAACCTATTTTTAAAGCTACACAACGTTCTGGCCTCTATAACTGTACTTGGGAGTTTGTTCCACTCATCCACAACTCTATTACCAAACCAGTACTTTCCTATATCCTTCCTGAATCTGAATTTTTCCAACTTAAAACCATTGCTGCGAGTCCTGGCTAGGCTGGATATTTTCAGCACACTATATACATCCCCTTTATTTATTCCTCTCTTCCATTTATACACCTCAATCATATCCCCCCTAATAATACGTCTTTCTAGAGAGTGAAGATTCAGGGCCCTCAGTCTATCCTCATAAGGAAGGTTTCTGATACATGGGATCAACTTTGTCATCCTCCTTTGTACATTTTCCAGAGCATTTATATCCATTCTGTAATACGGTGACCAAAACTGTGCAGCATAATCCAAATGAGGCCTAACCAAGGATGTATAGAGTTGAAGAACAACCTGAGGACTCCTATTATTTATGCTTCTTGATATAAACCCAAGGATTCTATTAGCTTTATTGCGAACACTTATGCACTGTTGTCTTGGTTTCAGATTACTGCTAACCAGAACTCCTAAATCTTTTTCGCAATCCGTAATATTAAGATCTACATTATTTAGTTTATATGTGGCATGGTTATTGTCCTGTCCAACATTTAGAACTTTGCATTTGTCTATATTAAACTGCATCTGCCACCTCTCCGACCACTGCATCAGTCTACTCAAATCTTCCTGGAGTGCTCTAATGTCCTCGTCAGAATGAATTCGACGGCCTGTTTTGGTGTCATCGGCAAACGTGCTGATGTCGCTCTTTATGCCCTCATCTATGTCGTTTATGTATATTGTGAACAGCAGGGGGCCCAACACTGACCCCTGTGGAACACCGCACGTGACGCTTCCCCACTCTGATTTCTCCCCATTTATGCAAACTCTCTGCTGCCTATTTGTCAACCATGTCTCTATCCAGGAAAAAATTTCTCCTCCTATTCCATGTGCCTTAATTTTCCTCAATAGTCTCTAATGTGGGACCCTGTCAAAAGCCTTACTGAAGTCCATGTACACAATATCATATTCATTACCATGATCTACTTCCTCAAATACCTTAGTGAAAAAAGTTAACAAATTCGTAAGGCAGGAACGCCCCTTTGTAAAACCATGCTGAGATTCGTTGATTAATTTATGCTTTTCAAGGTGGCTACGAATTGCCTCGGCAATTATTGATTCCATAAATTTTCCCACTATGGAGGTTAGGCTTATTGGTCTATAGTTTGAAGCTAAGGACCTGTCACCTGCTTTGAAAATAGGTATCACATTTGCCATTTTCCACTTATCTGGCACCATGCCAGTTTGTAGTGATATGTTGAAAAGATTAGCCAAAGGTTTGCTAGCTCCTCTTTACATTCCTTTAGAACCCTTGCATACAGTTCATCAGGGCCTGGGGATTTGTTAGGTTTTAATTTATCTATTTGCCTAAGGACCATGTCACTTGTGACCCTAATCGTGCACAGTTTATTATCGTCCTGTTCCACATAATTTATCATTTCTGGAATATCGCTGGTATCCTCCTGTGTAAAAACTGAGAGGAAGTATGTGTTAAAACTTCTACACATTTCCTTATCACTGTCAGTGAGCTGACCGAGGAACTTTTGAGTGGCCTATCTTGTCCCTGATCTTACTTCTGTATACCTGAAAGAATCCTTTTGGGTTAGTCTTCGAATCTCTTGCAACTTTAACCTCATAATCTCTTTTTGCTTTTCTAATTCCTTTTTTTATTTCTCTCTTTAACTGAATATATCGATTTCTTAATTGCCCCTCTCCTCTTTTGATTTGCCTATATATGCCTCTCTTTTGACCAATTAGATATTTTAATCTAGTGTTCATCCATTTAGGATCATTTTTGTTTGATCTGATTTCCCTATTTGGAACATAATTTGACTGAGCAGCTAGAACTATTAAGCAAACACTATGATGACCTCCTGGCACTCCTTGAATCACTAAAGACACTCTTCTCCTGCATTATTCTTACTGAGACCTGGCTTAAGCAGGACACAATAGATATCTACCCTCTACCAGGATACACAGCAATTCACAACTGCAGACCAAACCAAGTTGGGGGTGGTATTGCAATCTATTACTCTAACCAATTATCTTGTATTAGCACCACTTGCTTTAGTGATGAATATGGGAAATACATTTTTGCTAATTTTACTGTAAAAAACCTTAAGACACCTATAACAATCGGTGCCATTTACCGGATACCTCACACAAACATCCCAAATTTCAGTGAGAAATTAAAGTCACTAATAACAAACAGACAAATGAATAAGCACCACCTTCTCTTAGCTGGAGACTTCAACATCAACCTTGGCTTACTAGATGATCAGCCTGTAACTGATTTCATCAACAATATGAACAACACACTTCTCATACCAACAATAACTAAACCAACCAGGCTCACTGAGACAAGTGCAACCATAATAGACCACGTATGGACCAATATACTAGCCCCCCTTAAATCAGGGATAATCACAGATAGCACTACAGACCACTACCCTACCTTCCTCCTGACAAACATTAGTAAACCACCACTTGAATACAACAAAGTCTCATTTAGACTCCATGACGAGGCCTCAATAAGGAAGTTCACAGCTGACCTAAAGACTGTTGACTGGCCTACAGAATTCTCCAAGGCCAATGGTATTGATGACTGGACAGACATTTTTCTTAACAAATTACTTAGACTATACAACAAACATTGTCCTATAAAAACGAAACAGATCACAAACAAACGACTTGGTTGCCCATGGCTAACCAGCACCATTCTGAAATCCACTGACAAGAAACACCAATATGAAAAGCAATATAGACAGGGCTTAATACACAAAGATATTCTTAAACACTATTCATCAGTCCTCACCAAAGTAATAAAGAAAGCCAAACAACTATACTACTCCAGTAGATTCACAGACACTAGAGGAGATATAAAAAAGACCTGGAAAACACTCTCTCAGATTCTAGGGACCCACAAACTGAAAAAAAAACAAGAATATTGTCCCAACTAAACCTAATGAAACACCACTACATCCCACTGACACAGCTAACAAGATAAACAACTTCTTCTCAACCATAGGATCTAATCTCGCCAATAAAATCCCACATACCAATGCCCATGCCGGGGACTACCTAGATGGGAATTTCCCAAATTCCTTCTATCTTGCACCAACTGAGCCCTCAGAAGTCACCGAGATTATAAAGTCACTTAAAAATAACTCAGGGAATCTGTCTCATGTCCCACCATTACTGTTCAAGCGAGCTGCCCATATCCTTTCGCATCCTATTTCATTACTTTTTAACAAGTCACTAGAAACTAGCACCTTTCCGAAACTACTCAAGATGGCAAGGGTTACACCAATACATAAAGGTGGTGACCCTACAGACTTAAACAACTATAGGCCAATATCAAACTTACCATTGCTATCCAAAATCTTTGAGAAACTCGTGCACAGGAGACTATATTCATTTATAACAGCACAAAACATACTCAACCCCTGCCAGTTTGGATTCAGGAAAAATAAAAGCACTAATGATGCAATCATAAAAATGCTAGATCTGCTTTACACAGCATTGGAAAATAAGGAATATCCACTAGGAATTTTTATTGACCTAAGAAAAGCTTTTGACACAGTAGACCACGACATCCTACTCTACAAACTTGATTATTACGGTATAAGAGGCCATGCGCTTGCTTATTTCAAATCTTACCTTACTAATAGGTATCAGTTCCGCAGGGAAGTGTCCTTGGTCCCCTGCTCTTCCTCATATACATCAATGATCTTCCAAACGTATCCCAACACCTGAAACCCATTCTCTTTGCTGACGACACGACTTATGTCATCTCTCACCCTAATCTTGCCACCCTCAACACCATTGTTAATGAGGAGCTGATCAAAATATCGACTTGGATGACAGCCAATAAACTTACACTTAACACTGACAAAACCTACTATATTATGTTTGGTAGCAGAGCAGGAGATGCACAAATTAACATTAAGATCGACAACACTCTAATTACCAGACATAATGAGGGCAAATTCCTAGGCCTATACCTTGACAACAACCTGAATTTCAGCACCCATATCCAACACATAACCAAAAAAGTATCCAAAACGGTTGGGATCCTCTCCAAGATACGATACTATGTGCCGCAAAATGCCCTTCTCACACTATACCACTCACTTATTTATCCATACCTCACCTATGCTATTTGTGCTTGGGGATCAACTGCAGCAACACACCTAAAACCAATAATAACCCAACAAAAAGCTGCAATAAGAATAATCACTAAATCCCATCCCTGACAACCCCCCCCCCCCCCCACTCTTCATAGATCTAAACTTACTCCCTGTTCAGTACATCCACACTTACTACTGTGCAATCTACATCTACAGGACCTTAAACTCCAATATCAACCTTGACCTAAAACGCTTTCTTGATAGTTGTGACAGAACCCACAGGCATAACACCAGACACAAACATCTCTACGACATTCCCCGTGTCCGACTAAACCTTTACAAAAATTCAATGTATGTTAAAGGCCCTAAAATCTGGAACACCCTACCTGAGTACTCTAGAACTGCAGACACATTCATCACCTTTAAAACTACCATTAGAAAACATTCTTATCTCCCTGATACACCCCATCAACTAACTCCACGAATACCACCTGGTGGTTCACACTTACACTCACTCACCCATTTGACCATAAACAGAAATATTAATCTCAATCTTAAAATAATGAATCCTATGATACTCCAATACTGAAACTAAGTACTGTGCCAAAACAAAAGCATTCACATTGCTAAACTCACAAACTAGTATTTAGTCACTTAGCCATAATACCAACTTACCTCATAATTTGTAATATTTTAAAATAAAGAATTAAACTAAGTCTGCCCGAAATGCCTAGCCATGCTAGGTGTTCTAGTGGTACACTCTGTAATCATTATTTAACTACATGTAAACCACACAACAACCAAATTCTGTAAATTCAACATTGTAATCTTTATAGAGAATAATCTTTGAATTTGAATTTGAATTTGAATGATGAGATTCTAGTTCTAAAAAGTTGAGGTTCTAGTTCTCAAAGATGAGGTTCTAGTTTTCAAAGATGAGGTTCTAGCTCTCAATGATGAGGTTCTAGCTCTCAGTGATGAGGTTCTAGCCCTCAGTGATGAGGTTCTAGCTCTCAGTGATGAGGTTCTAGCCCTCATTGATGAGGTTCTAGTTCTCAGTGGGGAGCTCCAGTGATGAGTTCTAGCTCTCAGTGATGAGGTTTCTAGCTCTCAGTGATGAGGTTCTAGCTCTCAGTGATGAGGTTCTAGCTCTTACTGATGAGGTTCTGGCTCTCAGTGATGAGGTTCTAGCTCTCAGTGATGAGGATCTAGCTCTCAGTGATGAGGTTCTAGCTCTCAGTGATGAGGTTCTAGCTCTCAGTGATGAGTTTTCTAGCTCTCATGATGAGGTTCTAGCTCTCACTGATGAGGTTCTAGCTCTCAGTGATGAGGTTCTAGCTCTCAGTGATGAGGTTCTAGCTCTCAGTGATGAGGTTCTAGCTCTCAGTGATGAGATTCTAGCTCTCAGTGATGAGGTTCTAGCTCTCAGTGATGAGGTTCTAGCTCTCAGGATGAGGTTCTAGCTCTCAGTGATAAGGTTCTAGCTCTCAGTGACTGAGGTTCTAGCTCTCAGTGATGAGGTTCTAGCTCTCAGTGATGAGTTCTAGCTCTCAGTGATGAGGTTCTAGCTCTCATGATGAGGTTCTAGCTCTCAGTGATGAGGTTCTAGCTCTCAGTGATGAGGTTCTAGCTCTCAGTGATGAGGTTCTAGCTCTCAGTGATGAGATTCTAGCTCTCAGTGATGAGGTTCTAGCTCTCATGATGAGGTTCTAGCTCTCAGTGATGAGGTTCTAGCTCTCGATGATGAGGTTCTAGCTCTCAGTGATGAGGTTCTAGCTCTCAGTGATGAGGTTCTAGCTCTCAGTGATGAGGTTCTAGCTCTCACTGATGAGGTTCTAGCTCTCAGTGATGAGGTTCTAGCTCTCACTGATGAGGTTCTAGCTCTCAGTGATGAGGTTCTAGCTCTCAGTGATGAGGTTCTAGCTCTCACTGATGAGGTTCTAGCTCTCATGATGAGGTTCTAGCTCTCAGTGATGAGGTTCTAGCTCTCACTGAGAGGTTCTAGCTCTCAGTGATGAGATTCTAGCTCTCAGTGAGAGGTTCTAGCTCTCACTGATGAGGTTCTAGCTCTCAGTGATGAGGTTCTAGCTCTCACTGATGAGGTTCTAGCTCTCAGTGATGAGGTTCTAGCTCTCAGTGATGAGGTTCTAGCTCTCAGTGATGAGGTTCTAGCTCTCAGTGATGAGGTTCTAGCTCTCAGTGATGAGGTTCTAGCTCTCAGTGATGAGGTTCTAGCTCTCAGTGATGAGGTTCTAGCTCTCAGAGATGAGGTTCTAGCTCTCAGTGATGAGGTTCTAGCTCTCAGTGATGAGGTTCTAGTTCTCAGTGATGAGGTTCTAGCTCTCAGTGACGAGGTTCTAGCTCTCAGTGATGAGGTTCTAGCTCTCAGTGATGAGGTTCTAGCTCTCAGTGATGAGGTTCTAGCTCTCAGTGACGAGGTTCTAGCTCTCAGTGATGAGGTTCTAGCTCTCAGTGACGAGGTTCTAGCTCTCAGTGACGAGGTTCTAGCTCTCAGTGACGAGGTCTAGCTCCAGTGACGAGGTTCTAAGCTCTCAGTGATGAGGTTCTAGCTCTCAGTGACGAGGTTCTAGCTCTCAGTGACGAGGTTCTAGCTCTCTGTGACGAGGTTCTAGCTCTCAGTGACGAGGTTCTAGCTCTCAGTGATGAGGTTCTAGCTCTCAGTGACGAGGTTCTAGCTCTCAGTGACGAGGTTCTAGCTCTCAGTGACGAGGATTCTAGCTCTCAGGACGAGGTTCTAGCTCTCAGTGACGAGGTTCTAGCTCTCAGTGACGAGGTTCTAGCTCTCAGTGATGAGGTTCTAGCTCTCAGTGATGAGGTTCTAGCTCTCACAGTGGAGAAAAACTGAAATCTCTTTTGGATAAGAAGGATAATAAATATAATAAGAAATACAAAGAAATTGGCAGTAAGGAAGGAAAGTGAATGACAGACGCTGAGGCAGGTCAAAACAGAGTTGGAAAACAAATCGCTGTGCTAGATGGAACATCTGGCACCAGGGAAACGCAGGAAGGACAGGTGTATGTTTAACTGGAGCAGGTGTATGTCGTAGTTTAAAAGGTACAATCACTTGTCAGTGAGAGAACAACTCTTTTTGCCAAATCGCAGAAGGCACGACCACCAAATCAAGGAAAAGGTGGGGCGCGAGTTTAAGTTGACAGGCAGTTTAACACCGATCAAATATATTTCCGTGCACTATTAGGAAGGTTAGCATGGGCCACCACTGTGACCACAAAAGCAGGATTTTACAGACGAATGCCACACCAGCGTTGCTGTGGCGTTCTTTGCCTTCAGGCCCATCAAACCTACCGTTATGACTCACAAATCGTAATAACATGATCGCAAAGAAATCTCTGAACTTGTGGGACTTGAATCCATGGCAGGTGGATCCTGAAACTGACATGTCAGTATTCACAGTGGTGGCCCATGCTAACCTCCCAATAAGGTATAGAAATATAACTAGTTGGATGAATCCTATTAGAACCAGAAGGTCCAGTGGTTAACACACACACCGTCCTGAGGATTTTAGGATCCTCCTGCAATGAGTTCGCTCTCCACCCGAAGAGATGAGATGCCGGCCAAGCAGAGGGAAGCTGCTGATTTAATTAGGTTAAATGGTGGAATCCGAGTCATATGTACCATTCTGCCTAGAGGAATAGATAGTAAATGGATATCTAGAAAAACAGATGTAAATTATTAGCTAAATAAGTACTGCAAGGAACTTGAAGTTCCTTTCATCTACAACTGGGATCATTTCTACTGTAAATAAACACGGAAATATACACGCAAAGGATGGATGTATATGTGTGTAGGGCAGCGGTGGGAGGAGTGGCTAATTCAGTCGATGAAGCCATTGGTAGATTGTGCAAGACTTTATACTGATAGATGTAAGAGTTACGAGTAAGTGTGGGGAACTAAAATGTTACAGTACTTGGGAAGGAGGGAGCAAATATTGCCAAGATATATTAGGAAAAGCTCAGGAAATAGGATAGTTCGTGCAATAGTTACTTATATAAACAAGAATATTGGTGTACAGGGAGAGACAGGGAGACAAAGACCTCCTCAGCAGCTACTATCCAGGTTGCCAGAGCACAAGAAATCAAAATAAATGAGCTAAGATTAGTTGAAAGTACAGGAAACTTAGATTATTCTAATAAGGGAGACCTGTGGTGTGTGGTGTGTGTGTGTGTGTGTGTGTGTGTGCGTACTCTTAGTTGCAACAACAACAACAACAACAACAACAACAACAACAACAACAACAACAACAATAATAATAATAATAATAATAATAATAATAATAATTTTAATTTCTACAAGTACATGATCCAACTCATACAGAACATAGCTAACATCAGTGACACACTATATAGAAAGCCCCTGGTTATGTGGTGCATTTCGGGAAAGTTAGGTCAATTTTATCCCCAGGATGCAACCCACACCAGTCGACTAACACCCAAGTACCTACTTACTACAAAGTGAACAGGAACAGCAGGTGTCTTTAGGAAACACGCCTTAATATTACCACCCGTGACGGGGCTCGAACCACGGACATCAATGTGTGAGTGAGAGCGCTAGCAACCGAACTACGGGACACACACATTCATGCATGTAAACAGAGAACATCACAGAGCAAGTTAATGGCTCTATGAGTAGAACTGAGCCAGAGTTAACACTGATGCCAGGACAAAATACGAGAGAGCCATTATTTTGCAAAGACAAGGGAATGGTCGCACTTGGAAGGAAAAAGGTGAATGAGGATGATAACGACATAAAATACCTTGAGGAATCGACAAGGTGGACAGAGACACGATGTTCCAAGGATGAGACACAGCGACAAGGGATCACAATTGGAAGTTGAAGACTAAGATGCGTCACAGGGGTGTTAGGAAGTAATTTTTCAGTCATAGAGTTGTCAGGAAGTGGAACAGTCTGGGAAGTGATGTAGTGGAGGCAGGATCCATACATAACTTTAAGAAGAGGTATGATACAGTTCATGGAGCAGGAAGAGTGACCCAGTAGCGGCTAGTGAAGAGGCGGGCCAAGGAGTTGTGAATCGACCCATGCAACCACAACTAGGTGAGTACACACAAAGAAGGCAGAGCTATATACACAAAACCTCATTGAACGTCAGCACAGTGACCACCAGCACAGGGGCACTACCCTAAATCTATCGAACATCTATTACAGGGCAGCCAATGCATGGAGCGACAGAGGTGAGCTTGCGGGACAATTACCAATTTCCGTCTTGAATTAATTGGGTAATTGGGTTGATGAGCTTAACCTATTTTAACATGTACAATAAATGTGTTGCCAAGACATGTGTGTGTTCTCAGAGTTTTGAAATGAGATGAGGTGAGATAAATATCTTAACCTGTGTAAAAAAAAAGTATGAAAAATATATATATATATAAATTTAACTGCATGATTGTAAAATCTGAAAGATTTGCTCCTTTAAAGTATAGGCTCGACACATCATCTGGCCGAGTCAGTGAAGAAATGTGAGCCAGGAACGTGCCGGAAGTGCCACTGGATTCAGAGGCACTTCACGGTGCAAGGCACACCTTGTAACACTAGATGCAAGTCACAACTCCTGCTGCAGGTGAACATCATCGCGTTAAGGTGAATGACCTACTCTCATGTGAAGTACCGATTTTACAAGTAAATCACAGGTGAATGACCCGCCTGATTATGTGACATACATACATACATACACAAACACACACACACACACACACACACACACACACACACACACACACACACACAATGGATAAGGGAATACCTGACAGGGAGGCAGCAACGAGTCATGGTACGTGAAGAGGTATCACAGTGGGCGCCTGTTACGAGCGGGGTCCCACAGGGGTCAGTTCTAGGACCAGTGCTATTTTTGATATATGTGAACGACATGATGGAAGGAATAGACTCTGAAGTGTCCCTGTTCGCAGATGACGTGAAGTTGATGAGAAGAATTAAATCGGACGAGGATGAGGCAGGACTGCAAAGAGACCTGGAGAGGCTGGACATGTGGTCCAGTAACTGGCTCCTCGAATTCAATCCAGCCAAATGCAAAGTCATGAAGATTGGGGAGGGGCAAAGAAGACCGCAGACAGAATATAGGCTAGGTGGACAAAGACTACAGACCTCACTCAGGGAGAAAGACCTTGGGGTGACCATAACACCGAGCACATCACCGGAGGCACACATCAACCAAATAACCGCTGCAGCATACGGGCGCCTGGCAAACCTGAGAAATAGCGTTCCGATACCTTAATAAGGAATCGTTCAAGACACTGTACACTGTGTATGTTAGACCCATACTGGAGTATGCAGCACCAGTCTGGAACCCACACCTGGTCAAGCACGTCAAGAAGTTAGAGAAAGTACAAAGGTTTGCAACAAGGCTAGTCCCAGAGCTCAAGGGATGTCGTACGAGGAAAGGTTAAGGGAAATCGGACTGACGACACTGGAGGACAGAAGGGTCAGTGGAGACATGATAACGACATACAAGATACTGCGGGGAATAGACAAGGTGGACAGAGATAGGATGTTCCAGAGAGGGGACACAGGGACAAGGGGTCACAACTGGAAGCTGAAGACTCAGACGAGTCACAGGGACGTTAGGAAGTATTTCTTCAGTCATAGAGTTGTCAGCAAGTGGAATAGCCTAGCAAGTGAAGTAGTGGAGGCAGGAACCATACATAGTTTTAAGAAGAGGTATGACAAAGCTCAGGAAGCAGAGAGAGAGAGGATCCAGTAGCGATCAGTGAAGAGGCGGGGCCAGGAGCTGAGTCTCGACCCCTGCAACCACAATTAGGTGAGTACAAATTAGGTGAGTACACAACACACACACACACACACACACACACACACACACACACACACACACACACATATATATATATATATATATATATATATATATATATATATATATATATAATATATATATATATATATATAAACACTGATCTCTGGTGAAGGAGACTCGAACCTACGAACTTAGGACAAGGTACGCAGTGCTTTACCAATCTACCCACACTGGACCAATACCTTGGCGTGTAGCAGAGCTACACGTTTGATCCAAGGCAGCCAGCTTTCAGGGAGAAGGCTTACAGCTTTTCATCTCATCCCCTGCATGCATCAGCCTTACTAGAGATTTGAACAATGCAAGGAATTCGAGAGAGCATGCGAAATATACACAAACACTGATCTCTGGCGAAGGAGACTCAAAACCTACGATGCATGCTGATGCATGCAGGGGATGAGATGAAAAGCTGTAAGCCTTCTCCCTGAAGCTGGCTCCCTTGGATCAAACGTGTAGCTCTGCTACACGCCAAGGTATTGGTCCAGTGTGGGGTAGATTGGTTAAAGCATGGGGTACCTTGTCCTAAGGTTCGTAGGTTCGAGTCTCCTTCAGCCAGAGATCAGTGTTTGTGTATATTTCGCAGCTCTCGCGAATTCCCTTTGCATTATATATATATATATATATATTATATATATTATATATATATATTATATATATATATATATTATATATATATATCTGTGGGGTGTGTGTATACTCACCCATTTGTGGTTGCAGAGATCGATTCATAGCTCCTGGCCTCGCCTCTTCACTGATCGCTACTAAGTTCTCTCTCTCCCTGCTCCATGAGCTTTATCATACCTCGTCTTAAAGCTATGTATGGTTCCTGCCTCCACTACGTCACTTGCCAGACAATTCCACTTCCTGACAACTTTATGACCAAAGAATTACCTCCTAACATGCCTTTGACTCATCTGAGTCTTCAACTTATAATTGTGATCCCTTGTTTCTGTGTCCTATGTCTGGAACATCCTGTCTCTGTCCAACTTGTAAATTCCTCGCAGTATTTTGTATGTCGTTATCAAGTCTCCCCTAACCCTCCTGTTCTCCAGTGTCGTCAGGCCGATTTCCCTTAACCTTTCTTCGTAGGACATGCCCCTTAGCTCTGGAACTAGTCTTGTTGCTAAACTTTGCACTTTCTCTAATTTCTTGACGTGCTTGACCAGGTGTCGTTTCCAAACTGGCGCTGCATTCTCCAGTATGGGTCTGATGTACACGGTGTACAGAGTATTAAACGATTCCTTACTGAGGTATCGGAACGCTATTCTCAGGTTTGCCAGGCGCCCACATGCTGCAGCAGTTATCTGGTTGATGTGCGCCTCAGGAGATGTGCTCGGTATTATACTCACTCCAAGATCCTTTTCGTTGAGTGAGGTTTGCAGTCTTTGGCCTCTAGCTTATACTCTGTCTGCGGTCTTCTTTGTCCTTCCTCGATCTTCATGACTTTGCATTTGGCAGGGTTAAATTCGAGGAGCCAGTTGCTGGCCCAGTCTTCCAGCCTGTCCAAATCTCTTTGTAGTCCTGCCTGATCCTCATCCGATTTAATTCTCCCCATTAACTTCATATCATCTGCAAGCACGGACACTTCTGAGTCTATCCCTTCCGTCATGTCATTCACATATACCAAAAATAGCACTGGTCCTAGGACTGATCCCTGTGGAGCCCCGCTTGTCACAGGCGCCCACTCTGACACCTTGTCGCGTACCATGACTCGTTGTTGCCTCCCTGTCAGGTATTCTCTGATCCATTGTGTGTGTGTGTGTGTGTGTGTGTGTGTGTGTGTGTGTGTGTGTGTGTGTGTGTGTGTGTGTGTGTGTGTGTGTGTGTGTGTGTGTGTGTGTGTGTGTGTGTGTGTGTGTGTGTGGGTGCGTGTGTGTGTGTGTGTGTGTGTGTGCTCACCTATTTGTGGCTAAGGGGTCGAGTTATAATTCCGAGATGCGAACTCGCAGCTGACGTTCAGTTTTGGCAATGTTCGTAGCATTACGGTTATAAGAGTTACATATGTATGCTACAGAGGACTGTAATTTAATAGGTATAGCTTATATGAACTTAGAGACGTTGTATGTGGAATGTTTGCTTAAACCTAGCTGTCTCCTCGGGATAAAATCTTTTTAACTAGCTACTAGCACTACTGATGCGACTCCGCCAATCACTACCATCATCTTCTAGCACTACTGCTGCCACTCCACCAATCATTACTATCAGCTACTAGCACTACTACTGCCACTCCACCATCACTACTATCAGCTACTAGCACTACTGCTGCCACTCCACCATCACTACTATCAGCTACTAGCACTACTACTGCCACTCCACCATCATTACCATCAGCTACTAGCACTACTGCTGCCACTCCACCATCACTACTATCAGCTACTAGCACTACTGCTGCCACTCCACCATCACTACTATCAGCTACTAGCACTACTACTGCCACTCCACCATCATTACCATCAGCTACTAGCACTACTACTGCTACTCCACCATCATTACCATCAGCTACTAGCACTACTACTGCCACTCCACCATCATTACCATCAGCTACTACCCACTACTACTGCCATTTCCACCATCACTACTATCAGCTACTAGCACTAATACTGCCACTCCACCACCCACTACTATCAGCTACTAGCACTACTGTTTGCCACTCCACCATCATTTCTTCAGCTACTAGCACTACTGCTGCCACTCCACCATCACTACTATCAGTACTAGCACTACTAACTGCCACTCCACCATCATTACCATCAGCTACTAGCACTACTATGCTACTCCACCATCATTACCATCAGCTACTAGCACTACTACTGCCACTCTACCATCATTACCATCAGCTACTAGCACTACTACTGCCACTCCACCATCATTACCATCAGCTACTAGCACTAATACTGCCACTCCACCATCACTACTATCAGCTACTAGCACTACTGCTGCCACTCCACCATCACTACTATCAGCTACTAGCACTACTGCTTCCACTCCATCACTACCATCAGCTACTAGTACTACTGCTTCCACTCCATCACTACCATCAGCTACTAGTACTACTGCTTCCACTCCATCACTACCATCAGCTACTAGCACTACTACTGCCACTCCACCATCATTACCATCAGCTACTAACACTACTGCTGCCACTCCACCATCACTACCATCAGCTACTAGTACTACTGCTTCCACTCCATCACTACCATCAGCTACTAGCACTAGTGCTGCCACTACACCATCTCTACTAACAATAACAACCACTACCACCACTAATACAACTGCTTCCCACCATGAGCCAAGAACCGCTAGTGGAGCAAGCGTGACTACACTCCCTCAGCAGGTGATCTGCTGTTCAATATTCAGGCTGAGCCTCGACTGAGGAAGTCACGTGTAGCACTCCAACTCTCTACGCTCCTTTATTAGGCAAGCTTGCATATTGTTCTCCAGTGTTCCCATCTACTCTTTTTTAACTGGTTTTAAAACGCTGTCGTTATTCCCATGCATTGTGTTCGTTATCTGATAAACTTTAAAATGTTATAAGGACTTGCGATGTATTAGCATAGGCTTGCGATGTATTATCATGGGCTTGCGATGTATTAGCATGTACTTGCGATGTATTAGCATGGGCTTGCGATGTATTATCATGGGCTTGCGATGTATTAGCATGTACTTGCGATGTATTAGCATGGGCTTGCGATGTATTAGCATGGGCTTGCGATGTATTAGCATGGACTTGCGATGTATTAGCATGGGCTTGCGATGTATTAGCATGGGCTTGCGATGTATTAGCATGGACTTGCGATGTAATAGCATGGGCTTGCGATGTATTAGCATGGACTTGCGATGTATTAGCATGGACTTGCGATGTATTAGCATGGACTTGCGATGTATTATCATGGGCTTGCGATGTATTAGCATGGACTTGCGATGTATTAGTATGGGCTTACGATGTATTAACATGGGCTTACGGTGTATTAGCATGGACTTGCGATGTATTAGTATGGACTTGCGATGTATTAGCATGGGCTTATAATGTATTAACATGGGCTTACGGTGTATTAGCATGGGCTTATGATGTTTTAAACCCATGGGCTTTACGGTGTATTAGCATGGGCTTACGGTGTAATTAGCATGGGCTTATGATTTTATTAACATGGGCTTACGGTATATTAGCATGGGCTTATGATGTATTAACATGGGCTTACGGTGTATTAGCATGGGCTTATGATGTATTAACATGGGCTTACGGTGTATTAGCATGGGCTTATGATGTATTAACATGGGCTTACGGTGTATTAGCATGATGTTTGAATCGGTCATTAATGTTGCAGGTGTTTTAAGAGGCACGTGAGTTCCCACGTCTTCTAATAACATAATTATTTTCCCACTATAATCTACCTCGGCCATAATTACCATCACATTTACTTTTGTCTGTTTTCGTAAGGTGAAGTCCAGGATCTTTCCTTAATTCATGGTATAACTTAACAAATCTTTGAGGATACTTGTGTTGCAGAGGTGTGAGTTTTGCTCATCAACTTACACCAGGAATTAAGATCCTGGACTTTACCTGTGTAAATAAATTATAGATTGTATTAGGCAATTATATTATTTCATCACTGATCTTAAACAATATAAGTTCTTACTTTATTCTCTCATGGTAACTTTGTATATTTTTCTGACGAGTATAATTTTCTTGATGTGTATACAAGAGTATCAGTGTGTATACACTTGAAGGGAGTGTTTACTGTAGGTATACACTTGAAGTATACTTCAGTCCCTCTCCTGACTCACGAAGTCGTAATAACGCCATTGAAAACAAACCAGGGTAGAGGTGGGGTTAGAACCCATGGCAAGTGAATCTTAAAACTCCAGGCCAGTGTGTAAGCCACTGGCCTGGAGTTTTACGATCCACTCGCCATGGGTTTTAACCCCACCCGTACCCTGGTTTGTTTGGTCCCAATATTAACGATTAAAGTGTCCTGGACTGGTGGTGAACGAGTGTCTCACAGAATTAATGACCCTTGCGTAGCCAAGAAGCGTTAAATTTACTAACTCGTTGAACTTTGACCTCCATCCTGACCTGATAACTTAATTACTATTTTTAATTTTAATTTTTCATATATAAAAAAATATTTATTTTTTATTTTCTTTTTAGCTTCCACGACATCCAGTTGTCAAATTTCATTATTATCGGTTAACTCGTTTCTTAGGTATAATTTCGACAGACATACATACTTGAACACATAAACACATGTATTCGTCCATGTACACATATTCAGGCACACTTATAGTCAACTGTAAGCACTTATATGTCCATGTATGTTCACAAGTACACACACACACACACACACACACACACACACACACACACACACACACAACACACACACACACACACACATCTTAACACTAGATTTAAAAAACTACTGTCGTAGCACTAGAACAAAAGGTGCTAGCAAACATCAGCACAACAAAAGAAGTCATGAGAAATCCTAGGGGAACCTCTTGTAACAAAAGCAATGGGACCAAATGACTTATCTCCATGGGTACTGAGAGAGGAACCAGAGCTACTGTGTAACCCACTAGAGACGATATACAACCTATGTTGTCAGTCACAACTAGTGACAGAAAAGTGGAAAAAATAGGAAAAATGTGTTCACCATTTGGAAAGAGAATTTTTCACAGACCACAGAACGGGAGGGGTTTAAAACCATGGCCAGCTATGATTTATAGATGGAAAATCCTGGCTAATAAAGTTGTTGCAGTTTTGTGACAGAATTATAAAGATAAAACAAGAAAGACAGGATTAGTTGTGTTGCATCTTCTAGGATTAGTTGTGTTGCATGTTCTAGGATTAGTTGTGTTGCATCTTCTAGGATTAGTTGTGTTGCATCTTCTAGGATTAGTTGTGTTGCATCTTCTAGGATTAGTTGTGTTGCATCTTCTAGGATTAGTTGTGTTGCATCTTCTAGAATTATTTGTGTTGCATCTTCTAGGATTAGTTGTGTTGCATCTTCTAGGATTAGTTGTGTTGCATCTTCTAGGATTTTTGGGGTTGCATTTCTAGGATTAGTTGTGTTGCATCTTCTAGGATTAGTTGTGTTGTCTTCTAGGATTATTTGTGTTGCATCTTCTAGGATTAGGGTTTGTCGCATCTTCTAGGATTAGTTGTGTTGCATCTTCTAGGATTAGTTGTGTTGCTCTTCTAGGATTAGTTGTGTTGCATCTTCTAGGATTATTTGTGTTGCATCTTCTAGGTTTAGTTGTGTTGCATCTTCTAGGATTATTTGTGTTGCATCTTCTAGGATTAGTTGTGTTGCATCTTCTAGGATTAGTTGTGTTGCATCTTCTAGGATTATTTGTGTTGCATCTTCTAGATTAGTTGTGTTGCATCTTCTAGGATTATTTTGTGTTGCATTTCTAGGATTAGTTGTGTTGCATCTTCTAGAATTAGTTGTGTTGCATCTTTAGGATTAGTTGTGTTGCATCTTCTAGGATTATTTGTGTTGCATCTTCTAGGATTATTTGTGTTGCATCTTCTAGGATTAGTTGTGTTGCATCTTCTAGGATTAGTTTGTTGCATCTTCTAGGTTAGTTGTGGGTTTCATCTTCTAGGATTAGTTGTGTTGCATCTTCTAGGATTAGTTGTGTTGCATCTTCTAGGATTATTTGTGTTGCATCTTCTAGGATTATTTGTGTTGCATCTTCTAGGATTAGTTGTGTTGCATCTTCTAGGATTAGTTGTGTTGCATCTTCTAGGATTAGTTGTGTTGCATCTTCTAGGATTATTTGTGTTGCATCTTCTAGGATTAGTTGTGTTGCCTTTTTCTAGGATTAGTTGTGTTGCATCTTCTAGGATTATTTGTGTTGCATCTTCTAGGATTAGTTGTGTTGCATCTTCTAGGATTAGTTGTGTTGCATCTTCTAGGATTAGTTGTGTTGCATCTTCTAGGATTAGTTGTGTTGCATTTTTCTAGGATTAGTTGTGTTGCATCTTCTAGGTTTAGTTGTGTTTTCATCTTCTAGGATTAGTTGTGTTGCATCTTCTAGGATTAGTTGTGTTGCATCTTCTAGGATTAGTTGTGTTGCATCTTCTAGGATTATTTGTGTTGCATCTTCTAGGATTAGTTGTGTTGCATCTTCTAGAATTAGTTGTGTTGCATCTTTTAGGATTAGTTGTGTTTTCATCTTCTAGGATTAGTTGTGTTGCATCTTCTAGGATTAGTTGTGTTGCATCTTCTAGGATTAGTTGTGTCGCATCTTCTAGGATTAGTTGTGTTGCATCTTCTAGGATAGTTGTGTTGCATCTTTAGGATTAGTTGTGTTGCATCTTCTAGGATTAGTTGTGTCGCATCTTCTAGGATTAGTTGTGTTGCATCTTCTATGAATGCAGGGATGTATCCGATGCTCCAGTGTTCCAAGGATCAGAGTGTTCCGATGGTAATAATAATAATAATAATAATAATAATAATAATAATAATAATAATAATAATAATAATAATAATAATAATATTATCTTTATTTCTACAAGTACATGTACAAGGTATACAGTCCTAGCTGACATCAATGACATACTACTATGTAGAAAGTTTTGTCCCAGGATGCCACCCACACCAGCCGACTAACACCCAGGTACCCATTTTTTACTGATTGGGAACATAAACAACCGATGTAAAGAAACACGCGCAGAGTGGTCCAGGAAGCAGAGTGCTCCAGTGGTCCAGGGAGTAGAGTGCGCCAGTGGTCAAGGGAGCAGTGGGCTCCAGTGGTCCAGGGAGCAGAGTGCTCCAGAGTGTTCTGGTTGATCATTTACCGAGGTGACGCTAGAACTGGAGCCAAGAATGAACACATCCCTAACGATAATACATCAGAATATGGTTAGACAAACTGGCGTGCCACAAGGGTCTGTCTTGCCATTTTTACCATTCATATACCTATCTAAGCAATTTTCAAAGCTTCGCTATGTATTCGCTACAAAAAATCTACTTGGAAGTCCGTTTCACTTATCTGCAACTCTGCTGCTTGACCAGTGTCCCGTAGCTCGGTTGGTAGCGTACTCAGATCACACACTGAGGTCCGTGGTTCGATCCCGGGTACGGGAGGAATCATTTGGAAGTGTTTCCTTAGCACACCTGCTCTCACTGTTCACCTAATAGTAAGTAGATACCTGGATGTTAATCTACTGGTGTGGGTTGCATCCTGGGGACAAATAAACTTAATTTGCCCGGAATGCTTTACATGTTATGCATAGTATTTCGGAAAAATTAGGATAAATTTGTCCCCAAGATGCGACTCACACCAGTCGACTAACACCCAGGTGCTCATTTTACTGATGGGTGAACATAGACAACCGGTGTAAGGAAGCACGTCCGATGTTTCCACCCCTTCGCCGGGAATCGAACCCGGGCCCTCACCGTGTGAAGCGAGAGCCTCTGCCACCAGGCCACGGTGACAGCAGGTATCCTAAGGAAACACGTCCAGATGTTTCCACCAGTACCTGGGCTTTCTATTTAGTATATCATTGATATGAGCTATGGTCTGTATAAGTTGTATCAAGTACTTGTAGAAATTAGTATATCATTGATATGAGCTATGGTCTGTATAAGTTGTATCACGTACTTGTAGAAATGACAGATTATATATTACTATAGATTATTAGTTGCTTACTCCAGTCCTTTCTAAATCTGAATTTATCTGATTTAAATCCATTATTTCGTGTTCTCTTTCTTGAGCAGATATTTTTATCATTTCTATATACATTTTATTTAATACCTGTGATTCGCTTGTGTACCTCACTTATATCTTGTGTTATATTGGGTGAGAGGAAGGGAGGGAGGGAGGGAGGGAGGTACAGAGAGAGGGAGGTAGAGAGGGAGGGAGTAAGGAGAGAAGGAGGCAGAGAGTAGGGAGGGAGGGAGAGGAAGGAAGTAGGAGGGAGAGAAGAGGGAGGAGGGTAGTGAGGGAAAGGGTGGTAGGTAGGGAGGTAGGGAGGGAGGGAGGGATGTAGGTAGGGCAGCAGGTGTGCAGGAGTGACCACACAGTAACCCAGGCTCGCTGCTCTCCCAGCCTCTTCACAGCGGCTCCTCTAAACAGGTTTTACGATATCAAACCTGAAATGCTCAGACCTGATCCTTGCCTGTATAATTATCCAATAATTCCCTATGACTCATTCCAAAGGGGTTCTGTTTCAGTGAGCCGTATCAAGTACTGACCACCTTCTGTTAAGGCCCATCCCTGCAGAACTGTCTTAATATAAAAACATCTTTATTTACTACAAGTACATGTACAAGGTATACAGACCATAGCTGACATCAATAACATACTACTATATAGAAAGTCGCTTGTTATGCTGAGCATTTCGGGTAAATTAGATTAATTTTGTCCCAGGATGGGACCCACACCAGTCGACTAACACCCAGGTACCCATTTTATATTGATGGGTGAACATGGACAGCAGGTATTTTATGGAAACACGTCCTAATGTTATCCAGCCGTACCCGGGATTCGAACTCCGGACCTCAATGTGTGAGCTGAGTGCGCTAGTGATCGAGCTACGGGACACGGTGAGTAGAGAGATCTGTCTTGTCGTGTAAGTGGAGATATCTGTCTTGTCGTATAAGTGGCGGGATTTGTCTTGTCGCATAAGTGAAAAGATCTGTCTCGTCGTATAAGTGAGGAGATCTGCCTAGTATAAGTGAAGAGATCTGTCTAATTGTCGTGTTAGTGTAGACGTCCGTCTTGCCGTATTAGTGTAGACGTCCGTCTTGCCGTATTAGTGTAGACGTCCGTCTTGTTGTCGTATTTGTGTAGAAATCAATCTAGTTGTCGTATTAGTGAAGTGATAGCAAGGTGTCGTATCACTGTAGAAATCTGTCTAGTTGTCGTCTCCGTGCAGACACGGAAATATTTCAGAAAGATATAAACGAAGTCTTCCAGTAGGCAATGGGGAATAACATGACGTTAAATAGTGACAAATTCCATCTACTTAGTATGGAAAGCATGAAGAACTCAAAAGAAACACGGTTTACGAAACCCAAGAAAGTCACCAAATAGAACGAAAGTAGCATGGTAAAGATCTGGAGGTAACAATGCCAGCTGAACTTTCTTTCAAATATCACAGTAAGACAAATGTCTCGACAGCCAGTAAAATGACGAAGTGGATAATGAGAACTTTCAAAGCGAGGGACAAATTGCCATTAGTGATACTTTTCAAATCACTTGTATTGCTCCGTGTTGAACCACTCCTTTCAAGGTAGGAGAGATATCAGAGCTGGAATGATAATTTACGGTCCGCAGAGAGTCAATGAAGCATTTAAATTATAGGGAATGTCTTCAAGACCTAAATATGTACACTGGAACAGAGAGGTAATATATACGTGGGAGATGCTTGAAGGCCTGGTCCCAAATCTGTATACTGGCATAACAACATACTGGAGTGAGATATATAGGAGAATGTATCATATAAACCCAGTGAAAAAAAAATAGGGGCACCTTGGGAACAATAGGAAAACACTGTATCAACATGCGTGGGCCCAGACTGTTGAACACACTACCACAAGATATCAAAAACATTGCCGGAACAAGTGTAAAAGTTCTCGAGAGAAAAATCTGATATGTACCTCCAACTGCCAGATCAACCAGACTGTGATGGATATACGCACAAATAACTGCCCTTAGGAGACTAAAACTTCTGAAGGCATTTCGGCTGAAACGTTTCGAACAGAAACGTCGTCATAAGTTGCAGTCTCCTATTTGTGGGGTTATTTGTGTATTGTTCCAGTAACGGAAGGACATGTGGGCCAACAGGCCGCCGGCAGTAACAGTCTGGTTGATCTGGCAAGGGTCAGACAAGCCTGGCCCAGAGCCGAGCTGCGAGAGTAGGAAAACTTTGGAAAGCCCTCAAAGGTATATCACAGGTAGGTCTCCATCCCTTCCATCATCCCCCCTTCTTGTTTCATGATTGCTCGACCCTGCCATCATTTCCTTCCCTCCCATGGTCCCCTTCCCTCCCATGGTCCCCTTCCTCTCATGGTCACCCTTCCACCCAGGGTTCCCATCCCTTCCATGGTCCCCTCTCTTCACATGGCCGGGCTCCGAGAGTAGTAAAACTCTCGAAACTCATCAAAGGTACATTAATCCCTTCCTCTCCTAGTTCCCCTTTGTCCCACGGTCCCGTTTTCTCCCATAGTGTCATTTCTTTCCACGTAAGTAAGTAAGTAAGTAAGTAAGTAAGTAAGTAAGTAAGTTTATTCAGGTATACACAAATACAGTTACATAGAATTATCATACATAGCAGCATATGTGTAGAGAACCTGGGATAACCCAAAAAAGTCAGACAGAGTGACTTATTTCCATTGGGGTCCTCTCTCTTCCCATGGTATTGGAGTAACTCCATTGTTAACCTAAGAGTTGCTAGTGTCAATGATTCCATGTACAGAAGCAAGTTCAGGAGGAAGCTTCACTACCTATTGTGTTTAGAAATTTGTCGGTATCTATCATCAAGGTCTATGTCATTAATTCTTGTGTTGAAGGTGTCTGGGCGTTTTCGCATTATAGAGGTGGACGTTGATCATGCGTATTAGTATCCGACGACCGACGTGTGTACGTCGTGAGTCGGGCGATTTGCAGGATTTTTCAGTTTTCCTGGATAAGTGGATGTTTATTTGTAAAGCCCTACTATGCAGGGGCCTGTGTTTTGGAGAGTATTTAACGTTTCCACTGTAGGCTATGTAGCCTGCAGAAAGGAAGGGGGGGGGGGGGTCATGGAGCCTCCCTGTTCATAAATGTTCATTTATTTTGTTTAACTCGTTACTAGTAGTGTGCTAGTGAGTTAATGTGAACTGGAGTGTGGTGGTTTTTTGGAGTAGATTGTAAGTTATATGTAAGTTACTCATTATTATATATATTTTTGTATAGGTGAGTTTTTATGTCCTTCCTTATACAACGTTAATTATTTGCACTCGTGCTTCTTAATTTGTATGAGTACATGCTGGCCCTAGAGTTGCTGTGTTTTTCTGTGTAATTTTATAACCCCTAGACAGCAGTGTGAGCAGCCTTTAGATCCAGGAACATTATGTTTAAGTTACGACATCAAAGTCGTAACAGTGGTGCTCTTGGTAGTTCAATATTTCTTCGTTTCTCTTTTTTTCCCTGGTGATTTCTTTCATTCTTGGTGGACACTTCGCTGTCAGAGTTCAGTGAATCACTTTCGTTGTTAAGGAATTTTTGGTGGACATTCTTTCTTACATACCTAAAGATGTGTTCATCCTGGCTATACGCAGAGTAATATTTCTTGTAGTTCAGGGGACAGTTGACAGGGATGTGGCTGTAGCTTAACTGTTCCAGTATGAGGGTTATGTGCAGGTATTGTTCCTGTTTAATATCCTTTTGGTTTATGTGGAGGTACGATATCCTGGTCCGTCCTGCATGGTAGTTGTTTCACCGATACTTCTTCAAAATCTCAGCTTGATCACTGGGAAGATGTTGACACTATGATTATTTCTTCCACTTTGGCAAAGTTATTTTAGTTATCTGTGCTGTTGTTTTAGGTAGCTTTTTTTTAAGAGATGTCTGTCTAGTTTCTTGATGAATATCGTTTTATGGCCTTCATGACGGATGGTGACAATTCAGAGTTCTCTCCAATCAGCTTCTTGACCGATGAAGTTGTTAAGATCCTTTCAGCATCGTCATCTCGGCAAAAATAGGTGATGAAGGACTCCTGAATCCAGAAGGTTCGTGAATTTTACGTGCAGTACTGTCCGGAGGATAGTGGCCCGTGAATGTATTTTTCTGTCAACTGTTCCACTTCGGAGATGCTTGATTTTCACCCTACGAGGAAGACGACTGACGTAGCTGCCACATTCCTACCTCGACTGGTGAGTGTTCCGCGTCCCCATACGACTGGTAGGGAAAGTAGAGAGTTAACGATGCTGCCGCTTTTGCTGCGGGGAGTTACGCCATTGAAATACTCATGCGGTATACGTATTACCGTATTTTCCAGCATATAAGGCGCACGATCATATGAAACATATAAGACAATGTTTCTAAACAGCTGTAACGTAACGTTAGTAAACAACTGTTGCAACGTAACCCAAAGTCAACCCTTGACCCTGAACTTGAGCATATAAGACGCAGGGTGCTTTTAAAAGGATTTTTGAGAAAAAGTGCGCCTTATATGCCGGAAAATGTGGTACGGTATTTTCCGGGGGGAAAACGCTAAACCCGTAGAGCTCATAGTGTTTATATAGTGCGCTGCTCAGCGGCTTCTCACATTACAAAACAAGAACGAGATTTAAATTGAAATTTGATAACTTAGTGAAGGCAAAAACTTACTTAGCTACTGTCTTTACTACTGTGTTTGACGTAAAGGTATGAGACGCTTTATGACGTACTAATGTTACTAAGGATGACGGATGTGTCCCGTCAACCTGGGTGAAGGATGTGTCCTGTCCACCTGGGTGAAGGATGTGTCCTGTCCACCTGGGTGAAGGATGTGTTCTGTCCACCTGGGTGAAGGATGTGTTCCGTCCACCTAGGTGAAGGATGTGTCCTGTCCACTTGGGTGAAGGATGTGTTCTGTCCACCTGGGTGAAGGATGTGTCCTGTCCACCTGGGTGAAGGATGTGTTCTGTCCACCTGGGTGAAGGATGTGTCCTGTCCACCTGGGTGAAGGATGTGTTCAGTCAACCTGGGTGAAGGATGTGTCCTGTCCACCTGGGTGAAGAATGTGTCCTGTCACCTGGGTGAGGATGTGTCTGTCCACCTGGGTGAAGGATGTGTCCGGTCAACCTGGGTGAAGGATGTGTCCTGTCCACCTGGGTGAAGGATGTGTCCTGTCCACCTGGGTGAAGGATGTGTCCTGTCCACCTGGGTGAAGGATGTGTTCTGTCCACCTGGGTGAAGGATGTGTTCTGTCCACCTGGGTGAAGGATGTGTCCTGTCCACCTGGGAGAAGGATGTGTCCTGTCCACCTGGGTGAAGGATGTGTTCTGTCCACCTGGGTGAAGGATGTGTCCTGTCCACCTGGGAGAAGGATGTGTCCTGTCCACCTGGGTGAAGGATGTGTTCTGTCCACTTGGGTGAAGGATGTGTCCTGTCCACCTGGCTGAAGGATGTGTCCTGTCCACTTGGGTGAAGGATGTGTTCCGTCAACCTGGGTGAAGGATGTGTCCTGTCCACCTGGCTGAAGGATGTG